>CAUJNA010000224.1:912700-1215200 GCA_963377175.1 Effrenium voratum | reverse complement strand
ACTCTCAGCTCTGGCGCTCTCACCAAAACAACGATGCGGCCAGTTAGCTTCCGCAGGGCCCGCCATCAGCCGCTCTTGCCGGTCGACCTTCCAATCCCCTTTTTCCAGTCAATTGCCAAACGTCTTGCTGTTGGGCAAAGCCATTCTCCGGCAGGTTGGCACTAAGGGCGGTATCTTCCCAACACATCATGCCCCTGTTGTATAAACCTCATTTGGTATGTCTCGCAATGTCAAATTCCCGGTGCTTGGATTCCTTTCGCCCATCTGAGAAACGGTGAAAATCCCCTGAGGGGAGAATTAGAGAGAGAAAAAGAGAGTCCCCGAGCTTCGGTAATTTCAGTGAGTCATGCCCCGGACCCCAGATAAACCATGGAATTGGCAGAAGGAGGCTCCATGAGAGACGGCTCAGCACTGGTTCTAAAATGTCCTCTAACAAGACTGGACTTGGGGTCAAGCAATTGTTGAACAAACCTCATATAGATGTCCAGTAAACGCTCCGAGGCTTGGCGTTCCGCTGCCCGGCAAGGTCTTGACCGCTCACGCGCCGGCGTTGTACATCATCTTCTTAGCCTGCCGCGTGCAGAGCGTGCACACGGCGCGCACTCCAGATTAACAGGAACTCCAAACTCAAAAACGGTGTGACCCAGAAAAAGGGCGTCCTCTAAATGCAGGGCATGTTGGGGTTCTGTGACATCTGGGCACCTTGTCATTTGAAGAGGGTTGCCCACGCAAATTGGGTTCCTATGAGGAATGCTCGAGTTCCTTTTGGACCGTGCCGCCGGTACGGTCCAACCCCCCCACGTGCAATGGGTGCAGAACATGTCTTGACCGTCCGGCGCTTCAGCCGAGAGAACTAAAGCCGAAACTGAACCAAAGGCAACCAAGACTTCGGGGATGATTCAATCATGGCATGGCACAATTTCCGTGTCTGTTTCAAGGTGCTTCCCTTTTTGGGGCCTTTTCCGGGCCTTTTCGACAAACCCAAGTCACCCAAGCCGTAGGGGTCCACATCCCATGGAACTCTAGGGTCTGGAACAAGAAGCATATACATGGAAAGATTTTGGGATGTGGAACAAGAATACGTAGTTCCAAGCATAGAACTAAGGACCTGTTCAAAACAGGTTCCCCAAAATAAAAGTGGTTGGAAAGGGCTTCCCCAAAAGGAAAGTAGTCTTACGCACCCTCCGATCGTCAGCTTACATGGAGTCAGGGTACCGCCTGAGTGGTCAAGCTGATGGGGGTATAGCTGACGTAAGCTCCCTGACTTGCGCAAGGAACATCCAAGTCTGCCCCAAGCATCGGAGTGATAAAGTGGATTCAAGGGAACAACTCCAGTTTGATACCCTACAAGCAGAACCAGACTCATGGGCCAAGCATCCAAAGCTACCCTTTAACCATGGTAAAGCAGATCCGCGTCTCTGTGGGCATCCCCAGCCAGATTTTTGAGACACAGCCCAGTGGAGGATCTGACGCGGATTTCTGCCACGCCTTCTGGCGTCGCTTCTTCTCGGTGCGGTCGCAGAGGTGGCAAAAGGCACAGAGGGCGCCGTTCTTGCCTCGGATCGGGCGTTTGTGTTGCGTTGGGGCTCGGCACCCTTTCACCTCGGTTTAAGGGAGGCAACAAGAACTCGAGGGCGAACGAAGTCCCTCAAGGACTCAGCGCGCTGCCAGAAGGCAGACTTTTTGCATGGGCGCGGCCGCGTGACTCAAGCACCTAGGTGGCCCACCACATCTTGAGGTGAATGGCCACGTATGTTCACATGTGATTCCAAGAATGCGGCGCGTTCTTCACATCGTGAAAGAACAAACCGCACTATGGGTGCCCTGAGCACCATTCACACGGATGCAGCTCTATCTGGCTGTTCCGCAAGTATGCCAATCCTGGCGTGTGTGGAGTCTCACACCTTGCCTGGCCATGAAAAATCTACGAGACCTTATCTGGTCTATGTCTTCCTGCGCCCGGCTCACTGCCTCCTCCCAATGATCCGCGTCCTCGCGGGCCAGCTTCGCCACCTCCTCGACATGTTTGATCTTGTCGTTGAGGTGCTTGACCTTCTCAGCCAGGTCCTGCTCGGTCTTCCGGCTCCACAGGCGGCCCACCATGAATGCCAGTGCCGCCACCATGAAGATGTTGATCAGCATCATCACCTCAAACTCAAAACCGCCAGCCGAGTCCACCATTGCTGGCTTCTCTGCGTTTGCTCCTGTCGCGCTGCCCGCCGCCATCGCCACCATGATCGCGTCTGCCACCTTGGACCCCGACTTGGCCCCCTTTCCGTTGTTGTTCTTCCTGATCGTTCCCGTCATGCTCCCCCTGGGCTTCTCGATCTCCTTGTGCGTCTTCTTCTTCGCCGCGGTGAACTCCGGGTTGTGCACCAGCTGCACCATCCCATACGACATGACATCTGCCATATCCTGTCGCGCAGCGAGCTTGGTCAGCCCATCGGCCATCTGCCTTTCACTGCTGACCCATCTCCACTCCGCCTTCAACCTTCAATGATGCCGAAGAAGCATGTGCCTCCGCAGCTAGGCTCGAGCGACACCCGTGGAAGCTTGAAAGACCTCCACGACACCAGGATGTAGGGTACCGCCTTGCCGATCAGCACCTCCAGGCCACAATCATGAAGCCGCCCTGGCTGGACAGGTCGCTCCTGACGCTCAGCACAGCGTCACTGAAACACACGAAGCAAATCTTCTCCAGGCTAGGGGCGATCTTCGCAATGCGCAAAGCCACCTGGCGGCTGGCCTTCGCAAACCTGAGCATCTTGTTGAGCTCCTGGAGGTACTTGCCATCGCCCTTGTTCAAGCCTCCAGCCAAAATGGACACCGAGGCGTTGAGAAAAGGCCAGCAGGCCATTGCAGGGCTCCGATCAGCCCAAGAGCTTTGTTGATCTCGCATTGAGGGGCTCGTCTATGTTCCTGCTCTTGACGATGTTGATGGGCAGAACCTTCTTGAAGAACTCCTCATAGTCCAGCGTGAGCTCTTTCTGCGCGGTCATCTTGATTCGGCCGCCACAGAAAACCATGGGGTTCTTCGCGTCGAGGACGGCCCACTTGCCGAAGTCGAAGCTCTTCTTGATGCGCTCCAGGGCGTCCGAGAAGTCTCGGTCTCCGTGGTCGCCCCCAATCATCATGTCATTGACGTGGACCAAGCCCTTCAGCACGCCCTGCTTGTTGTAGTACATGTACGCACACTTGTCCAGGGGATGATGCCGAAGTGGAATTGTCCGGAGCCGCCGGTCAGCTTCAGTCCACCATAGGAGGGGTGCGTCGGCCAGACCGTAGGCCGACTTGTTGAGGCGCACGCTGCCCAAGGAGTGCTGCACAGTCTGGCACCACTATGATGTCCCTGTCAAACTTCTCGCCGCTCAGAAATGCTGCTCGCACATCTCCACACAGCAGCTGCCACCGCTGGTTCACGCACACCATGAGCTGAATCATCTTGGCGTTCCTGCTTCCTGTCGGCGCCGCCTTGTCAAGGTGAGCTTATTGTCTGGGTCTTGAAAACCTCGCAGCACGACGCGCGCTTTTGCCTTGTACCGGGAGTTGCCGTCGTCTCCCTCGTCGACCCGTTTCCAGGTCAGCACCCGCCGGGCAGTAATGACTCTGCCGGTCCCATGCGCGCCAGGCTCCGCAAAGGTCCACACCACACGGCATTTCTGAAATAGCTGTTCAACTCCTCGACCTTGGCCTCCATGAACTGCTGCCGCTGCTCCACTGTGAGGCGTTCCGCTTCGACGCTTCGTTTCCGCGCGCGTCAACCACACTTCGTCCAGCTCCAGACATCCTTCCACCACCGTCCAGCCTGTTGGCAAGTCACCGCTGACGACCCGCACATCATCAAAACTCAGCTCGTCCGGCAGGATCTCATCAGCCATGAGCTCCCCAAAACTTCATCCGGAACCGGTACTGCTGCCACCTGGTCCGTGCTTGTAGTAGGTGAGGTGTTGGGTGCAGCATCCGGTGGTTCGCTGATGGTGACGGTGCCCTTGTCTGTGGCTGGCGGCTTGCTGCCTGTCCGTCTCCGTTTTCCTTCTTCCAGCAGGAGCTTCAACCATCTGCTCATCCTCGCCAATGATGCTGGGCTCGTAGTCGTCCATCTGGTCCTCAATGTCGGCATGGATCTCGTTGTCGGGCTCCTGGGCGATGTCCCTGAACTGCGTGGTGCTTCTCGCTTTCAGCGCTTGTAGATCCTGAAGCGCAGCTGGTGGATCGGCCTGGGGAGGATGACCACTCTCCTCCACCATCGGCCTCACCTGCTTTGGTGAGCACCG
Organism: Effrenium voratum; assembly: GCA_963377175.1. Classification (NCBI taxonomy): domain Eukaryota; class Dinophyceae; order Suessiales; family Symbiodiniaceae; genus Effrenium; species Effrenium voratum. Next base: position 1,210,926 of record CAUJNA010000224.1, on the reverse strand, counting down.
CAGCAGGGACGTGCCATGAGCCACCCAGATCACGCTGGGGTTGCCATTGCTGTCCTGCTCGATCGCCACAACGCGGGCGGGCCCTTTGCAGATCGCCTTTAGCAGGTGGCTGGCCCTTGACACTCGCCAGTATCACACCAACTGTCCGATCGTCACCTCCTCCTGATTTTCCCTGAAGTTCTGGTTCATCGCACGTCGGAGTCGTGCGTCTGTGTCAGCTTTGAGGAAGGCGATCTGGGCGTTGAGGCGTCTCTTCTGCACCTGCGCAAAGGTGCCTTGGTCATCAAGTGGCTGGATGCCGGGGTTGACGCCGCTCAGAGAGATCTGGGTCTGTGTGGATTTCCCCATCACCCACTGAGTAGGCGTGTAGCGCTTGTGGATGCTCAAGCTGTTGATCTGCTGGGGCACGTAGATTGCGGCCTTCACGAGGTTCGTCTCATTGCGGCCGCCCTCCTCATCCATGAAGAGCTCCAGCGCCCGGCGCACAACTTGATGCTTCCGCTCGACTGCCCCCAGCCAATTGTGGGACTCTGCAACGACAACCTCAAGGACCCCCTGTCTGAACACCATTCTCTCACGGCAAGTGATGCCCAGCCCTTGGCTTCGTCCACTCGGACAAATTTGGGGCAGCCCCAATGCGTCACCCACGAGCGCTCCATGCCCTTGATGAAGTCGACCGACTGCTCGGTCTTGAGCAACCTGATACGTAGCGGGTTGCCTGGTCCAACACGGTCACCACGCATCTCCGGCCATTGTCCGTATCGACCCAGGCTGAGTCGATGAGGAGCCTTGTGTTGAACTCCTTGGCGGTGAGGCCAGCTGCTGGTGCTGTGCCGCTTGGCGCCTTTCTCGCATAGAGCAGCTTTCATCACATCGCCCGTCGCCTGCACCTCCTCCAGCATCTTGGCCAAGACCTCTGCCGAAGGATGTCCGAGGTGCGCAGCTCCTTGTTCTGCTTGATCTCATCTGCTTCCGGCATCTGATCTTCCACCTCCTTCGGCACCACGTCGCCTTGCTCCTCCTTCTTCGCCTCATCATCTTCTACCGCGTTGATGAGCTCTGCGTCAGTACGAGCAGCTGCGCAAGGCGCTTTGCAAGGCGCGGCGGGTAGGACTCCACCACCTCACTCCCCAGGCCCAAACCAGGCACGTAGCCCTCGATGGGAACATGTTGATGCTGGCGAGCGCATGTTCGTTGCAGGCCAAGATAGAGTGAAACCTTGGTGGTGAGGAAGCATGTAGCCTTCCTGACGGGTCCCCAGGTGCCGTTGTTGTCCGGCAGCCTCAAGCCGTACTGGCACTGGTCCACGTAGGTCCAGTATCCTTCCAGGGAAGCGAAGGCAATTGTCCTCCATGCCCTGCTCTTCCATGGGTGCTCGATGGCTGCCGCGTCTCTGACACTCATAGGTCACGGCACACATCATGAAGATCGTGTCGTGGTTCTCCTTGCGTAGCCTCCAGCTGTTCTTGGCGTTCTGGATGAGCCGCCAGAGAAAGCTCCTGGAGCGTTGACCAAAGCTTGCGCATGGGGGTCATCAGCACCTCATCTGTCCTCTCCTTGGTGCCATTCCGGCAGGGAAAAGGTCTCAACCTTGACGTCATCCATCTTCTCGAGGTAGGATGATGTCCTGGCCTTCCCGGCGAAGACCTCCCATACCACACGGCGCTCTCTCCCTTTGACAGGGATCCGGTTTGCCTCTGCCAGGAGAATCTCCTGATCCTTGATGGCCTTGGTGGTGCCATAGATCAGCTTCCGGAGATCCTTTGCTCTCAGCCTTTTCACACAATCTCCGTCTCCTGGATTCCCATCACCTCCTACGCTTGCTGTCGGATAGCTCGGGGGGCTGTCCTCCTGCAGGTCGTCCTTCTTCTCCTCATCCTCCGGCGTGGCTGGAGGAGTCTCGACCCCCTTGTCAAAGACCTCTGCCTGCAGCTTTCAAAGTCATGCCGAAATCTTCGGCCACGAGGCAGCCCTCCTCGAAGCACTCTTCCGTCTCACCCAAGATGACGCTGGGCGGCAACTTCTCCGAGAAATCCACGTGGTCCATGAAGTCCTCCGGGATCAGGGTCTCGAAAGCGATCTCCTTGTGAATCAACCGGTGCATGGACTTGTCCTCCACCAAGTTGACGAGGTACTCTCCCTTCGGACCCAGCGGGACGTCATGCCACTCACCGTTAGGCCACTTCATCTTCTTCTCGCTGCAGTCCAGCTGGAGGCCCAATTTCTCCATGATGGGCCTGCCGAAGAGGATCGGCGCCGTGCCCTTGTTCGCGTAGGTGAGCACCTTGATCTTCCTGCCCCCACGTGGATCGGCAGCAGCACGCACAGGTTAGTGACCTCCTTCTCGGAGTTGCCGTATCTGAAGCCTTTCTGGCATCTGAAGATGTCGATCTCGCGGGCGTCATAGCCGTTCTCCAAGAGGTAACGCATGTACTTCCTGATGTAGCGGTGGCTCCCAAGAACCGAAGCGGCCCCGCCGTCCTGCACAGCGGTGTTGACGGTGTCGTCCTTCTCGTCTTCCGCGGCCAGATCGTAGTGTTCCTCCACCATCATCACGGTCGCGTCAGAATTCTCATCAACCTTCCGCTTCTTATCCGACTTGCTGGGGCAGTTGCGGGCAAAGTGACCAGCTTGCCCACATCGCAGGCACAGATTTCGGCCAAGACCGGCCCCTGCCCTGTTTTTCGCACCGCCCTTCTGCGGCGGCATCTTGTTCTTGCCGCCCTTCTTGCTGCCGCCTTTCGGAGATTTTCCCCGTCCCTTCCCTGACTTTCCAGAAAAGGGGCTCCGGAACCCTCCACGTCGAAAACCTCGTCAAAGCCTTCATCCTGGGCCGTCCGAATGGCCACCGGTCTCGCTGGCAATGTCATAGTACGAACCATCATCTTCATCTTCTTGCCAGTGCACTCCGGCGTACTCGGTGTCCGGCTCATAGGGTTCTTGCCACAGGCCCTCCTCGGAGTAGAACATGTCGTAGGTCGGCTTCTGCTGTTGGCATGGCCACCGTGGGAGGCATCCACCTTGGAGTCCTGGCCCATGATGAAATTCATGGCGCGCTCAACGGCAGCTAAGTTAAGGCGCTCAGTGCCGATCTGCGTCATGACCATCTGGCGCTGCTCCCGGCTGACGCCACTCCTCCGCAGAAACCACCAGGCTTTGACCTTCTCCGGCAGCTCCACCTGATGCGATGCCCGAAGCCTGCGCTCCACCCGACCAAACTCAGTCTGATAATTCTGGAGCGTCTGGCCGGCTTTCCGCTGCAGCTTCACGAACAAAGCCTCGAAGTCGTCCGGCAGTTCCGTCATCAGGTCCGGCTTGAAGGCAGCAGCATCCAAACGAGCGAAGACCTTGTCTAACGCGTCCTCCTTCTGAAGGTCGGCCATCTCCATATCGTCCACTAAATCCCAAGCTCTGCCGGTCATCACTCCTGTTGACGCCCGGCAAGCTCCATCTTCTTCTTGTAGAGCTCGGCCCTCTTGCGGTACTCACGGTAATCCTTCTGGAGGTTGCTGAAGACCGGGACGTGTGAGTCCGCCTTGCCAGTGTAGGCATTCTCTGAGGGCTGCTCGCTGCCCTTTCCTGCCTCGGCCTTGGGCATGATCGTGCCGCCGAGCTCCTCAAGGGCGAAGCCAAACTCCCTGTGCCAGTCTTAACCGGCTCCGCTACCACAACAAGATCTCGAGGGCGAACAAAGTCCCTCAAGCACTCAGCGCGCTGCCAGAAGGCAGACTTTTTGCATGGGCGCGGCCGCGTGACTCAAGTACCTAGGTGGCCCACCACATTTTGAGGTGAATGGCCACGTATGTTCACATGTGATTCCAAGAATGCGGCGCGTTCTTCACAGGAGGCAAAAAAGACAACCACAAAAACAATTGTGTGGGGTCCCAATCCCGTTTGGCAACTACTGGCTCAATTCAAGTGCATCCTCAAAATACCTGACAATGTGGTGGCTGAAAACGAAACCACTCGTAAAAGACATTTTCAGAACCCCCCAACACGTGCCATTTGCTTGACTCGGTGCTATGTGTTTTTGTTCTGCAAAAATAATCAAAACAGGGCCTGCAAAAACCAGTCCTTCCGGGGGGAACAACCGAATACAAGAAGATCTTGAGGCTGGAATCCACCGAAACGGCGGAATCTGCAAAGCTCGGTTGCTGTCTGCTCCCCTGCTAAAAGTTTAACTTTCAGTGGTTTAATACGCAAAACCCATTAGTTGGGCAAAAAGTCAAAGTCCTAACATCCCTTGGCAAAATGCACCAAAGAAAGGGCCATGGGCTGCACTGTGAGCTGAGCCCAGGTGGCTGCAACCACACATTGCCACATGCCATGGTTACTTGCGTGGGTTTTCCTTGTTCCCTACTTGTCTGAGATCTAGGCAACCTGGAAATGTGGCAAGTTACAAGGTTTGCCAATGCTGCAGGCAGATGAAGCAATTCCTTGTTCCCTAGTTGTCTTTCTATCCAGAGTGAGGATGCTTCTTTGAAGTTGGTGGGGAGCTTGTTTTCTACTGGAAGGGATGGGGGATTGCTGCTCAAGGTAATTTGCAGAGATGCCGTGCCTCGAAAATGCCCCACCGTTTTGGCTCCTGTTACCCTTATTTTTGTGCAAACTCCCCCCCACCCACCCACCCACCCAAAAGGAACAATCCCCAAATCCCCCAACCCAAGTCACACCCACCAAAAATACAACAACAACTAAACACAAGAAGCACACAACATCACACCGGCCATCTAACGCTCTTTTCGGAGCATGAATTTGGAGCCCCTTTGGCTTAGTGCCTTGACCTTAGTGGGACGGCTACCATGGCGAAAGCTCCCCATCAGCCCCGTGGCTTGGGACCACATAAAACAACGAATCCACTGAAGCGCGCCCACTCTGAACGCCGGGTGAGTTGAGAAGTGGTTTCTTTTTGTGCTTGGCAACGCTCAGCCCTGGTCCAAACGCGTCCAACCGGTTACTTTGATTTCAAAAAAAGAAAAGTCGGGAGAGTTCAGCTTTTCTGCCAAGCGGAGTTTGAACAAACTTGAAACCGATGGACAATGCCCAATCCACCAACTCGGGGAAACCTGAAACCAATGGCATCTTGCCCCGAATCACAAGTCAAAAGCCGGATTTGTCCACAAAGCCACCGAGCCCGTACAAATCGCTGGTTCAACCAGGGCAACCTCCCGGGTTGCTGACCCCAGGCTGGTGCCAGGGTTGAAACCTCCCATTTCAAACGCGATCCGTTGGGCAAAAAAGGAGCACCAATTCTCTGCTCCTGAAAAAGAAAGACAAATTGGGTGTGCCCTGTTTAAGGTTGGACCCCCCAAAACGGCGTTCTTCCTGATTTTCCTTTAAAGCCAACCAGACAACTCGGTCGAGCGGCAGCCCTTGGCGTGCATGAAGGCGCAAGGCTTGCAATCCCCCGCTCCGTGGCCTGCGCACGAGTTGGACCCCACAGACGCCCAGCGCTGGGTCCTGGGGTTGACTCCAAAAACATAAGCAAGTCCTATTAATAGGTGGGGTGTTCCCTCCAAAAGTGAAGAATCCCCGCTAAAAGGAAAACACCCCATCTCTCAAAATCAGCCCGGTCTGCTTCATCCGGGCACCCCCATGAGTTCCGCAGAAGTTCCCGGTGCAAACTCACCCCCCATCCAGAAAACCGCAACTGGAAAGGCACCGACGGAACCGAGCCCAAGGAAAGGCCATGATCTTTTTTTCCGATCCCAACCAACCAAGCGAATGTTCCTGCGAATGTGGACCCCAGGACCACCCCCCCTAGCAAAAAAAAACTCGGGTTGTTGACTCCTATGGGGTCAACACTGCTGCATTTGCTGCTCTCTTCTTTGCACCCTTTCCTTTTGAAAGGTGCCAGATGAAAAGAAGAAAGGGAATCCAAGGAGACCCCCAAGCGAAGCCCTCTGAATGGAGGGGGAAACCGGGAAGTCAGCTGTTGGATGGCACCCCAAATGGGTTGGACTGTCCTTCTGTTTTGAAACCAAGGGAGCCACCCGCGAATTCCGGGGATTCAGGTAGTTGGATGAAGCCAATCCCCTAAAACAAAGCTGAACCACAAGCTCAAGTGATTGGATCTGACGCCAACCCCCCCCCCACAAAAAAAAAGACCGGGCCGGGAGCCCAAAAGCAGGGAGGAGCCGAAAGTCGCGTGTTTTATCCACAGGAAAACGCCACCCCCCCCCCCCCCCAGGCGCCTCGCGACCCGATGGAGGGCATCTCCAGGGTGCCGGGGGCCGGCTCCAAAGGCGGCAAAGGCACGTCCTGAGACGTGCAAAAGACGTGGGGTGGGGGTGGCACCTAGGCAGCCCAGGGGGGGTGCTTCAAAAGGGAAACCGAAAGAGCGAAGGAAGGCCGCCGTTTGTTTTGAGGGGCGCCGGGCTTTTTGGGTGGATGGCCTATGTCCAAAGTGGCTCGGTTGGACGGTGAACTTATATATATATATATGTATATATAGTCAGGGTGACCATATGGGCTCGTTTCTTTTGCGAAGACCTCGTCTTTCGAGTTCCGAAACCCTAGTGTCCAAAGTGTGCAGAGTGGCTCGGTTGGAATGAACATGTGCATACATAGAGACATATACATATACGGCTGGCTCGTCTTTGCGTGAAGAATACGCCCTTGTCTGCTTTGAAGGAACACCTCCTCCCTTTCCCGTTGCCATCAAAAGGAAACTCATCTTCTAGGTACCTCCCACAGATGCCGGCTGTAAGTGAAACTGGTTGCTGCTCCGGTTGCTTAAGTTCCCTGGAATATGTATGTATGTATGTATGTATGTATGTATGTATGTATGTATGTATGTATGTATGTATGTATGTATGTATGTAGGTAGGTAGGTAGGTAGGTATGTACGTATGTCTGAATGTATGTATTTATGTATGTAGGTAGGTAGGTATGTGTATATATATACATACAGTTGTGAAATCGAATCCCTTCGAACACAGGGGAGAATGCATTTAGATATGCATTTCATCAAAGGACCACAAAGGTGTCAAAAAGGGCCGCAAGGTACATGGTATTTGGGTGTGTCTTTTTTGAGTGTACCCCATCTTTGTGGGTTTAAAGGGAAACCAAAGGGAAGACCACCATTGGGGGGGGGGGGGCCTAAAAAACAAACACACACCCATCTTTAGACATGCACACGGAAGTTGTCGCCGAATTTTGTGCGTAGTCTGGATGTCCGCAGTGCAGAATCCGAACGACCCCCATGGGACTGGACGAAAGTTCGGCAGAAGGGCCCTGTTAGATACTCCCCCCAAACATCGCGAAGAGAGCATCATCCACACTGTGCAGCAATACGGCCCCCTTTCGCCACAAGCTTGGCTTTTGCTGAATATGTGTAAAACGCACATTTCATCCAACACTCAGTTGCCGAACACGGAAATACGGGGTTCACCGAACACCTAAAGCTCAAAAGGTCGATTCGATGTGGACTGAGAAAAAAGTTATAAAGGTTCAAGACAGGATTGGGCCAATCACCTGTTGAAACATGTTCAAACCATGTGTTTGCTGAAACTCATCACTCAGGTGCCCTATGAACTTTTGAAGGGGGTCGTGGTCTGGCTACTGAACAACTTGGCCCGCAAAAAAAGGGTACACTGAACATGTTCTGCTCAGAGTCTGCTTTCTGTTGCAACCCGAAAATGAAAAACATATGGGTATGTGTCAAACTAGGGATACGCCAAAATGGATTCAGGTGTCCATTTGGTTTCGCTTTAAATCAGCCCTGAAAAGAGTCACCGCAAACACCATCACATATGTATATATGTATATATGTATATTGACATATATATATGTATGTATGTGAGCAGCGCCCCAAGCTCCCGTGGTTTGGACACTCATCTAGTTTGTCTCAGAATAGGGGCAAAAAGAAACACAGAATGGTCGGTGTCCTTTTGGTCTGCCTTTAAACACAACCAAGAAGGAGTTCCCCGAACAAGGACACACGTATTCATATATGTATATAGTTGTTCTGATATGCCATGTGTATGTTAAAAATAAAATGTGTACATACCAACAAACATATATATATATATACAATGTGAACCATCCGATTTCGCCGGCCTTCAGGTCCTCCGGAGATGCCTGCGCCAGGCCCTGCGCGATCCATTCGATTCGAAGCGGCTTTGGTTCGGCCGGCCAGTCGCTGTGGACGAAATCTGCTTGGGCACCACCTAAGAAACCTGGAATGAATCGATTCCCCCAATGTAAATACCAACAAACCGTGGCTTCAACCATGGTTTCCAAGTGGTGCGAACGGATTTCGCCCATCCACTGTATGACTAAAAAGAAGACGTGAGGAGAACATCGCTATGGCCGACAAGGACAGACGCACTTGGGAAGTGGTTAGTCAAGCCAACCGGAAACCACACATTTTGGGGCCCACTTGGTGTCGTTGGGGGTAAGTTGACGGGCGACAAAAGCCGCCGCTGAGCAACAAGCAGATTGGAAGCACTATAAGAACCGTTCAATACTTAAAGAATGGGGTTGCGACTAAAAAAACAATTACTGCATGATCATGGGAGATTAGCAACCCAGTGATGCTTGAAGGGTCTGGCAGACTCCAGGTCAGGTCCCTTATTTCTGCTTCTAACTTTACAACGCAAGTCCTTCCGGTTATTTGTGCTGGATTACTAAGCAGTCACCCACCAGTCCATTGCCATTTTCAGGCTTATTCCTTTTGACAAGCTGGACCCAGTCCCTTGCCATCTGTGCACAGCAAATCAGATGTTCAGAGTCCCCCAAAAAAGAGTAAAAGGGCACTACTGGGGCACCTAGCCAGTGATTGAAGGTTTATCAACCATTCACAGGCTTCATCCATCACAACTGGTGCGTTGTGTGGATTCTATCCATCCATAGTACTTCAGGAGGAAGAAAGCTTTTGTCCCCGTGACTCTGGTAAACTCGACTTCGGACAACGCGGGCCAATTAATTAAAAAAACAACCACCTCGACTGGCCCTGCCCAGTGGATTGCATTTCCAGTTGCGTTAAAGTAGACTTATTTGGGCGCAAATCAATGAACCGCACGCCGCAAGTCCATCATCACCGAACCCCCTGAAGGTGTCTAGTGAAAAAGGGTTGCGCTCAACGCCTAGAAGGAAAATACGTTTGTCCAAGTAGTGTATGACATATTTTTGGAGGAGAATCTTGAGGGCTGCAGACGAAACTGTTCCCTATGGGCATCGGCCAGCCTGCATCTCGAAAGGCCAAAAACAAGAAAGAAAGCCGTCCGGGAGAATCCCTCAAATAAGGACGCAAGACTCTCGTTTTTTTTTTTTGGGGGGGGGGGGCCTTCATTTTGCGGTATTCCTGATTGAGCCATTCTATGGAAAAAAGGAACACCAGCCACAAAAGATCCCTAACTTTGAGACAGGCCCAAAACAATAAGTAAACACATACATGCATAAAAAAACACAAAGCAACAAGCAGATAAGCAACTATGCACATAACGAATAGCTAAGCCCGCAATGAAACCCAGGAAAGGTTCATGGAACCTTAGAAGATTCCTCCTTGCTTTAGGCTGGGTTGTCGCCCCACCAGACGTTGCCAGGACCGAACTGGAAGCGGGTCCCAAAAAAAAGGGAGAAGCCACACGTGGTCTTCAGTTCGTGTTATTCCCTTCCCGGAATCTGAGAAGCAAAGATTTGATGGATCTGTCCAAAAGTGCTTCGAAAGTGCGTTTCATTTGAATCTACCTCGAGAACTGGCAAAGGGCCTCGGTGTGGCTCTTCAAGGGACCTGCCCATCAAATCCCAGGGTTTAAAAGGCTTCCATGGCTCCAGCCAACTTGCTGAGGAAACTTCTTCTGGGCAATCCAAAAGGCGAATCGGTTTTGAGGACAAAGTCGAATCGGTCGTTGCAACAGAAACCCAGAGGAACACCAGAACTCTCTCTCGGGTGATAGGGTGGCGCCTGTCTGCAATCCAGGATGCCCACCTGCTCCGGGGTGCCTGAGCGCGGACGGGTTCCGGCGGATGGCCGCTTCCATATTCAAAATACAAACGAAACCGTCGCCATGCTCAACCAAAAAGCCACGTTGAGAAGTACCATACATTGGAGGGCATATTATTTGGGGGGGGGCTTTTCTTTAGCGGACGCCCAAATGGTAGTCTCGCTTTTGGTGTTCCTCTCCATAAATCCGCCAAGAAAGGGGTACCCTCAAAAAACAACACACCCTAGATGGGAATCCACCGTGCAGGCATTCCCATGTGGCCAAAGCAAGGCCATAGCAAAGGAGGCCGAGAGAGCACGGGAGCCCTTGGGATGGCAGACAAAAGGGAAGCCAGGAAGACCAAGATCTGCGGTTTAAAAAAACTTTGACACATATCCATTGTTTGTGAACACCCGGTTAGGGACCATCAGCTTGGGGCCAGCGTTATGCGGGTTGAAGGACATCGATCCTGGAATTCAGGCAAAACAAGTAAGAAAGAAGGGAAGGCTTTGGCAAGTCTCACAAGTACCCCTGTGGACATGTAGTGCTCGTCGTCATGTCCTAAGGCAAATGGATGGACAAATCTGGATGTGTTGATCGAACCTGGCTCTCATGGAAATCCTTTTCATGGCTGGCCCATGATCATCCCTACCAACAAAGCAGTATTGCTCAATCAATTCACCTCTGTCGGAGAAATTTCAGTCGGACCAGCCGCATAGGTAGGGTGGCTCCCATTTGTGCGCGTTCCGCCAGTGTCACACCCGTTTACTGCGGTAGATGATGGCGTATTGGCTTCTTCTTTGGGCGGTGGAGGCAAGCCACCTTGAATCGCCGCATGCGCTCATCAGGGGATCCAGGTTTGTCCTTTTGACCAAACCTCACATGGATTAAGCGGAAGCAAACGACTAGATGGAAAGGGCAAGGATGGCCTCATAAACCCTCAAGGACCCTCGACATGATTGGAGGTTTTAGGGTTTCACCCCAGTTCCGTTTGAAGCAAATGGAGAAGGTGCTCATCGCCAACCCCCTCAAACCAAGCCACCGAAAAAGGGGGACTCTTGATTGGCCTTTCCACTGTGAGCAGTTGGTTTCATGTTAGTAAATCAGGCGCTACTACCTGGTTTGATTGGCGTTTTTAGCAAGGCTGAACTGTGAGCCTTGATAATTTATAACCATCTCGGAGCTGAAAGCACCTTCTCGCTTCCGTCGCGGAGCTCTTCTCTTTCTCTGTTTTTGGGGCGAAGTACCTGATAGCTTCCATGTTAGTCTGGAGTGATGCCTCCAGCGCCTGCGAATCGAATCCGCCGAGGTACTGGGCATGGTGGGGAACAGCGAATCCTCCAAGCGGATCACCATCTTGGACCCCGCGGAGGTCGAGTCCTCATCCTGCGAGATCAGAGCGAACCGATGTGAGTGACATTCTCTGGTGCCCCAAGAAGGGGTACGCTGTACACAGAAAATAAGATTGCTTAGAAATTCGGTTTCAAGTCTAGATTTCAAATGGTCTTGGAGGAGACCTCAGATTTTGCTAGTGCTTAACTTCAGAGACTGGCTGGCATTCCCTGAAAATGAATGTTGACCTTGGATCTATCCGGAGAAAATCATACCAGTGGTTCTGGTATGGAGTTTATGGCTTCCTTTCAGACAGGTCCCTCTGACCTGGTAGCTGGGGAAACTGACACCAAAGAATCCGGAGGTAAGGCCGATTCGATTTGGCAAGTTGGCTTTGGCGTTTGGTGCAAAGGTTGCTCTGATTACCTCAGAAACAAGCTCCTGAAAACACGTGACCATTTTTACCGTATCCCTTGGAGATGTTCCTAGGACGGCTAAAACTCCAAAGTTCCCATTCGCCCAAAGTCGGGCACAGGACATTTGGTGGACTGCAAGAAAACCAGCAACCATTGATAGGCTTCTTCCGAAGACAGGGGTCGAATAGAACCCAAACCGAAGCGAACACCAATGTCCTACCCTTGCCCAGCGGATCCAAGCCTGTAGGTAACCAACATTCGCCCCTCTTGGTTTTGAAGTGGCTCCCTTCGGACTATGTAGGGAAATGGAATCACTGGGTTGGAATCTAGACATGTTTGAGAAGCTCCCCCTCTAACTGACTACTTGGATTGGTGGCTTGGAGGTTAGGAATGGTTTCCCATATACCCGCCAACAAGAACCAGCGGTTCAAATCCTCGAGCCCCGCGACAAGTCCAAGCCAACGTCTCAGGGAATTCCCTGAAGATATGAAGACATGCAAGCCAACGTCGCAGGATGTCTCCAACTTCCCATCCATATAAAGGGTGTTGAGCTCCTCCACTGGACACCTATTAATGGTGGCCCGAATTTTAGGGGGAACACCTCCCTATCCTCTCCGCACCCTTTGTTTGGCACTTGACTTCAGAAAAACCCCCCCAAAAAAAATGCGGAAAGGGCACCAAGAAAAGTCTAGGCATGAATCTGCCTGGTGCCTTTGTTTCGGGGTCCACATGGCCTCAAAGACTACACCTTTCGAGGCCCCTTTGACTTTTCGCTGAATCTACTTTCATACCTGAACGGTCCTACTATGACAACCACTGGGCAACAGTCCATGGTCCTCACTTCCGCAGATTGACTTCAGCGACTAAACTGGGCTTTCAGGTCCGCACGACCCCATTCTAATCGTTCAGGCCTTTAAATGAAACATAGTTAGCTAAGTCAATCCCCGAGTCCCTGGACTTGAAACTTGTTGGGAAGACCACGCAAAGGTGTGACTTCTTGAGGCCATCATGGCCCAATCTGCCCTCCAGCATCAAAGCCGGAGGGCTTCGGCAGACTTTCCTTGTAAAGCCCTGCCCACTTCCATCGGAAGTCGAATTTCCGAAACGATCGACTTATCTTGCTGCTGCCAGCAGGGAGTGAGGGAATGAGCCCGAGAAAAGCCATCCCCTATGGGTCCTTTCTTCGGGAATCCCCGGATTCACTCGAAAAGCCCCCCTTCTCCTCCATCATGGAAGCAGAGGTTCGGAAAAAAATAAAAATAAAAATCTGGCCGCTCTCCTTGTAAAAAACAAAAAAGGAAACAAACACGGCCCATGGGGGAAACCGATTCGGATCTTCCCCCACGGATTCCGACTCCGGATCTCGGCCACTCGGCTCCACTCCTTCCAGAGGTCCCGGAGCTGTCCGATGGACCGCGCCGGGCAGGAGGCCAAGCCCGAGGCGTTGCCACCGGTCAGCCCTTCGGAAGCCACGTGGATGAAGGTGTTCCTCACCTGGCGAGACATCTCAGGAGAGATACTTACTTTTGGTCCTCACATCCAGGGGATGGGTCAAAATTAAGCCAAGAGTTGGACCGCAGGGTTTTAGGTGATGATTCCAGTTACCAGGGTTCGGTTTTGGGTACCTAATTCTGACCCACATCCAGGTACCCAGAAAACCAAACCAACCGATTTCCAGAACCCGACTCAAGCCACAAATTAATTGGGTTGCCTGAGGTACTCCCAGTCTCTGAGTCGGGGGGGGGCGTTGTAAATACTTAGGCCTGGGACAAATCGCTGAATTGTTGCTATCCCTTGGGTGGCTTGCGACCATGGGAAGTGGGTTACAACCAGGGTCACTGACCACCTAGCTAACTCCCAGACCATCTAAGTACCCCTTTGCTTGGGTAGGTGAAGCTCAAAAACAAAAAGACACACGCACAAGTTCTGCTCGGAAAGAGACTGTATCCACTATCTTTTCTTCTCTCGCATTCACTGTATTGTCTCTCGCACCAGGGTCAAACAGAAATTCATGCGCACGCGCGCACGCGCGCGCACACACACACACACATATCAGCGAATGCTGTGCACATCGAGCGGACGGCCAACATCCAACCCGCAAGCTCTTCCGTCTCGTTTGCTCGCAATCCTCAGGGCCTTCGGAGTCGGAAGTGGGCGGGGCACTCTTGAAGCATTGCCACATGAAGATGGCAGCGTACAAATCTTACGAAAAACACATATACCCTCCCTCCAACAATCATGGAAGTTGACAGGAGGGCTTTGGAAGACGATTTTCCTTTTGGGGAACCCCTTTGTGCACTTCCATGATCGTTGGAAAGAGGGGAATGATTGTAAGTATTTAGCCCCTGATATAGCCCCTGATGCTGGCTCAGCCGGGTCATGTTTAGGGCTCGTTGCCGGGTCCTTGGCTTGCGAATGCTCGAGACGCCATCAACTGTCCTCTCTCCCAGGACGGTACGAATCCTCCTGTCAATTCATGAGAACGCATGTTGCCCCTAGCAGGTGGCCAGGATTTTGCCTCTAGGTTGATCTGGGCAAATGTTTGTAGTTCACTAACCTTTGTTGCTCCTTGCCCAAGGTTCGCTGACTGGCCACCTTTTCTTTGGGTGCTCATTATTGTTCGACAACCAAAAATGAGGAATTGAATGCATGTGAAAGAAACCTTCCTGAGTGACATCACCACCCTGCCCCCCCCCCTCCACCTCCGAACCGACCACAAGGTGAAGTCGCTATAATTTACCGAGCAGTGTATCCGGGATCTTTGAAGGATACATCCACGTGCTGTACAATAGGATCTTTTAAATGACTCCGGCCCAAATGAATAATTAAAGGGCCATCGTCAGTGTCCTTGTTGGATTCCCTTGAAATAACCCCCCCCCTCCCCCCAAAAAAAGGCACACAAAGACAGAGAGGCAAAATCCTGCACCTGTTGGGATGGGTGAATCACTGAAATAGACCACCTCCCAGTAGATTTGTGTTCATCCACCGTAGCAGAAAAGGTTATTTTCCATAACCCGGCCTTTTAGTCATTCTACTCGGGTCCCAGTTCATGTTTTACTCATGTCCGCGTCCAAAAGAGTGCCTTTGCTCTCATTGGGGAGATCGCTCGCATGTGGCTGTGGGTCAAAAATAGGCACCCAAATGGGAACCCTGGTAAATGGAAACATGGACCAAACCCTGCGGTCCAACTTTGGGTGGTTTCATTTTGAGCCCTAGTTGCCCATTTGGTTTCTAGCTCCGAAAACCAATCAAATCCTGCCTGCACGGACTCGGGAGGATAGGATTGCAAATCCTGATCGGTCTCAACGCCGCACGAGAACGCGAGAGACGAATGGGTAACCGTTTGTGGGCATTGGGTGCTTCTCACTATTCCCAAAAAAGGTCGGGTTTGCTTTAGGGTACCTTTGCCCAAATATGGGGTACACCAATTAACATGCTCAGACTCGGCTTCACATTTAGTCTACTCTAATATGGATACTGTGGATGGACAAAATCCACTTCGCACCAGTTAGTCGGCTGTTTATCGGGATTCATTGGCTTTCATTTATCCCAACTGGTGCAGGAGTTGGCCCATCCACAGTATATATCCATCTGTCCTCAAATTGGCGGATTGAAAGACAACATGCGGTCCAACAAACTGCCAGGCAGTTCCGAAGAAATAGCAGCACGTGTCAATAATCAAAGGCTCGAATATGCCATCCACCCACTCACCCACCCACCCACCCACCCATCCATCCATCCATACATCCATCCATCCATCCATCCATCCATCCATCCATCCATCCATCCATCCATCCATCCATCCATCCATCCATCCATCCATCCATCCATCCACCCACCCACCCACCCACCCACCCACCCACCCACCCACCCACCCACCCACCCACCCACCCACCCACCCACCCACCCACCCACCCACCCACCCAACCGCCCTCTCACCCAGGATCCCACTGTTTCCCCAAGCTCCAAGCCCCATGTCCCCCGAACCAGCGCAGCCTTCTGGAAAAACTCGCAAAGCTCCTTCCAATTTGTGCAAAATCCAAAAAATCGCCGCGCCTTCCCCTTTAGCTTTCCATTTGGGGAAAAAAAAGTAGAACAGATCACCCCCCTTTGAAGCTTTGGGCTTCGGTCTACGGCGTTTTTCGACTGCCCGACCCTCGTCGAGACCTCTTGATTTGAAGAAAAACTGCTCAGTTGGTCTACGGCGATATTGCCTTTCGTCTTTCCCCTTCCTTGCCTTTGCCCAGCGCCCTTTGAAGCTTTCAGCTGTCTACGGCGGTTTTTCGACACTCGTGGAGGTCTCTTGCTGCCCGGGCTCGCACTCGGGCTCCGGGATGCTGATCTCCATGCTCAGCCTGCGGGAGCGACTCGGAGCTGGAGCCGTCTGCGCCGAGCCAAGCCGTCTGTGCCAAAAGGGAAGACCCACCCAGCCGGTAAAGGAGGGGGCAAAAAAGACCCCCCTAGACTGTAATGGCTTTAAAGCAGGGATAGAATGCCCCCTTTTTATTCTAGAAGAAGCTTTCAGGCCTGGGGACGGTTGAAGAAGCGGCCGTAAAGTGACAAAAGTATGAGTTGTGGGGCGAATGTGGGGTCTGCTCCCTGGTTTCACATGAAAATAAGGCCCGGTTCTATTTGCCCCTTTGTAGGCTTGAATGTGAACGTGCAAGGCACAGCTCCCCTTCTGTCCGTAAGGGCGATGACACCAGGAACTTGTTTGTGTCCACATGAAGAGCGTGCACTTAACTTGGCCAAGCCTTTTGGGTAATGTTAACCCCGGATTAATAAACCCCTGGTTGATTAATAGGGGGGCGTCCCCTTTTAGTGGGGATTCATCACTTTTGGAGGGAACACCCCCCTAATAGTGGGACAGGTTTATTAATCCTGGGTCAACATTACCCATCACTGCTCTCACATTCGCCGCAGGGCACGTGGGGGAAAAAACGAATACAGCTCCCGCGCCTTCCCATGCCCCGCGCCCGGGCGTCCTCGCGGCGAAGTTCTTGGCGTGGGAGCCAATTTAGGCTCGTTTTTGGGGGAGCAGTCAAAGGGAAACCCACGTTACATTGTCCCAAAACTTCCCAAAAGGTGAGAAAAAAAACACGGAACCAACTCCCAACTTTGGGTCAGTTTGCAAAGCCAGCGGGTTGTAACCCGTACAAGACACAATGTCCCAGCGGAATTCCCCGATCTTTTTCTTGGAATCAAGAAGCCCATGAGGTGGTGATGGTCCAAAGTTTTTCCACGGGTTTCCCTGGTTGCCTGTGCGACGTAACCGGCTTTGCACTGCGGCCTTTACCATTCCATAGGCTGAGGTTGCCATGTTCCATTCCGGGAGCGGGTACTGCCAGCTTGTTTCGGGTGGCTCTTTGCCATGCTCCACCATGTTTTCGAGCACTCTTTGCCCTCCTCCGCAATTTGTTGGGCGCATTTCGCCATTTTTGGGAGGGCGTGCTTTGCTCATTTATCCCGCCGAAGCGTGCAGGTTCCTTCGGGCATGGACTGCTGACCTACTGTTCAGTTCTTGGGTTCTAGGTCCTTGGCATAAGAGACCCATCTCTACGACCTGGAACCGGCATCGGAACCTTGGATGAATTTGCAGTAAACCCATCCTTTCCAGAAACCAGATCTCTTGCCACGATCCAAATGATGCTCGTGTTCCTCTTGTCACCGCAGTGTTGGTGAGCCTGTACTAGTCGCACCATTGTCAAAGCCACCAAAGTCGTAGACTAAAGAGAAATTGTGGACCGGCGCACATACAAAACAATACTTGTTGATTCAAGTGTTCATACTTAGTCGACCCTAAGATGTGTTGAAATGGAGACTTTAGAAATGGTCCCCCACACTGACCGGAAGGGCCGACACCGAACAAAGGCCACTTGGCCTATTGATAAGACCCAACAGATGGTTGCCACTCTCCCCGGGTTTTGTTTGCCTCTCAAAATACCTTGCAATGGAACCAAACAGGCCCCCTTCCAAGCAGAAAGCAGATCTCTTTGGGCGGGTTTCAGGAATTTCATCCGTGTAGGCGAAAGGGGCCAAAGTCAGGCACTGGTTGTGGGTGCCTTTGGAATGAAAAACCCTGCTCTTTGACACATGCGCAACTCATTTCCCTCCATGACCCTTCCTATCAGGCCACTAGAATCATTAGTCCAATACGCTCAAGCAACTCTTTGCATTAAGCCAACTAGCACGTGTGCAACTCAGTTCCGAAGGGATGGACTCAGCTTGTCCAAACAGCGGCCTTCACTATTCTATCAACCCTTCAATTGCTCATCCCCAGCAAAATTCATGGGAGCTGGGGGGGAGGGAGGAGAGGGGGAGGGAGCCAATAAGCCCTTAGTAAGCCCCTGATAAGGCCTTATTTGGGGCTCCCTCTCCCCCCAGGCCCCATGAAAAATGATTGCTTGAGCGTTGACCCTGGCACAAACGCCACAACGTCACGTGCGAGCGGTCCTCAGCGACATCGCCTGCCGAGCTCAAGCCGGGTTCAAAGCAACTGGCCCTGGGGAGACAAGGCCAGCCTTCATTGGTTGGCTGATTTTAAGGAGAGCCCCTTCCCCAAAAAGGAAAAACGGCGCCATTGGGCAATTGGGTTGGTATGGTGGCCAAAAAACCCAATGTCGTTGAAGCCCCACTAAAAAGGACGCAAATCACAGCAAAGACTGAAATGGCCATGGGTCAAAAGCCTGTACCCCCAGTGAACGTCGCAATCCAACCACTAAAATAGGTTCTAAAATGGGTGGTGCATTCACCTACCCCAAAATAAACCAAATGTACGCCAAGAGCAGTGCAGTGACACCACCTTTTCTCCAAGCAGTTGGTACTTTTCTTGTTTGCTCAGGGACTTCTCTCCAGCCACTGGAAAAACGGGGTGCTGGGCTGGGACCGTGCCAAAACCCCAGCCTCAGTGAATGGAACGGAGGGGAGGAGTCTTTCAAAATTTCAGGGTTCATCCTCTGAGTCAAAATCAGACAAGTGCAGAGTTGTTCAAGGGGCGGATATCCGCACCTATTCATGGTTGGGACTGTTCCCTACTAACCTTCACTCGTCCAGGTATTGATTGTGACTCTGTTGGGGTGGGGTTCATCCTTACCTTTTCTTAGCGTGGCTGCATCTTTTTGCTCGTTTGATCGGTTTCTCAGAACAAGGAGGTGCATGCTTTCCCCCATGATTGAAACGACCTGGGGTCTCCCAACATGACTAAATCTTCAAGTACCCACCCCCAATTGTCTTAAAATAGGGGTCCCCGAAAATGGATTTCGGTTGTCCCTTTGGTTTCCCTTTAAAGCAACACCGAAAATGGCCCCCTCAACAAGACAAAAGACAAACAACGATCAATCTGGAGGATACGTAAACAACCCCCAAGTGGCCTGCTGTAAGTAGGTCATGCCCTAGCGTAACCCCTTCCCTTCGGGGTGGGCGAAGCTGGTAACGTTTTAACAATCCGACCCTTGTCCCCCCCCGAAAAAAAAAAAAAAAAAAAAGCGTGCTTCAACACTGGGGAGGTCATCAGCTTCCAAATCTAAGTTCACTAATCCGAACTACGAACCTGTTTTAAACCATGTCCCTAGTCCTCATGGAAGGCTAGGCAGAACACTCGCTCCACGCCTGTGGGTGCCATCCTACCGTCCGCGTGATTCGCTTTTCTTCGCTACAGGAATGGCGGGCGCTAAATGCTGCGGCGGGAAAGCGGGGCGACTTGCGTCCATTTGACGCGACCCCCGCTTGTAGGG
This sequence comes from Effrenium voratum, assembly GCA_963377175.1. Lineage (NCBI taxonomy): Eukaryota > Dinophyceae > Suessiales > Symbiodiniaceae > Effrenium > Effrenium voratum. The sequence goes on along the minus strand of CAUJNA010000224.1, from coordinate 1,191,516 downwards.
TTCTTCATTTTGGGAGGGTTTTGGAGAGAGCTCTCGTGATTGCCAGAATCACTCGGTGAGCACCATCCTTGATCACGTGGTCATGTGTTGCAATGTAGCAGAGGGCAATGGGCATCCATGATCAATGAATTCCTGACTGATCGGTGGGTGTTGAATAGAGGGGCTAGACAACAAATGTTCATTCCGGTATGGTGTCTTTGGGAAAAGTCAGAATTTATGGGCACATGTGCTAGTTAGCACCCAGATTAATAGGGGTTGGTCACGATATCTGCAAGTCAAAGATGGGTGTCGCATTTAGCAGGGGATGCTTCACATCCTTCAGGGAACAGGGTTCTGCTTTTTGACTACCCTAGAGTAGACTTAAACCCAGGGGTGGTTCATTCCCCCCAAAACGAGAACCCCTAGGTTTAAGTCTATCTTGGAATAGGCAAACAGTGGAACCTCACAGGGAAAACACACCCAAAAAATCATTTGGCAGATGAGCTTCCGGGGGTGGCACTGCCATCAAAACTCCCCATGCGGGTCGATCCGGTGGATCCCTCAGTAGCTTAGTGCACAGTGTACGCGCCAAAACAGCTACAAACCACATTCAGTCATGGGGTGAACTATTGGTAACTTGTTTGACCCTAATATTAAGTGGGTTTTACGCAGGGTTGCTACCCCCAGAATCTTGGTACCTGAAGAGGGGCCTTTCCTTTGGTCCCAGACCTTCAGGAGATCCGGACTCCAATGGAGGGTCCTTTTCTGATGCTTCAGGACGTTCCCTTTGAAAATCCGAGAAGGGCACCAACTCCGACCCACAGAACGAGCTGCCAACCAGCTGCGAACCCCATGGAAAAATGCGCCCAAAAAGAGACGCCTGTGCTTTGTCTGAACCTTTGAAGGAACCCCCCCAAAAAAAAGAAAAGAAAAAAGGAAACGAAAAAATAAACAAGGTGTTTCGCTTAAAAAATGCCACCCGCATGATAAGATCAAGACCCAACAAATCTATTCCGGGGAAGCTCCTGGCTTGGCGGTTTTCATTGTGTGGGAGTTGGCTAAGTAAGTGAGACTGGCTGTGGTTGTTGCCCACTTACCATCCTAGGCCTTTCGAAAAATACATGGCCCTGTTAAATGGAGCAAACCCCATCTAAACCAGGGCCATCTAAACCAGGGCCATCTATTTCTTGAGCAAACCAACCAAAAAGGACACCTATGCTTACCATGCTTCTAAGTCCCCAAAGCTCGTGTTACCAACCATTCAGCTAGCCTACTCCCAGACCGTTTAAGTAGGGGAACCGGGAACCGAAATGTGTGGCTTCCTTTTGTGTTCTTCTAAACTTATTTATTACGCCGCAATGCATTCCAAAAAACGACTTTCTCGGTTCCGTTTCGGTTAAGAGGCGAATCCTCGTCAAAGTGAAGAACCTTCGAACGACCATTGGGCCCCTCTGCAAAAAGTGGCCAGATGCCGACTGAAAGGGAAAATGCCGTCGAAAGCCACAAGGGCCCCTTGCTGGGCAAAGGTGAGTCGAGCCTAAGATGGCTTCCACCACCCCAACGACCGGGTCTCAGAGGTCAAAAACGGGGATGAACCACCAAAAAGGCTACTAAATTGGCTACATATATATATATATACACACACACACACACACACATCCGGTCTTGCCATCAAGGGTGGTAACTTCTCAGTTAGTGGAAACCAGAAAGGACCATTCATTCCCAACCCACCGCCCCATCCGCCGATTCAATCGGCCTGCTTGCAGGCCGAAAGGCTCCAGTTCGAGCTCCTTTCGGAAAGTTCCACGGCGCACAAAACGTGGGTGCCCAACAGAATGGGAACCTCCGCACTCAGGGGGGGGGGGATGATGTGCTTCAGGTTTCTCTGGAAAGCCTGAAAAGGCCTGTTATCCACACATCTTCCCTTTGCACAAAGCATTTTACGGTTCCTTGGATGTGTGTCAAAACAGAATATGGAGCCCAAAATATGCCTTACTCTTGTGGTGTCCCTCGAAAACCTAAACAGGCTGCCCATCAAACCTTCCTGATCCGAACTTTCTTGTTTTTCTGATTCACTAAGCATCAGCAAGGACTGACCCTCCATATTGAAGGTCGGGGGGGGAGACTTTCTTTGACCTCAAAGCGGTTTTGTGCTCGCCGTCCCAACCAAGTTTGTGCCGTAGGATGGGTAAGATCGCGTTTGTTTAAGGTTGCTACAGCGTCGGACTGCCGAACAACACCGCCAGTCGCCACCACAGCACCTGCAGCACACAAACAGCACCACCAGCCCTCACCACCACTTTGACCGCACCCTGACTGCGCCAAACAAGCACCGCCAGACGGCACCAGTGCACTGCCGCACCCGGGCCCCAGTTCTCGCTTAAAAAAAACACACCTCTTTAAAAGTAAGAGCGTCTATAGCTACAGTGATCTGGGCAAACACACCTACGCCACGCACACATGTCTCCTCGAGGGGCGTCAGGGAGATGGGGCAGCAGTCGCCCGCTAGGGCGCGCCACCAAAGCTCTTGCCTCGGCATTTGTCTGTGTGTGTGTGTACAACGGGGCTGGTGTGCTTTGAGGGGTTGGGGGGGGGGGGGAGTGGTGGTGGAAATGGACACCAAAAAGAAGACCAGATTTTGGAGGTCCTGTCACATCTCCCCTTTTGGTGCGAAACATCACCCATTGGACAAGTTTCCTCTAGGGAGGTGCCAATTCTAGTACGTGTTGTTTGCCCTTGAACACCCCTCATGCAAGAAGCCTGCATGCACATCTTCGCACAGAAGAAGCCCGCCAGCCAAAAAAAAACGCCCGCGTGCAATGACACTGCGGGGACCGGACCTCGCAGAGTGAACAAGCACAAGCCGGGCAAGCTCTTGAAATCAGGACGCCCTCAAAAGGACCAGATCTGGATTTGGGACGCGCTGCAGAATGATCTGAACACCCACTTCGTCGAAGCAAAATTCTGGGAGCATCCCACGGATGCTTGGCACGGCAAGCCTCGAGGACAGGATCGAGATGTTGTCTGACATCCACTCGCTCAGCTCGAAGAAAGGCGAGATCTTTGTCTCCGAAAAGTGAAAAAACCGCCCCGTCCGCCCTGCCTCATCAGGTACAGCCAAGGACAGATCTCATCCATTCCGCCGGCTAAAAGGCACCAACCCCATCGGGGCACAAACTGGTCCGTGCTGAAGCGGTGGATCAGGAAACGCAATGGTGGAAAATCGCCACACCATGGCAACTGTGAGATGTGGAGCCGCCTCGTCTACGAGTACCAGAGACGAGACCTTCTGAAAGCACGTGACCTGCCTGGAGTCACCGCAGCCTTCAACAAGACACTGCGTTTCCGCAAAGCCGTTCGTCCTTTTCACATTGGCTAAGCGTCAGACCACATAGCCTCCAAACATCAGCGGTCAATGGTCCAACGCAGTAAGACCAATAACAGGCTTGCATTTGCGTGGGTGAGTGTAATGCGTGCTTGCATGCCTTCAAGCATGCGAGACCGCCTGCAGCCTTATCGCAAGCCGTCGTACTCCACCTCATGGGTCATTGCCATGGTGCACGTGTCTCTGTCTGCAATACAGAAAACGCAAAAACGCAGGGGTCGAGTTATTCCCTTTAACCATTTTTCCCTTCAGGGACAAAGAAGCTGGTCCAAACGTGGTGTAAAAAGGTCGCTGAAAAGGAAAATGCAGCAGATGGACGAAATCCATTTACAACGCTGGAATGATTCGATTTCCCCGTAAATCCTGAACAGCCATGGTTTGCCATGGTTTCAAAGTGGTGCAGGATTTCGTCCATCCACAGCATTTGGTTGGTGGCCCGCCGAAAATGATGGCGCTCCTCGTGGTTTCCCTTTACCCCCCCCCCCCCATGAGAAAAAAGAAGCACCTTGAAACAAGACAGAACCATCTGGGCGTTTCTCAAACAGGCGAACACCCACATTGGTTGTTTCCTTTTGGGCTTCCCTTTGAATACCAACCAAACAGGCTCCATCTTGAGAAGCTAAAAAAGGACTTCCGTCCAACCCCTTATGCAAAGGAGCGTGAAAAAGCAAACCAGCCGAAGAGCAGTAGGTCAGTAGTGACATCCAATCTTGAGCCCAAATGGTGGGCTCAAAGGGAAAGCCCCGAAAATTGTTTGGAGACTGCCTGAAACATGTGGAGACTTTAGGAGACCCAGCGTTAACCGAAGGGGAGAAAAAGAAGCCTGTGTCGTCGGGGCTACTTGGCCCAGATCTGGGGTGTACAGAGTATCATGCTTCTGACTCTTCTGGATTTAGTCTACACCTAAGCTTTCTGCGTGTGTGACTTTTTTCACAGTACCCTTTGGTTTAAAGGGGAAACATTGTGTGGGTCCCCTACTTCGACAACCCCACGTAGAAAAGAAAACAAGATTTGGGCGAGACCCCAGGCTACTGTGCATGGACGAAATCCATTTCGCGCCTTGGAAACCATGGTTGAAACCATGGTTTGTTGGTACTTGCAGGGAACTCGCATCATTCCAGGGTTTCTTAGGTGCCGATTGTGGATTTCGCAACCATCCACATGGCAGCTTCTTCTCGGCTCGCCCATTGGGCGCCCGGGCTGGCGCTTGTCCCAGATCCGCGGCGCGCGGTTCTGACCCGCGTCCTCCCGCGCGTCCGGCCTGCGGCGGGCTGGGAAGCCGTGGAAACCCGGGCTCCGTCGTGTGACTGGGCCATCCGGCCACCGGTCCCTTAAAAGTTGCTTCAATATGTTCAGGGACCCTTATACTTGTGGTCAGTTTTTTTGGCTACCTTTGGGTGGGCTTAAACCCAGGGGTTTCCCTTTTGGGGAATCAACCACCCCTGGGTTTAAGTCTGCCTTGAAATAGTCCAAAAACGGAATTATGGTGGAAGCCCGCGTGACGTCGTTGTGCGGAAATGCGAAGGCTGGAAACTGAGCATCATCTTCCAAACACATGCGTGCCGAATCGCTGTATTCACCCAGCCAGAATCAGGTCTTCCTAAGAGAGACGTCATGGGTGAAGCTGCAAAGGTCACCACAATCAGGTTCTTAATGGGCAGGTCCCTTGGTATGACAAAGGGAAGCCACCCAAAAAACACCAAGGCAACTGAGCTCTAAACGGACCAATTCTGCACGTCAGCCCAAAACCAGGTTGGAGTGGGTCCAAATATTTGTTTGAAGTGCTTTGGACCTCCGCCGCGAAATGCAAGAAGTCGAAAACACGAATGAACAGCGCTTGCCCTGGGTAAAATGACCGCGGAGAAGATTGGCCAGATCTTAGGTTTGCTATGGCTCCCCTATGGCTCTAAATCAGCACCTGACTTCTGGAGGCGAGACAGCCGGTTGGCAACAACAACCTGCTGAGTAAATCAGAAGGCACAGACACACGGTGCCCTACATGTCCCCTTAGACATCACCACTGCCCTCATTTTTCAAAACTCATCCCCCGAGCAACTCTCGACTGCCAGCAAATCAAAGCCAGTAGGCAGCCCTAGGTCCGAGCGAGGTTGATACCGGGGATGCGGCCAACCAACCCCGACCAATCAACCAACCAACCGACCGACCAAGCAACCAAACCAACCCCAAGCAACTCTCATCTTCCTCCGAATAATACGCATCCCTAACAACAAGTAAGCGGGGATGCTGGGATGCGGCCGCCCAACCAACCAACCAACCAACCAACCAACCCACCCACCCACCCACCCACCCACCCACCCACCCACCCACCCACCCACCCACCCACCCACCCACCCACCCACCCACCTTCACCCTCGTCAGGTCTAGCAAAAAACACTAGATCCCTTCATGACTGCCGGCGCCCAAAGCTCGAAAATTGCCCAGGCAACCCTCAAACAACAGTTCGCCCCAAAAAAAGAACGGACCGACATCCAAAAACAGGCCGAAAACACCGGGGAGAAAAAAAACAAAAACGAGCCGACCGACGTCCAAACAACAGGCCAGAAACCCGGGGGGAAAAAAACGCGAGAAATACGTGGACCACCTTGAGTCGGCCCCTTCTCCCAGCCCACGCTTCCGGGGAGAAATAAGCTCAGGCGATATCCCCAACAGCACCACACCCTTCCAGAATCGAATCCTCGCGGAACGCCCCGCGACCGGTTTTGCTGAGGATGCCGCGTTGTAACTTTGTAAAGCAAAGCTAAGAGTGACAGCGCAATCGCCCGACGGCGCAATCGGGACCCGATCGGGGTCCGACGGTGCAATCGGGGCCCGAGCGGGGCCAGACGGCGCAATCGGGCCCCGACCGGGGCGCGATGGTCCCGTGGTGCAAGCGGGCTCCCACCAACCCCAGCCACATATTATAGCTCAACGCCGGTTTTTTGTATCCAGCACAACTAGGCCATGCCAGCTTGGTACAGTTGACGCGGCCCGACTGAGTCCGGCCCCGATCGGGGCCCGACGGCGGGCCCCGACGGCGCATCGCCCGACCTGTGCCCGGTGAACCTCGCAAACCGTCCTCGTTGAACCCTCGTGGAACTCAGCGTGAAACTGTGTTGGAAACTTTCCTCAGGGCTGCCCCATAGCTTTTGCAGAACCTGGTGGAAACCTCGTAGAGCGTTTTTGGAACCCAAAGCCCAAGTAATACTCAGTAATGCCAAGCATTTACTCTGCTGCACAGTGAGAGTCCCGCAGCAACGTGATTTGATTTGCAACAAAGCCAACACTTCGGGCCGCACTGCCTGAAGAAGTGAGCAGGGACAAAACATTGAAAGTGTGCTGAGAACCATGAACTTCGGTTTTGCTTGGTGTTCCGCCCATGAGCAAGGCGATCTTCTCAGCAAACGACGGGCGCACGACACATTCTTTCTCTTTAAGGCAAACCATCGAACCTTGCGAAACCTTTGTGGAACCTTTTGGTGCCTTGTGGAACCCTTGTGGAACCCTTGCGGAACTCTGTGGAACCCTTTGAAACCTTACCTCGCCCCGAACCATCCCACAGCCCTCGCAGAACCTTGACCACCCCGCAGCCCTGCAGAACCTGGTGCAACAATGGTGGAACCCTGGTCAAACTTTGGCGGAACCCTTGTAAAACCACCACCCCGACTGGTGGAGAACCTGAGAAAACCCTGGTGGAACCTGGTCGAAACCTCGTGTAACCTGACGTTGAACCTGGTGGAACCCTGGTGGGTGGAACCTGACCTCAAACCACCCCGGACCCAAACCACCCCAGACCACCCTGCAGCCCTCGCAGAACCTCGTGGAACCTTACCCCAAACCACCCCGGACCATCCCGTAGCCCTCGCAGAACCTGGTGGAAGCCTGGTGGAACCTTACCTCAAACCACCCCGGACCCCGCAGCCCTTGCACAACCCGGTGGAACCCTGGTGAAACTGTCGTCCTCGCAGAACCTGGTGGAACCCTGGTGGAACCCTCGTGGAACCTTGCCTCAAACCGCCCCAACCACCCCGCAGCCGGTGGAACCCGCAGCCCGTTGCAGAACCCGGTGGAACCCTGGTGGAACCTTCGTGGAACCTGACCTCAAACCACCCCGGACCCCCCGCAGCACTCGCAGAACCTGGTGGAACCCTGGTGGAACCCTGGTGGAACCCTCGTGGAACTTTACCTCCGCAGCCCTCGCAGAACCTGGTGGAACGCTGGTGGAACTTTCGTGGAACCTTACCTCAAACCACCTCGGACCACCCCGCTGCCCTTGTAGAACCTGGTGGAACCCTGGTGGAACCCTCGTGGAACCTTGCCTCAAACCACCCCGCTGCCCTCGTAGAACCTGGTGGAACCCTGGTAAAACCCTTGTGGAACCTTACCTGAAACAACCCCGGACCACCCCGCAGCCCTCGCAGAACCTGGTGGAACGCTGGTGGAACTTTCGTGGAACCCTCGTGGAACCTTACCTCAGGGCCGCCCTGGACCACCCCGGAGCCTATCTGGGCTGAGACCCCAAAGCTTTCAGCTGTTGGGGAAAAACAAACTCCGGGCGTCCGCGCTCCGCAGAGTCCGCTGGCCGCACCTCGCGCCGGAAATGGCCAAACTTTGGGCCAAACGGATCCGACGCGCTGAGAGACCCCAGCAAAAAGCGATCGCTGCTTCTCAGGCAACCCTTCGCAAGTATAGGTGGAGGTTTGGATTTTGGATCTGAACCGCGTGTCGAGGGTAAATGGCAAACCACGCGCAAAAGTGGAAGGAAGCTGAGGGTCCACTACCCCCAAACCAGTCGCATGGAAAAAAGGGCACCTTGTTGGCTATAGAGAGGTGGTGTATCCCCTCAAACCCCTGGTGTGGGGGTAGTGGTTTGAGGGTAGTGGAAACCACGGCTGAAAAACGGTATGTATATATATATATATATATATATTTATGGTGCAACTTGGAAAGCAATGGCAAACTAAGGGGGCAAAAGGAAGCAAACAAGCGAGATAAGTCTAAAGTCAAGGATTCCAAGGGGACAACTGCCGACTAATCAACAAGGGGTTTACTGTTTGGCTCCTGTTTGGGTAACATTACCCAGGGGAAGGGTGTACGTAACCGCTGTAGCCCTTCAAGACTATCTACCTTGGCGGCGAAACACCTGAAGTCCACTGGGTAGTCCTTTTGTCAAAGGGTTACAGGAAAATCTACAGGAAGTTGCAAAAAAAAAAAAAACGACTAAACGAGCTGTTTTCCTGTAGAAATTCCTGTCACCCAACCCTTTGATTTTGGACGCAAAGAGTTGGCCGCCATGCCTTGCCCCATGTCGCAAGGCTCTATGAAGCCCCGGCATCCGGAATCTTGGGCAAGGGGCTGCATAGACCTACCCGCTTTACCAGGATCCTCTAAACCAGCTGGAAATATGTTTTCAGCTAGCCACACATATGATGTCCTAGAGTCAATGAACAGTTTTATTTGGCCCAATTACCGCCTCCCGGAGATATGCCACCGAGGAAAGATGCTATTAGGCAGAGTTGCAAACCGCCTGAGGCGGTAGTTGTTGCGACGTTGAGACCGGGCACAAATAGATTTTTACATTTGAAAGGGGGGCTAACATACCTCAAATCGAAATGGGGAGTGTGGCATGGCCTCCCTTGTTTGTCTGGGCTCTCTGAAAATGTCTTACTTTACCCAAGCCCCAAAGTCTCTAAGGCTCTAAGGGATTGGAAACGGGGAAGAAGCATCAACTTTTGTCTGACTGAAGTGACTCCAAAAGTTCTGACAAGCCACCTGGGCTCGTCTTTTTAAGGTTTGGACCCTCCAAAATGGCCTTGGTGTTCCTTTTGTTTCAATCCACAAAGGTTCCCCATTCTTTTCAACCATCGTTCTTTCCCAAAACCGGATCCGTTTTCCCTGGGTTTCCGGAGGTTTTCTAGCAAGATTCGGATCCCTGGAAAGAATGAATTGGAAGGCACCCCTAGAACAACATTCTCTAAACAGCCCCCACCGCTGCCAACGACCAAAAACCCGAGCCGCGCACCTCTGCACCACCTACCTCAGCAAGCGGAGCGAAACTCGAAACTCGAAAAGCTCGGATTGCATTCCGTGTATGTATATATATATATATGTACAAATATATATATATATATGTATTTATATGTACATATGGTTGTACGTCGGCATGTTTTTTTCAAGCTGCCCTGTTAAACGCATAACTGCCATGTTTGGGGTGACTCATGCCCAGATGAACGCGCACCAGGAACTATTCACCTAGATGTCCTTTTTGGGGGAACCCCCTTTTTGGTCGCTCAACCCTGAAACCAAAGAACCTCAAATGGCGGCGTCTTCTTTTTAGCCTTGAAAAAGCCCTGCTTAGTGGCAAGCGCCACAGTTTTCAGTTCAGAATCTCGGGACTTGAATGGATGTGTCTGCAAAGAGGGGGGAACCGCGAAATTGGTTTCGGTGTCACTTTGGTTTCCCTTTTGTGCCAATCCGGAAAAGGGTGCCCGCTCAAAACAGAAGACGTACCCGATCAATCAACCTCCCCGTTTTGCAATCCCTTGCCCGTTGCAGGTGAGTCCCCGACCCCCAGCGCGTTACGCTTTGGCTCGGCGAGGTGTTGGGGCCGGAGGTCGACCCCGAAAAACAACATCCCAAACTGCGAGCGACCAGGGTGCGTCTTTGACCATGCCCTTAGCTTTACGTGATGATTTATACACATTGGGGAAAACAGAGACATTGAAATAGAATGATAAGAAGGCAAAGTTGACACCTGGTATGGAATTCTCCACCTGATTGAAAACAAAGGGGACCTCTCAGGGAGATCTTTGGCACTCCTCGTTCGCCACGGCGAAAGGTCGTTCTGAGAGGGATCTCCGGTTTTGGTGCTCGTTTTTCTTCGCGCGGGAAGGAAACCAAGAACTGAGAGGGTTCGTTTGAAGACAGAGCCGCAGCGTTGGGTCAACCATGCAAAAAGTCGCTCGTGAGATAGCGGAAACCAGCAATTGTCCAAAATAAAATCCATCCCGTTGGACCCAAGATGGGTTTTGGGGTCTGGCCCTGACCGGAAAGCCAAAGGACCAATCTGCCCAACGGGTTTTGGAGGCAGATATGTCTCGGTCAAAAGAGCACGGCTGGGTACCAGTTACCCATCCACCCCCCCAAAAAAGTTGAAACATCCCAACCGAGAACCGCGGAATCTGTTCGAGAAGGGGCTCAAACAAGTGGTTGCGAACATAACACAAAAACCAGACATGCCGGCAGCCAATTGAAGAGAGAGTCCCAGTTTGGGAAAAAGGGGTTGATCCTTGCAAGCCGGTCCAAACAAGGGACAGCCTCCCCCTTTTTCGGAAGTTCCATCGGCAGATGACGAAAAAACGGCGTTGCTCTTGGTCTAAGTGCATTGAGAACCTGCAGTGGGAGTTTGTCCCACCGTTGACCTTGTCTTCCCATCGTTTGTTGCTTACCCCAACAAGATTTGGTAACCCTAGCAAGGGCTAAACCCGATTCTGGTCCTAGGGTCCCCCTAAAAGGAGTTTTGGGATGAACTGCTATGGCAACCCACCCCACGATGTTTTGGTGGTTGTCCAGTGCTTGTCGGGACATTGTCTGGCTTCTTACCCACCTCTGACTCCAGCCCGCTTGGATCATTTGGCGCGCGAGGTAAAAAAAAAAAGAGCCTGGGATTCTTGAGACTAAGTCCAGGGAATGAGCCCATGAACTTTAAGGAGCATGAGCCCGCGATTTGATGTTCACCAGGACTATTCCGCGTTGTTTGGACCCAATACATTCAACACCCAGGCACTGGCAGTGACCCTCCCACCAAACATGGATCCTGCCAGGGGATCTTGAAAAGAAAAATGATCTTCCAGGACCCCCTTTCAGGCTCCAGGTGTGCGGGTAGGTCGGGATTGATGTAAACAACTTTTCAGGGGCCTCCATCGGGGTCCCCTATCTCAAAAAGATGACACACTAACATGCGGAAGGGCATCAGCCAAGCAGGAGAAAGGGCTGCCGCCAGCTCCCCCCAAGCATCTCACCACATGATGGCCACCCAGCATAGCAAAAAGGAAGGCTGCTTGGTAATACATGTGCATGTCAGCCGGGGGTTTGGGTGTACCCCAAAAAAGGCGCGCCACCCATACGGAGCCCCCCCGGGGTCGAGGACTTCGCGTTCCGAGTTCGGAGACGAGGCGCCCCGTCGTGGTCGCTGTACACCGTGAAGGACACCTTCTCCCCGGGTCTGAGCTGCGAGCCCTGGCGAGCTGGGCGCGTTGGAGCTCTGTGGCTCCAAAGGATCCAGTTGGACACCTCGTACAGGATTCCCAAAAACGAATCCCAAACACATCAGGTCGAAAAAGAATCCAAAAAAAAATAAAGTAAAATAAAATAAAAAGTCGGGTCGAGAAGTAAGTCTAAGTCTTGAAAGTTGCGGGTTTTGTGAGGTTCGGTATTTTTTGGTTTCCTGAAAGGTTGCGCACCAGATACTTGTGTAAGTAGAAGTGCCCAGGTCAAGCCGATGGGTGTTTAAAGAAAAAAAGCGGGGTCCCCACTGAAGGAATCTACCCAAGATGTGCCCTGCTATTGATTTACTGGCTCATGGCACCCACTTCTTTTACCAAGCATTTCCAAATGTGCTCTAAGTCCCGACGGTGTTCAAACTCATCATCAAGGGAGACCAAAACTCGGTCCAATTCGGTATGTGTTGTCTGAACTCTCCGCCCGGTGATCGTTCACTGGCAGCATAGGACTTGGACTGGGAACCCAGTTGATTCATAAAACACATATTGTCCTTTTAGACCACCAATGCAAAGGTTCCCGTAGGAACCATAGCTTCCTCCATGCTGTGACGGTTTCAAGCTGCTTCACTTGACAGCTTTCTTGGTGACCTGCATTTGGCAAAGCCCAATTACGGCACACAATGCCTGAATTTCAACTGCCACTAGGTCTTGCATCGCCGGAGGATGGCGAAATGCCAACCTTGAAGATGATCTGTACAGCAAAATCAGACGAAGCAATTTGCGCTATTGCCGTTCCGTCGCCAGAAAGGAAAGGCTTCGTCTTCCACACCGTGTCAAACGTGCATGGTTCCATACTTGTTGGTGGCGCAAGTCATTTTTGCACAATTTTAGACCTCCAAAAAATTATTTGGGATTCCCTGTACAAGCAGCCGAGAGGCTTCAGCCCCCCCCAGCCCAAAAAAGCAAAAACTGTTCTTTCCGTGATTCCGCTCAGTGTTTGCTTCCCATAAAACCACTTGAACTCATGTCTCGCGGATAGGGCCGGCACCAAATGTGCACGCCCAACCCGATATGAGTGTTGTGCTGTTTTTTGTTTTTGGCGTCCCTGATGTGGTTGGCCTCCTGTTGATGTCCCTTTGAATACCCACCACAAATTGGCTCCCCATGTTCAGAAACTGCCATATGTTTATACACATGAAACAAATCCGTCCTAGGTCCATTTGCCTACACTCATCGTTTCTGGAAACCCTGCTCCATTTCTAAACCAAAGCGTTCAGTGTCCAAAACAAGCATAAAACCAGTTCAATTTCGGCCTGGCAGATCTATATACACTCTCCTGAAAAGAAGGAGGTTCCATGTCAGACCGAACAGGTCTTCCCCTACGCGGTACTAGAAACTTTTTGCCCAAACATATTCGTGCTTGGAATGCACTCCTTTCCCCCCCAATGCGGCGCAAAGACGGCCTTGAAACCCACCTGTTCCCCCCCCCCACTGCAACATGGGCCGAAATCCACCTCTAAAACCATCCCCTTCCCGGCCAGTTTTCTGGGCGCCTGGATGTCTTGCGCACTGATGAAGACCCGGCCCTGGTGTTTCTCCATCTCCGGGTGGTCGATGTGGCCATCCTGAGATCGGAAGCGACCCCAAAACCCGAGGACCGTTTAGAGCTTCCGATCCGGCGGCTTGGCGCCTTCCAATTTTGGTCTGGGAAGCCCCAAACGGTCAGCGCTGGTTACGGGGGACTTGCAACCATGGTGTGGTTCAAAGACTTCCCCCACAGGCCCCAGAGAAACCCCAAAGTATGACTGTTAGGCCTTCTTTAGGGCCTATGTACGCCTTATTTGCTTTGAATTTTGGCTTCTCCTTACGGGTATGCTCCAGGGGTCTGGTGGTACAACCTTTGAGTGCTACAACTAGGGTTGCTAGCCACTTAGGTAACTCCCAGACCATCTAAGTAAGGTTTGTCTTTGCGGCGAACTCCTGCGGATTCCCCTTGGAAGGGTCCTAGGAGTGCTCTTTCAGCGTGCAACAATTGATGGACTTCTTTCCTTGATTCGGCATCCAACATCTAGTCTAGACTACCACTCAAATGGATATGTGTCAACATACGGGGAACCCCCCCCCCCCAAAAGAAAAAACAAAGAAAGGTGGGTGTCTTTCAGATTTCCCGTCCAAAGCCTAAAAAAGGGGCTACCTTCCAAAAAAAACAACAACAACAACAACAAATGGGTCTTTCCAAAGTGACACCAAGGACCCAGAAGCCGATGTCTGGATTTGATTGAGTCCAACCCCAAGAAGCTCTGTACATGTGGAGCTCACCAAAAAGGCCCCGATTTTTTTTAGACACACACACACACACACGCGCGCACAAGTGGCCCTTGACGGGCAAAAATGAAGCTGACCGCTGACGGTCGTTCATAACACGGCAGTGGCCCAGGGAAACACGAAAGAGAAGAGAAAGAGAAAGAGAGAGAGAGAGAGAGAGAGAGAGAGAAAGAGAGAGAGAGAGAGAGAAGCGTCCAACCCACAAAGGCAAGACACATGCGGCCGAGTCAAAACCCCAAGTCGGGAGGTATGCTTGGCAGCACCCCCAACCACAATTCATTAAAATATGTCTAGAACAAACAGTTTGTGAAACAAACAATGATGCGCGCATGGCCCAGTGCAAGTCCGCAAATCAAGCAAGATAAGATGCTCGGCTTCAGGTAGTGCCTGCTTTCGGTTGCTTGCAATTCTTCCGATCTTCCAAAACCTTTAATAGTTCACCAAGTAGCGGTCTTCATCATGGGTTGTCGCTCATCTATACTCCCGAATCTTGACCACGTCTGGGGTACACGAAAAAGAATGTCTTGAGATTCTGGTTCAAAAAAGGGGTTTGTCTCAAACTAGTCCAACATGGGTGGTGCTCCGTTGGCTATAACCAAAAAAGACACCTCCATACTTCGGACAGAGAACCCAATGGATCGACGGGTTGCCTGATAGCCGTTGACAAGCCGCAAAATCCCGTCTTTCTGGAAGTATTTGTTTGAGGAAGTACCTGTTTTGGGGCGGCGTCCTTGTTTTTGGAGAAACCGTAAAACCGCCATTGTTTTTTTTTTTGGGGGGGGGTCCCAAAATATTTTGCCACATACCGAAATGGGCCTTGAATCGAGAACTCACCCGCAGGACACCTCAGCCAAGGGTCATGCGGGACACATGGCTGGTCGAAAGTAGGGCAACCCCAACATGGCAAGAGCTTGTCCTGGACAATGGAAAAAAACGACTTCACCTGCGATGCTCATAGCCAGGGAAACTTCTATGTTTGCCTCCTTTGCCGGGACGCTCTTGAACATAGAGGGAAGAAACAGGCATATGGCGTCCTGAAAAAAATCGGGAACCTCCGTTGGCGGCACGCAAAGAGTTCGAAGGGTGTGGCACTTTAGGACAGCCCGAAACGTTTCGGGTCATTTTCTCGGCGAGGCACCGGGATGACCCAGCCGTAGCTGCCCTTCCAGGCCTGTTCGATGGGCACCGGGGATACGGGGGTCGATGGGGGGGGCCTTGCGGATGGATCTTGTGGTTGCGGATTGGTCCCTTTTATTGGGGGCCGATTCCCCAATCCAAATAAAAGACCGGCTGATAGAGTCCATTCAAAGGGTAATAGGTTTTTTTTTTTGTGGGGACCATTTCCAGGTCCCCCTTGGGGGGGCCGATCCCTGACAAGCATGGGAATGGACGAAATCCACTTCGCACGGGTCCCACGGCTTCAGTCGAATTTGGCTTCATCCATCCCAACTGATGCGTTTTGTGGATCCTGTCCATCCCCTGCTTGCTGCTGCTTTAAGGGAAACCAAAAGGAACCCGCTCGTTTTAGGTGTTCACGTATTAGAAGGGTTGCACGGAAAAAGCAGGTACCACAACATATCATATCAATATCGAATCCGTGCGATAGACCTGGGCCTCATTCAACACTCGACTCTCTTAGACCCAGACCCCAACAAGACTCGTGGCATCAATTGCCTTCAGGCACATCTTCCACCTCCCATGCCGCTCAAATCGGCGCCTTCACCTTTCTGCCAAAGCTCCAAAGCTGTGGAGTTGGACAACGGCGGCTCTGGAACCAACAGGTGAAAGGGCACCCTTTTCCTCAAGAAGGTCTTTTGCGCGAGAGAGAATTCGGGAAAAGCCGCCAGCCCCTTTTGGCCGAGAAAGTGTCTTCCTGAGACCCGAAATGGACTTTGGTTTCCATTTGGTTTCCCAAAAAAAGAAGCCCCAAAAAAGGGTTCCCGCAAACAAAGAGACGCCTTCCAGACACTGAAGTGAGAACAGCTGGCCGCTTTGTCCCACTACGGCCCGGCCGGCGTGGGCGCGCGAAAAAGATCGGCGAGTCGCACGCACGCTATTTTGCTGTTTACCCCAGCGAGTGGAACTCCAAGCAGCTCAAAAAGGCTTGGAGGGCCAATGGGAGATACACTTCAGATTAACAAACCCAAAAGACAGCAGGTTAGTCTGTTGCGGACTAGTTCCTCGGCTTTCTCATGGCAAGTCTCACCAAAGCCCAACCAGCTCGTAATACAAGGGCCAAAATAATTTTGATTCTACTACTTCCCCTACTGCGGATGGACGAAAACCATTTCGCACCACCTAAGAAACCCTGGAATGGTTTTCGATTCCCCAACGTAAATACCACCCAACGTTCTGATTTCATTTCCCATGGTTTCCTTTCGTGGTGCGATTCCTTCCAGGATTTCGCCATCCACAGGCCCTAGCTCAACCTGGCCCGCTTGGCAGGCGCTTGCATCGAGGTCTCGACCAGCAGCTCGCTTGCACCGGGCTCACTGAGCGAGCGACTCGGCGAGCAACACCCTGCTTCCAGCAAGCAGCGTGCGACTCGGCGGTGCCCATTCTTCACCGCCAGGCGCAAGGGCGTGCACCAGTCCTTGGTGGCTACCCCCTGCGCTGAACTAACTTTTCAGGTCGCGAAAATTGGAATGGATTTTCTTTGCTGGTACTTACCCTGGTGTGCTCGAGTGTGGTTGGCTCGCTTGAAATATTGCGGGCATCCAGTGGTCGACTTTGGTCTTGCTGGGATGTGTGGGTGGTGAGGGACACGGTCACCGAAGTGAAATGTGCTCGTCAACCAAATGACCTGCAAAAAGTAAGCTTGAAATGGGGGGCTCAAAATAGGAGTGCCGCAAAATGATATCGTTTCGGCGTCTGGGTTCCCTCCACAAAACCACACAAACCCAAGCGTTCAAGAGTCATCATCCACCTGGGTGGCGTCGGCCTTCGCTTCCAGCAAGCAACGCACCACTTTCCAATGCCCACCTCCAACAGCACAGTGTAGAGGCGAACGCCGCTCACCGTCGACCTGTCTGAGCACGGAGAGGGGCGACGGGCACAAAACTGGACTCTCGCCTTAAGAAACAAAGGAACCCACTCACCCACCTTGTCCTTGTCAGCGCCAGCTTCCAGCAAGCTACACACAACTTCTACGTGGCCATCCGTGGCAGCAACGTGCAGCGGGGTACACCAGTCAGTGTCCAGCTTCTCCGCATCTGCATTAGCTTTCAGCAAGCACCGTGCAACTTTCCTAGCTTGCAACCAGAGGACCGGAACATGGGTCCCATTCTATACTAGACTTAAACCCAGGGCGCTTCCATTTCGGGGGGAATCAACCACTTGCGGATTTAAGTCTATCTTGCAGCAAAAATGGCGGCTTCTTCTGAGTCCCTAACCCCAAGCCTCTTTTGGCTTCGGAAGAATACTTTCATTTCGGCAGTGACCTGGCAACCAGGTCAAACCCCTTTGGTAGTGAACGGGAAACCGCTTTTATTTTTGGGGTTGATGACATCGTGGGAAACCTGCCACCGCTGAAACCAAAGGCCAAAGGCCATGGAATCCCAAACCGGGTCCCGACCGGGACCCAGCTCCCAACCGAACACCTTTCTGGCCGGTGCGAGAGGTAGGGAAGGACAAGTCCGGGCTTTGGGGAATGAACCCGTGGGATTCCCCGAAAGGAAACCATAGGATGATGGCTTTTCTACGGGTCATTCCATGTCTCATTCGCTGGGGTTCCCAGCAAGCTTTACGGGGAAAGGAAGAGACCTCGTTTCAGGTTGCGCTTTGGGTAGTGGATCATTGATTCGCTGTTTGGCAGGGAATGAATCCCAGACTTAACACATAGAGTCTGGGTCTGAGAATAATGTGGATAGAGAAAATCCTGCACCACTTGCAATAAATAAAATTTTATGCATGCCAGGATAGGCCACCTACCAACTGGTGCAGGATTGTCCGTCCACCGTATCTGCAAACCAGCTCGGGAAAAAATAGATCCCTCTCGAAAGGAGTCTGCGGGAGTGTATTTCTCCGCGTTGTTTTGTGGGGGGGGGGGGGGTTGTGTAAATTGCAGTCTTTCCTCTTGTTTGTTTGGAATATGCGCAGTTGCAGTCTTTTCTGCTGCTCTGATGCATTTTCGGATCGGATTTCTAAAGACGTAAACAAACCTCAAGGACTTCGACAAGAAACTGAACAAAACTACATATGTAACTAAAACGCCAATCTTTAGACAGTCTTTCCACAAACTCAGGGGGAAAACAAGGAAACCAAAAAAACATTCCTCGGACCTGTTTTCAAGAGGTAACCACTCGCTGCGCCAAGAGTTCTGGGAGATAGTTCTTTTTTGTTGCCGGGTGTCGCTTGTTTAGTTTTCTCGAAGGTTTGGTTTGTGTATTTGGGTCAGTCCTATTTGAACCCTATTCAAATCCCTCTTTTGTTGTTTGTTTGGAGCCGCCGTTGATAGATGCGAATTCAGTACGACAACCGCCAGAAAACAGTGTGTTTTACAATGTTGTCTGACCATGGTAGTGCTTTGGGCTATGCAAAAACACGGCTTTTGGACCTCTGAAATATCTTATCAACTTCTACTCGCTCCCATACTTGCACCCCCCCCCTTCTCCCCGCGTCTATCTTTCCGGCATTCTACAATACCTTCAACACCTGAACTAAATGATTCCAAGCAAAGAACCTACATTGTGGTGAGCTCATGTTACGCTGCAGTGAGCTCGCCTTGAAATAGTCACGGGCAGCGCCAAGACAAGTGAGCGTCTGATTGCCCGCATCCGCCGCGAAATGCAAAGGCGTCCACATGTCCTGACTGGCGTGGTTCACGTCAGCGCCAGCTTCCAGCAAGCAACGTGCAACCTGGGCGACTGATATTGCCCCTTGCGCAAGAGCTGTGTGTGTGTGTGTGAGTTGTCCCCCACTTGTGGTTGCTTTGAGAGGAAATTGTCTTCCAGCACCCCAGTCAGTGTCCATGTCAGCGGGAGGGCAGTTGCTGGGAAAACACTTGAGACCAAGTCAATGCCGCTCAAAGCTTTGCGCGGAACCACGCTCCAGTTGCCCAGTTTGGTCCCAGAAATACAAAGTGATCACAGCCACTACAATGTCCGCCCAAAAGGGGAAACCAAAAGCTCAAAAAGGTCGACTCGTTGTTTTTTCCCCCCGCAAGTGAGCACACTTCAAAAAAAAGGCTGCCGGTCCAAGCAACTTCCTCACAGGAGTTCATGGCAGCGAAGAGTAAGGGCGTCAGCCCATCTTCCTGTCAGCTTCCGGTGGTTTGGATCTGCCCACAAATCCAAACCACCAACTTCCGGTTCAACTTCCGGTTCAACTTCCGGTCCAACTTCCGGTTCAACTCTGGTGGTTTGGATCTGTCAACTTCCGGTTCAACTCCAAATCCAGTCCAAACCACCAATCCAAACCACCAAGGAAGGGAACCGCCACTAGAGCCATGGCCTGCAGCCAAACGTCGAAAATCCGGGAGATTAGAGAGTAAGCTTTTTCCAAAGTGGGGCACCCCCCTAAAAATAAAAAGGTGTCTGGAGCGGGTTTTGTCTATCTACAGGTACATTGAGCCCCATTATTTTTTCCACCGGGCTCCTGAGGCTTGTTCTTGTCGGCGCCCGCTTCAAGCAAGCACCTTACCAGGTTCTCACCCCCGTTCTCGGCCGCGAAATGCAGCGCCGTGCCGCCGCTCCGGGTGGCCGCCTCAACATCAGCACGCGCCTCCAACAAGCCTGGGCTGCATGGTGGGGAGAATGGAGAAAAAGCGAAAGGGTCCACTTGAACCAGTTCAAAGGGAAAAGTGGGCAAACCAGTTGAACGGCAAAAAAGGGGTTGAAAGGCTACCGCGTCCGGCAATGAAGCAATGCACGATCTTTGGATGGCCATAGCTGGCAGCAAAATGCAAAGGCATCCACCAGTCCTGGACAGGATCATGCCATTAAACACCTTTGTTGTGTCGGTTGTTTGTTTTGGTGAGGGCTACTACTTTTGGGGGAGTTCACCAAATATTTGTTCCAATCAGGTGCTTTCAAAAGCACGTGTTCTGGTCCTTGTCGGGTCTCATGTCAGCACCAGCTCCCAGCAAGTCCCGCACAATCGCCGCATTGCCATTCTTGGCGGCGATGTGCAAAGGCGTGACCCGGTCTGCTTGAACCTCGTCTGCGTCAACGCCTGCCTCCTTGGTCCCACGGATCATGGAAGGGATCCCCCACCGAATGGGAGTCCTAAACCATCCTGAGCCGTAAGAGGGAACCAAGGTGTTTTTCATCCAGGGGGTTACTCTAGGGCTAGTTAAAGATGCACCACCTGCGGTTTTCCATTAAAATATACAGTTGGGGCATTGGCTGGAGATTGTGCAAAAACACGTGGTTCTCCGAAAACGGTTCAATGGGCTTCAGTTGGCCACTGATGAAAGGAAGCCAAAGGGAACCGTTAGCGGAAAAACAACAACTGATTGCTGACGATACGGGAAGCGAAAGAAACCTAAAAAGTGGATGTCAAATATTGGGCGCCCCCCGCAACTGGAAGATGGGTGGCTCGAAAGCATTAGCAGCGGCGGCAAGCTCTGCTAGCAAGTTCTCTGCGCAAACTCCTCTGAGCAAGTTGTTGGCGCGAGTTCCTTTGAGCAAGTTCTCCAAGCAAGGTCCTCGCACAAGTTCTCCGAGCAAGTTCTCTCAGCCGAGCAAGTTCTCTGAGGAAGTTCTCTGCACGCACTGCTGACCACACCACAGCAACCATTCGACGCGAATACAATTGTCGATCCGGACCTGCGAACGTGTTCGCTTCATATTCTCGTCGTTAAAAGTTGCGATGTGGCAGCCGAATCCTTCTGAAAGTGTACTTCTCTCGCTACCTCCGTAGCTATAGACTCAGCCGAAGCCTTCTGAAAGCATACTTTGCGCACTACTTTCGTAGTTCAACTTGCGATTTTCGGGCCGGAGCTGCGGAAGTTTTCTTCGCGTGCTAGATTCGTACCGGAAGTGTATTCGGGTTTTACTTTCGTACTTAAAAGTTGCGACTCCGCGGAGGGTCGCAGCCCTCAGTTGTTTGACATCGAGCACGATCTCCGCAGAGGGTCGCAGCGCGCGCTGCGAGAATCCTGCAAGGCCATCAATTTTCTGACATCAAGCACGATGTCCGCACAGATTCACAGCGCGCGCGGCGAGAATCGTAAAAAGACCTCAGTTTTCTGACATCAAGCACGATCTCCGCAGAGGGTTGCAGCGCGCTGCGAGAATCGCAAAAACCCCTCAGTTCGAGCACGATCTCCGCAAAGGGTCGATCGACTTTTCAATCACAAAGTTGGCGCAGGCCTGCTGCCTTCAAAGAGGAACGTAGGCTTGTCGAGCTTCACGTTTCTTCTTTCACGCGCGAGTTCATAAGAACATTAGCAAAGATACTTATCTAGAGTACACTGAAACCTCTCGTGAAAATATATTGCGTATCTTGCTGTTGTAGCTTGCTAAAGCAACCTCATGTGTAACATGCCAATGCAACTTCCTGGTGTAACTTGCTAGCGCAACTCACTACTGCAAGTTGCTAGCGCCACTTGCTGGTGCGTCTTGCTTCTACTGGCTATGCATCTTGCCAGAGCTCTTTTACCAGTGCACTGGCTGGTGCTCCTTGCTAGCGCTATCTTGCTAGCGCTAGAGATAAGTGCAGCTGCAACTGCCGAGCGCATCTTGCTATTGCAACTCTCTGCCGCTACTTGCTAATGCAACTTGCTACTACAACTCGCTAGTGCTATTTTCTAACGCAACTTGCTATCATGTAACTTGCTTGCGCTACTTGCTGGTGTGTGCTCCAGGTCCCTTCGCAACGCTTTTGGGAAAAACAAGCTCCTTTTAGTTTCCTTTTACAAGCGCACCAAGCCTTTGGAAAGACACATGCCTTTAACAGGGCAAAGGTTGGCAAAACGGCTCTCGCTTGGCCTGGCCGTGGCTCCAGCAAGCAACGCACCACTTCTTCATTGCCACTCTCCGCCGCAATTTGCAAGAGCCTCCAGGGTTGCTAAGTGGGGAAGGGAAAATGCATTCAAAAACGAGCGCCCCGACACATCCAACACAAGCTGATTTGCAAGGAATCGGATCCTCTACATCAGCTGTGTTTCTTGAACTGAATGAAATGTAGCCCTTAAGGCAGGCAACATTTGTCTGCATATTCCCACTCGTTGTTCGGAGCGCTCCTGGCTTCAGGTTCGCCTAGCTGGTGCTTTCTCGGGGGTGTCCTGATTGCCCGCAAGAACCAAGCAAAGCCCCAAACCACCAACCCAAGCCACCAACTAAGGGTTGCCGGACTGTCTGCTATTGTGAGTAATTTAGCACTCCTTCCCCTTAGCACTCCGACTGGAAACTTTGACAAGAACCTTATGTGCCAAACCAGCATTTGACAACCGCCCCGTGCGACAACTCGACAGAAGAAGACAATTGGACCTCCCACGACAACCTTGGCGTTGCTTCCTTCAATCGAAGTGACACTAAACGGAAGAGCCAGGGAGGCAACTCTAGACTCCACACCAGTATCCACCAATCAGGGAATCACGATCCAAAAATACACCAAAAGAGCGCTTCAGCACAGTGACTTGCTTTTCCACTAACGCACACTGATGGATGCGAGAGGCAAAGACCAAAGGCGAAAGCCACTGCATGCTACGAAATAGTTTCAATAAACTCGAACAACAAAAAGGATGGCAGGCAGGAGTTCTCGTCTCACGGTCGCTACATGCTCTTTCCCCACGCGGCGCTAGCCTTTGACGTTGCAGGTCTTGCAGTCCTTGTCGCAAGTCGCGAGCCCCAAGACAAGTTCCACAGTTGCCCGTTGTCCTGCTAACTGGGCGAGATTGTTGCGCTGGCGCCGAGCTTTGATTAACCTGCGCCACCCAAGGCCACTTGTGCCACGGCGCGTCATGTTGCACAGGCTTCAGGGTGTTCCTCGAACTGCGCAGCTCGCGCTGCTACTACATAGCCCTCAACACGGCCGGGAGCCACAGCTTGAGGGTAAAAAGCGGCATTGCAAAACACTGTTTGGCGTGAGCAAGCCTGACACCTCATTATGAAAAATGTGCCATGTCATTTTAACTATGCACATTTGCACACTTGGCCAAAACGCAGTACATTTGGCACGTTTGCGTTCAGCGACCTTTGGCCCCTTTTCGCTTTTTCGTTCGCCTTTATTTCTGTTGGTAGACCTTTGCTGGTTTGCCTCTGCATGTTTCAACCGTGGGTTCTGATTGACTTCCTTCCCCAATCTGAATAGATCGAACAAGAAGGGCCTGCGCAACGAACAAACAGTTTTGCGGAAACTTGGGCTGGACCCAAGATCCAAGGTTGCAAAGAAAAGGTTTGGAAGAAGCCACACATGTTGCGCAACATGTTGGCGCCATCGCCCAGTCCCGCCGCGCCTCGATGACCTTTTCCGACTCATCTCATGCATTCATCTTGCACTTTCCCTATGCATACCTCTATGCATTTCACTGTCTACTTTCCCTATGCATTTGAGCTGTGCAGAGCGCAACGACTTTACCGGAAGAACCCTTCTCAATGCTTTCGGGAAAAATATACCACCATCATGGCTGGAAGATGTTCTTTCGTTTGATGTTTTAGACTCTTCAAAGTGTGGGGAATGTTGCGCAACATTCCCAATAAACAAAAAGCGGAGCTCGGAATGCTACTTCTTCTGGTGTTTCATTTTTTGTGTGTGCTAGTTTTGTTGGCTTTGGCGAGTGAGCCAAGACGCAGCGTTTATGTGAAACCCACACGTGGCCTAACCAAGTAAGCAGTCCCCCCCCATCGCGAAGAGCATTTGCCGGTGTTGTTGGCGCTTTGCGGTGTAAAGCGTGTTTGTTTTTGTTTTTTCCTTCTTTTCTTTTTTTTTTGGGGGGGGGGGGGGTGCTTGTATAGATATACATATATATATATATATATATATACATGCACACAGATACACGTTTGACACTTGGCGGTTTCCACATCGCCTCGGGCAGTCAGCTACGGCCTTGCGTACGTCCGCGCCAGCCTCTAGCAGGCGACGCAGCACCTCACAGCACACCAAGGGCCATGCTGAACGCAATCCAGCGGGGCCAACAAAAACTTGTTTGTGGTAGTGGGAAGGGCTTCTTGGAAGGCGAAGGAGGAAAAAAACTGTTTTTTTTTTTTTTTTTAAAGGAACAAATCTGCAATTCTGGAATTTAGGGGGCAATGATTGGCTGCTGCAAAGTGGGAAGATTATGGCCCGGACAATTGCCCCTAACCATGAAAGACACAATTTGCCACCCACGCACGCCTTACCAAATCCCCAAACCACCTGTCCAAACCGCCAATTAGGTTGCCTGACGCAATGTCAACTGACCAAGCTTCTTAGACCCTCTGCAACAGAATAGACTTACACCTGCAAAAAGCGACAACTGTTTGCTGCTGAAAAAGGAAAATGACGGAACGCCAAAAGGTCAAAAAGTGCTTCAAGGCAAGCTAAGCCAACGCACCCAAACCTCTTCCCCTGTCAGGGAACAAGTGTGGCGCCAGAGGTTTGGGGGTTGTGGAAACCCTCTTTGTGTTGCCACAGGGTTCCCCCCAAGGCTCACACACAGTGCCCCCAACCCACCAATTCTCCACAGGCCAATGCCCTTTACCAAGCATAACCCTTTCCCAAGACTCTAACGTCCGACTACATGAACCACACCCTAAAGGAACCTCAGGCCTGCAGATTCATGTCCTGACTTGTCCGTTGGCTCAAGCGACGCTGGAGGCCCGACAAACGACGGACCAAGTCTTGGGATCTGGGAAGGCGGGGAGGAGCCATGATCGGAGCAAAAACCAGAGCTCTGCCACACGACCCGTGGCACACACCGCGGTTGCACGAGCGCACCATAGCAACGAAGTAGCCCCCAAGAAGACTTGCGCCTGCTGCATCTCAAGCAGATCGAGTCCAAGCAACTTGTCCACAGCGAGACGTTCTGAAGTGGGATCTGTCAAGGGGCCTGCGGGCCTGCTGCCGGGTTTGGCATTCGTCGCTGGGCTGGCCTGCACCCAATCGTGGTGAGCTGCATTGACGGGCACCGGAGCTGTGGCAACGTGAAAAGCCAGGGAGCCACGGGTTGTCTGCGGGTCGTTCCTGCCCACCTTGTTCACAGCTGGAAAGCCAGCAGCAGGGTACGGATTGCAGGGCAGCCAGCCTGATTGGCGCACCCCGTGTCACGTACTATGAGCGCGTACTGCCGCCACGCCGGGAAGCTTCTGGCGTCTCCCAACGCATGAAGATCCAATACCAGGATTTGTCCGGCAACTCTTCAGCAGATGAAGACCTGCATCTCCACCCCGACTTGCGACCGCCACCACGCATGTGCTTCGCTTATGTCATCAAAACCCGTGTCCATGGTCCCCCGAGCGACCCCCTGGCAGGTTGCTCGGGACACTGTACAACTGGGATTCTCTGAACTCCGGACCATGAATGGAAAACACGACAACCAAGAAACCTGAGGACGCAGGGTACTTCAAAAGAATCCTGCATGACCCCATGTATGAACCCCTGGTATGAACCCCTGGTATGAACCCTAGTCACTAGATGTTTCACTGCTTTGTATTTCATTACCCAAATGGCCATGGGAAAGAGTAGTAGCCCTTTATTACTGCGTTACAAGCACATTCCTTCACCCTTAAGTGACATTCTCGAATCTAGGAAATGGTGGTTTCATGCGAAAATCACCCCCAAAAGCAATTGTGAGAGCCCGGAAAGTTGCGACTAAACCTTGCAAGCATGCTCAGTCCTCAAACTATTTTGAGTGGTTTCCTGCGGCAAGGATCAAAGCCACTGACCTTCCGAAACAAATCGATTTGCCCAGAGCGATTTCCCGGCTCGCCTGTGGATGCCCGCCCTTCACCGACAGATGCAACGGTGTCCACCAGTCATTGTCCACCTGAGAAAGGTCCCCTCGGTCCCCTCCAACCGACAAAACGGCAGAGTCGGCTCAGCTTCCGTCTCGAGTTCCGGAACGCCTCAAGGGAAAACGGAACTCGAAATATGCAAGCTTCCCCCAAAAACCAGTTTTAAGGGGGCCGGGATGCACCATTGGGGCACTTTCTTTTTCCAAGAAGCTGTGTCCAAACCCAGTGCCTGCGGGGTTCCGGCGGATAGTTGGGCAAGGGACAAATCAGTTGCGAAGGTGCAAGGTCCGTTTTCCCCGGGAAACATCACCCTTCAAGGAAACTCGCTTCAACTCAGGCAGAACTAAATGTCGCCTGAGTTATATAATATACATATTGGGAGCCTGTGGGGTCTCAGAAAAAGACCTCCAGTTGAGAAAAAGTGAACAAAATATTGAGTCGAACTCAAGAAAAAACAAAAAAACTCACCCCACCGCTGGTTGGCTTGCTTTTGATGCCCCTGTATTTAAAAAACCAACCACAAAGGGGACCTACCAACCGCAAAGGGGACCTCGCCTCAGGAGAGAAAAAAAAGAGAGGCGAGCCTGCAGGGTCCGTCTTGGGGCCAACTCCATGTGGCTGTGTCCCCCCAAAAAAAAACGGGGCCCAAAACGGCTTGCCCCGGTAAGCGGAATCGGGCCAAGACCTGCGGTTTGCCCCTCCTGTTTAATTTTGAGCCACACCCATATTGCAAGTTTGAATTGGCCGGAAACCCGACCCAAAAAAAAATGGTTTGTAGGGCCCTGGTTTGCCTTGTAAGCAATCTGCACTTTGCCCTACCTTGGGTTCGGTTTTCGTTTGCATGGGAGTGAAACACCCCAAGTGTCGACCCGTGGAGTTTGATCAAGCCAGGCTCAGAGCCTTTTCCCTGGGAAATCTGCACAGGTGACATTTGTTTCTCCCAAAGGAAACTCGCATGGCCACCGAAACGGTGATGTGTCAAACCCAAAACGAGAAGCTCAGGACTCTGGGACTCGCATGTGTCAAAATTGTGGATGGACGAAATCCATTTCGCACCATCGATTCCCATGTAAATACCAACAAACAATGGCTTCCCATGGTTTCCAAGTGGTGCAGGATTTCGTCCATCCACAGTAGGTCCCAGAACGGTGGTGTTCTTTCTGGCTCCCCTTGAAGTGAACCTGAAAAGGTTACTCAGCCGACGGCAGGAAACAGACAGACACACACACACACACAAACCCTCCTGCCAGGTTCCTCCTTGTTGGCTACCCCAGCTCGAACTAAACTAAGGGCTGGCAATCTGGCGTGTCTTGAAACATGGGAACCAGGACATGGGCTCGCTCCATGTGGCTTCCCTTTTATCTCCAAGAGGAGTGCCCTCAGAAGAAGGCCCACCCACATATGGCTAAGACCCGAAATGGTGGACATCACTTAGCCGGGGATTTAGGTCCACCAACCATGCTTCAGGAGCTTCCCTGAGAAACAAAAATAGGAGAAAAAAAAAAACAGCGCCATACTGCGGACGGACAAAATCCACTTCGCACCGGTGGGTAGGCGAACATCCCAATCCAACCACTAAAATAGGCTCTAAAATGGGTGGTGCACCTAGCCCAAAATGGGATCCCATTGGTTTTGGACCATGGCCGTATTAGTTTCATCCACAGTGCAGGATGTTCTCCACAAAATCAGACCCATACCCAACCATCACTTCAACTGGGTGTCTTGAAACATGGGACACAGAAGATTGGTTAGCTCCCAGTTGGTTTCCCTTTAAAGCTCCTCCAGAATCTTTCGGCTCAAAGCAGGACCGACCGTCCGATGGACCCGCTTGAGAAATCTCAACGGAGCCGAGCCGCGAGGTTCTTGTCGGCACCAGCTTCCAGCAAGATCTGCGCCGCTTCCGCCATGCCTAACTCCAAAACCCGCATCACGTGACCTGGAGGTCCTGTTGGCTTCACTAAAAGACCAACCTCAAAAAAACACCTACAAACAGAGCACATACCCAGCGTTTGTTTCTCCAAAGCCCGGGGACTTACTGTGAGCACCGAAGCTCCCCTGCAGAAGATGGCACCCGAAACACTTTTGGGAACTTGTGGGGGGGATTCCCCAGTTTGTTTGCTCCTTCTTATTGGAGATTAACTATCTAACGGGGGGATGTGAGCCAGAGTCAAAGCTACTTCCTCCAAAAGGGTGCGGGGAATTGTGTTGCTGTCGTCCAAATTAAAGCAAACAAATATTCAACCGCTAACATGGCAATAGGAATCGGTTCTTGGCTCATGTGATTTGGAGCCACGCAGCCATGGATGGCGGCGAGGTGTAGAGGCGTGCGCCGGGAAATGGTGACCTTGCCCGTGTCGGCTCGGGCATCCTGATGTGGCAAGAAATGTCCGTTACGGCTTGGTTTGTTGAGTTGGATATTGGGGGAGGTGTCCCAATTTACCCTCTGCAGGAACCAGCGGTTCAAACTCCAAAGTATTGATAGTATTAATTAAACAAACAAACAAGCAAGCAAACAAACAAACAAACAAACAAACAAACAAGCAAGCAACATATTTTGAGTAAGAACAACAAACATATTCTCAGCACGACCAAGTGGGGAAAATAACACTTCATATGTTTAAGTTAGAGACAAAAGGAGCCAAGCGCAGCTTGGCTTCCAGCAGACTCAGCGCCACCTCCGCGTTGCCGCGGCTGGCTGCGAAATGCAAGGGAGTCCACCGGTCCTTCCCAGCCTCAGGGGCGCAGGGGTGCGATCCTGGCCCTGCAGACATGGTTGCCGCTTGGCTTGGTTGCTGTGCACCCTGCAAAAAGTTGACCACTTTCTGGGGGTTTAGTGCAAAACACCTCTATTTCAACCAAAAAGTTAAAGTCTAAATCTCCAACCCAACAGCAGTCAAGTTGGGATCTGGTTTCGTGGCCCGAAATTCACCGCGGAGTCATGGCCAACCTCTCAAAAAGGCAGCAAACCGGCGGAATTCCTGCAACACAACAACTTGTCGGTGGTGGGTTGTTGGCAATTTCCTGTAGAATTTCATGGTTTCTACGACAACCACTTTTGAGGTTCCGACTCTTAAATATCATGGCAGC
Organism: Effrenium voratum; assembly: GCA_963377175.1. NCBI lineage: Eukaryota > Dinophyceae > Suessiales > Symbiodiniaceae > Effrenium > Effrenium voratum. The sequence continues at coordinate 1,162,642 of CAUJNA010000224.1, read as the reverse complement.
AAAAAGCTGGGCAAACCGAAGGACAGGGCTCCCTTTTCCCCCCAACACTTCTCTGCAAGGAAACTTGCTTCAACTGGTCCACATGAAACCTTCAAGGATAAGTTGGTCAATGGTCAATTTTCGACCCTCAATCTGGGATTTGCGACCATCATTGTAGTAAAAGGGCAGAGAGTTTTAACTGGGCCCGTTTTCAGATCCCCTGCTAAATGTGACTAACTTTAGTGAGTGAAATGAAAACTACCGCGAAAAACAAAACAAAAGGAAACAAAACACTAAGAAGACCCAACTGCTCAGTGGATGGCTGGGAGCCACCAAGATAGGTGGTTTGATCACAGTCACGTGCCTGGTTCGCATCAGCGCCAGCTGCCAGTAAGCAACGCACAACCTCGCAAAAACTGTCCCAGGTGAACATCACCCCACGGCTCCAAGGGTGAAGGTTCACCGAAAGGATGGAATATATATATATATATATATATGTATATATATATATATATATATATATATATATTTGTGCATGTATGTATATTTAAAAAAAATGTACATATATATATATATATATATATATATATATATATGTATTTATATCACATGGGGGACTTACCGGTTCCTCGATGGGTTGCACCCCTAGTCCTTAACGGGGAATTGACAATGTGCTACCAGGATGCTCCACACCAGTCACACAGGTGGTCCCCTCAACAAATACAATCCGGCCATTCAAAACACAAAAGTAGGCCACCATTTAGGGTGGCAATTCTCAACTGGATAAGATCAAAACTTCCTGTTTCGATATGTTTAAACCACGATTGCTTGAACACCCTGCTGTTGGATTCTGTTTAATCAGGCCCAACTCCACACCAACATAATACGATAGTCAGCCCACCCAAAATATACATATAAAGCAACTTTGGCTTCAAACCCCGGATCCCTACTGTGCTAAGACAGATTCCGTCCCAAGGGAAACTTAGATGTATATCATTCATATGCGTGTCTCTCAAAACTAGAGGACCCCTCGAAAGGGTGGTTTCCTTTCTGGTGTCCCTTGCCGCTCCCCTCTTGGGGTACCCTTAAAAAAGTGAAGAAGAAGCAAGTCTTCTTCCTTATTGCCCTTCGGTAAACAAGCCACGTCTTATCTTTATTGCATAGTAGGTACATACTTTTCATTAAAGCCCTGCCTAGCTTCACGACTGAGGCGCGTCCGTATGGCAATTCTTCGCGCCGAAGAGTAGCGCCGTGCACTTGTCGTCCTGTGCAGCCGAGGCAACGTCATCTGAGTTGAAGCCATGGCAACCCAAAAGCAGAAGCCCTGGTTGACCATTTTAGTGGCAAGCACTAAGTTTAGACTTGATTTGGCCATTTTTGTTCCAGCCATTGCAACCCAACAGCAACTAGGGACCAGCGACCATTGCATTTGGAGCGTTCATGACCATTCAGGGTCCGTTGCGGTTTGGCTCTGAATCAGTATTGGACAAAGAATCAAAAGCCACTGGAAACGGAAACTGAGGGGAAGTGTCCTGTGCTTTGGGTTTGTAAACCTTAGAAGAAAATCCCAACCCCGCCTCTTGGAACATCCCCTTGTCATTCAAAGGGAGTGATTCCGGGCAGAACTGCAGGTATCAACCAGAGGAGCAAGGGTATATGGACGTAGTTGTTCCCCAGATACCAAATGGGAATTCGAATCCATCCCCACAACCTTTTCGCTTTCAGGTGCATTCCCTTGATATCATACTGTGGATGGTTGCGAAATCCATTTCGCACCACCTAAGAAACCCTGGAATGAATCGATTCCCCTGTAAATACCACCAAACAAGGGTTTCAACCATGGTTTCCAAGTGGTGCAGGATTGCGTCCATCCACAGTCGCTCCGAAAAGCTGTAACATGTTCGAGCATAGTCCTCAGCCTCGTCGTCGTCGGTGACAGCTTCCAGCAAGCCGCGAAACGACGGTTCAGCTCGCATCCTCGAGCCTAAGTTCATCATGTCCTGGTGATGAGTAAAACAATGTTCTGACCAACACCATCTTTATAGGCAGGAAGAGGTTTCTAGGAGTTTCAACCTAGCGGTCAAGGTGGTCAAACTGAGCCCCCAAGGTGATTGGCCTCAAGAAAAACCAACAAGAAGCCGCTTGAAAAAAACTGGTGGCAACTGGTTTTCCTTTCTTCACTTGTAATTTTCTGGGTCGGTCAAACAAAGGCCAAAAAACATGGGTCACCTTCTTCTGGTGGGTGGGCTATTTGTCATTTGTCCAAAGCGTTACTCCTCCGCAAAGTCACGAAAGGAACTGGCTCCTCTAAATTATGGTGTTCTTCATGCTAACTTCCAGACTGGCACTGCATATGTCTACCCAAATCCATGTAGAGAACTAAAAGGGCCGCAACTATTTATGGGGTTGTCCCTTACTATCCTACACTTATCCAAGTTTTGATTGCCAAGGAGCTGTCATTTACAGCCCTGTGCATATCAGCTTCAGCTTGCAGCAAGCTGCGCACAATCTCCACCCTGCCCTTTTGGGCTGCGATATGCAGAGGCGTACGCCAAGCCTCGTCCGCCTTGTCGGCATTCGCACCAGCTTCAAGCAAGATATGCACAAGTCCTCAAAGGTTTTCCAGAAGTGCAACCTTTCACATCACCCAAAGGGTAAGTCGTCTTCTGAAAGGGGCCGAACTCAAGCAACATCTCAGATGCCCAGTGGCCATGGGAAAGAAAGAAAAACAAAACGGCACCCTTTTCTGTTGCTTGAGCTGAAAAGGGGAACCCTTACCCGAAAAAAGGGGAAAAGGGCACCACTGGGCAACAGAGACATTGGGCGGCCTTCAAGCCGTCTTGGGACATTGACCTGAGGCGAGTGTGCCAATTCAACAGGTGACCTCCATTTGCGTAGCTCCCCCTGGAAGAACAAAAAAGGGAAAATAGACAAATGGTATGAACGAAAGGAAAATAATAAAACGACTACGGCTCTCTCCTGCATGGCCATTGATGGTGGCGATGTGCAAAGGGGTGCACCAATCGTCTTTCCTCGCTTTCGAGGAAAAAAAGGACCGCTCGTAGAAGTTTCACCTTCTGGGAGCATGACGAAGCATTGACCAGACCGGGAACAACAAAAGCCTCACGGTCACAAACAAAACCCGGTACAAAAATGGTCAACCCAGAACCATGTAAATAAATGGGGAAAAAAAAAAGAAAAACAACTAAGAAGGCGGATATCGGCAGCTATTTATGGCTGGGATCGTCCCTTACTAACCTTCGCTTACCCGAATCGGTTTTGAGCACGTGGCTCACTTCCGGTGAAATGCTCCTAACCCAAATATCTTCAGGGTGCTTACTAATTCCACACATTGTCCTAACACAATCTTGTTGAATAGCGGGCACAACCCACGGACCCCGATTGATGAACGGCTCGTATATCAAAGCCCAAAACCTGGAAGTGAGAAGGTCAAACCGTGGCGAACAGTCTGTTGCCAGCGTTTGGGGACCGGTCCCCTTCTCACCTCATTTGGCCTGACATCTGAAGTAGCTTTTCTGGCTGTGGAAACCTCCCGTTCTTGCTGTTCTTTGGAAAGAAAAATCACCAACTCCTGCTCATGTGGCTGTGGGGCAAAACCAATGGTACAATTTTGGGGGGCAGGTGCCCATTTTAGAACCTATTTTAGTGGGGATTGGGCTGTTCACTCAATCAGCTTTGGAGACCACAAGGGTCGACCTGCTGCTTTTTTCCATGCACTTTACCCCAAAAACCAGCAACAGTGACTGCAAAAAGCAGCAACTTGGCTATCTAGGGATTCGCTGAGCTTCGCCTGGTCTGCATCGGCCTTGGCCTCCAGCAAGTCCCGCGCCACCTGCGCGCTGCCGCACCGCGCCGCGAAGTGCAGCGGCGTCCACCAGTCGCCTCAAGGCGAGGCGCGGATCCGGCCACGGGTCAAAATCCCGGGCTATCCCCTTTAGTGAAGATCCCAATCCCCACGAAAATAGGGTCTAACATGGGTGGTGAATTCACCGAAAACCCCAAAATGGGATCCCATTCGTTTTGACCCACAGCCATCCCAATTTGGGGATCCGGAAAACTTTTTGAGGGGTAGCTAACCATCATCCGCCCTTGCCACAAAGAAAGGGGGTTCCTAAGCAACAAACAAAGGGGTGCCCTCAAAACAAGGACACTCTAGGGGTAACTTCCAATTCCATTCCAAACCCAGGGATCCGAATCTTTCTGGAAAACCTCCGGAAAAATGAGGGAGGAATCCACCTGGAAAAATGGCGGTTCTCCTTTGCTTCAGGCCTTCGCAAAAAGCGATCCATGCTTTGGCTTGGTAAGAACACAAAACAAGTTGGGTAGAGGTTTAAGATCGACAATTACGTGAATGCGCAACGTGAATACTTTTAACATCATGTTCCCCGTGGTGGAAGTGAAAGATCCAAAAAAGCAGAGGCTCTGGTTGCCCGGTTCGCGTCAGCACGGGCTTCCAGCAAGCATCGCACAACTCCTTCGTGCCGATGTCTGGATGCGAGAAACAACGGCGTGACCCCGTTTTCCCCGGTCTTGTCCTTGTCAGCGCCGGCTTCCAGCAAACAACGCACTAGTCGCCTGAGTCCATTAGAGTGACATGCTGAAGAACTCTCCAAATGCAAAAGCACAAACACCGACTCTACCTTGGGTATACTTGAGTGACGTCAAAACAACGCTCGCGCCTTCCCTGAAAACCGCCTTAAGTGAATGTTGATAACCCCGGAGAGTGATTAGTTGATTGCAAGACTTGAGACCGGACTGACCTCCAAAGGACGGGCGGACGGCTCGGAATCAGACAGGCGGCTGGTTGCCGCAGGTGGCGGCAAAGTGCAAAGGCGTGCACAGGTCTCTGCACGCGAGGTCCACGTCAGCGCGAGCTTCCAGCAAGCAACGCGCGGATTCGGTATGGCCATGCCGAGCAGCCAGAAGCAAGGGACTGCACCCGCTTTCATCGAGTTTGTCCTTCAGGGTACCCTGCACCTGGGCAAGGCCTTGCCAAACCCCAAGCAAAACCATCATGTTGGGGAGTCTCATGCTTTTTCACAAAACCCCAACCCGTATCCCGGAGTTGTTGGCTTTGTCACTTTGTTTTTGCGTCGCCTTTCATGAATGCGAAGTCCACAAGCAACCCTTTTCCCGTTTTTAGTTCGAAAGTTATCTCTTTTGGACGGATGTCCCCAATCATTCCATGTAGAGGACCTTTTCATCACCCCACCCACCCCGAATATCCTTCCGTGGGTGGCTTTAAACGTCGCCTTTTTGGAAAGAACAGTTTCAGGTTCCTCTTTGGCGGGGTGCTGCGAATCGATGAGGTGAATTTGCCTTGGGGAAGCCAAAGACAAAGTTGGGCCAGAAATAAGGCCCGATGTGGGCGTGGTTTGTCATCACCCTAGATCTAAATTCCCAAGTTGATGACCAGGACTCTAGGGGTCGGTCAAGTAAGCTGTGGTGGTTTGGATTGGTGGGGACTTGAACCCCTGGTTCGTTCTTGTAGAGTGTAACTGGGAAGGAACACCACCAAACCGCCATGGCATCCTTGAACCCGAAAGGGCAAAGGGATAAAACATGAATATGTCACATGACCGTTTGTGAGGACACAGCCAAATGTCTTTCCACGCCCCAAATGCCTCCTTTCCATCCTCCTTAAATAAAGCTTATGTAAGCCTTATAGGCCCACGCAAACTTTCCACAAGCACCCTGTCCTTGCTAGCACCTTTCTCCTGCAAGCTGTCCACGACTTCTTCATGACCATTTCTGGCGGCCACGTGGAGCGGGGTACGCAAGCGGTGGTTCCTTGGTCGCAGTGTCAGATCTGCAACAGCATCCACTGGCCCTTGGCTTGGTTGCTGTTGACCCTGCAAAAAGTTGACAACTCTTGGGAGTTTAGTGGAAAACACCTTTATTTCAACCAAAAAGTTAAAGTCCAAAGATCCAACCCAATAGCAGTCAAGCCCTGAAAAAGGGCTATGCTTGCTGGGGAAAAAAAAAGCAGCTGGAATCAACCTGCGATCATGTGACACATTGGTGTAGGGGGTCCCATAATGGTTGAAAGCTAAATTGACCAGCGGAACAAAAACACAATTCATAGAAACCGACGAAAGCAGGACATAATTGGCAAATTAGCCAGAAACAAGGCCTTCTAAACTTCCTTGAATAAGGGCCACCAAAGAGCCGCTGTTGAAGTGTTCTTTGCTTCTGAACATTTTGGATGCACTAACTGCGGTTTCAACTAATTTTTGCACTCTTGTGGTACTCTTTTAGCACGTTTCAGGCAATCCGCAGGCCATTAAACAAAAAGCCTAGATTTGTTGGGTTTTACCTCATTTCCTAGTGCATAATGTTGACCCCATAACAAAACCCAGGGGCACCCCCTATTGATAAACAGGGAATACTAAGGGAATATTAAGGGTGAATACTAGGGGAGTACTCAGGGAATACTAGGAGAATACTAGGGGAATACTGAGGCAATACTAGGGTAGGCCAATACTGGGGAAATACTTGGGGAATATTAAGGGAGCACTAGGGCAATACTAGGAGAATAGCAGGGGAATACTATGGGAATTCTAGAAGAATACGAGGAGAACACTCAGGGATGAATATAGGGTCAGCATTAGTCTCAAACTGGGGAAGTAAGAGCAAACAATCTCAAGCTGGACCAATCCCAACCACCCCTAATCTGATGGTTGATCTTTGAGCTAGCTTGTGTATATGGCTATGGCTCAAAGAACCTGTACCAAAATGGAACCCTGCTAAGTGGAAACATGGACCAAAACCTGCGTGCGTAACCCCTCCGGGTTAATTTTGAGCCACACCCATTTGACCTCTAGACTCTACAAGCCAAAAAAAGAGGCACCCCCCCATTTTAGTGACAAGGACCAACACGCCAAGCTTCGCCTTGTCCGGGTCAGCGCCTGCATCCAACAAGCAGCACACGATGCGGCGGTCGCCGGTGTGCGCCGCGACGTGCAGAGGCGAGGCTCTGACGTCGTCCAGGTTGGGGTCAAGGGGTGTCTCCAAGAGACCTGGGTGTGTCTCTCATTTAGCTGGGCTGCCCTCAGATCCCCCGCTAAAAATTCAACTTTTAGTGGGTTAAATGGAAACCACCACTAAACACCGAAAGGCCAAAAAGCTAAGGAACCGGATGGCTGGACCACCAAGCTAGGGCAACTCCCAAAATGGCTCTCCTTTTGGTTCCCCAAAGGGTACCCTCCAAAAAATCCACAGACCCACCTGAGTCACGCGAACCCGGTTTTTTACTCTAGGAACCCAACCACTCACCCATTTGTAGGAACGGAAACTAAATGGGAACCGGAACCCTTTTTTTGGGATCCATGCTTGGTCGGAAGCAAGTCGTCTGCTCAAAACCGGCTCAAAATCGAAGGCGGAGATCTGCGTTGGGACTGCCCCCAAGAAGCAAGGCCATCCGGCTTTCAACAAAGACCTATGGTTCCAGGATTTCCGTGAGTGGTTTCCACTAAAATGGAAGCCTTGCTCAGAAGTTGATTGGTACATTCAAAGTATCACACAAAATCTCCGCACTATGAAGGAACCCAGCCTTGCAGATTATTGGAAAAGCCGGTGGGGCGGAAAGAAATACAAGGAGGTATCCATTCGGAGCAGGACACCAAAACTTTTAGAAGGCTACGACGCCAACAAGTGGGATAAGGTTTGTGATTTGCTGGACTCGCAGCTTCGACCAATGTGCAAGAAGCTGGGGGCAGCTAACTATCGAAACGTGGTGAAATTCAACAAGTCTTCAGTTCCCCAGCTTCTCCCAGAGACCTGTGGATGGACAAACTTTTTTCAGAGACCTTGGCGAAACAGAAAGGGGGCTGTTCAAACAAAAGAAGGTTCGCGCAAGTGGGGAGAACTGCGGCTACCATCGGGATGCGTCTCCAACAAACCCCGCAGAAAGAAATATGCAGCGGGGAAACCTTCCTTTTTGCGATACCAATATGGGCACAACTATCAAACTACAATTTTTCCCCAAAAGCTACAGGGGAAATTGGGCACCCTTACTCCTGGGTGTTGCGTGAATTTGTGCCCCCTGTCCCCCGCCCCTATGTTTGGAAAGAGCCATGGTTCACCAGAATGAGGAATTTAAGTCATGGAGTGGCAAGGGAAGAAACAGTGGCAACAACAGCACCAACCCCGCAACCAGAAGAGCGAGCAAGGAAGCAAACAAGCAAGCAAGAAGGCAAGCAAGCGAGCGAGCGAGCAAGCCACCGAGCAACCAACGAAGCACGCGCAAGAAAGCAAAGCAAAGCTAAGCAAAGCAACGCAACGCAACGCAAAGCAACGCAACGCAAAGCAACGCAAAGCAAGCAGGTCTTTGGTGCGGACGGAGCCAGTCTTGCCAGTTCTGACCAAATAATGTTCCCCAGCTAGTGCAAGTGCATTTCCCAGTTATCACGTGTTTGTGGCAAGAGCAGTTCATTGGGTCCCCAAGTCTTCACCTCTCAAAACCTTCCAACAGCCTGCCGACCAGCTCCCGCTTTGTTTCTTGTCTTGGCACAATGGGCGGGGGTCCCTTCGTTTCCTCTGAGCCAAAGGATTAGAAGACACCCTGCCCCTATTCTTTCCGAGAGACCCACGAGCAAACCAAAGTCTCTCCATTCAGCTGCGTGAGAGAGCGTCCTTGGACGGTCACGGACACCCGCCAAAAGTGGATCTAACTGCTTGCCTCGTATCAAATTGGTGTACCCAAAATCATGTAAAGAATCAAAAGGGTGGGCACCCAATTCTCGTTGGGACTGTGCTTTGCTAACCTTCACCTACCCGTGGGCTTTAATGATGAGTGGTTGGAAACCGTCGTCAAAAAGCAGATAGGCTGCTTCCCCTTTTCCTTTCCAACCAACGGTCGCTTTCCCCAAGTTTCCGGAAACTTTCCGGAAAGAATTCGCCCCAAAACCCATGAGTTGCAAGCGTCAATGGCTCGGTCGGGTCCATGTACGGCCGCACGACCACCGAAAACGGCCCATCGACATCCCAGCTAGCGTCCAAGATCTCGCCCTGTCCTGGGCGAGATCAGAATGTGGTTGTCAAAATGGGGTAACCCCAACATGGCAAGAGCCCTGGCAAATAGAACCAAGGATATTAACACCTAAGGTCGCCTGGGGGGTTAATTTTGACCCATACCCATCCCACATAGCTCGGTTTACCCCATCGGTGAGTTCGCTGGGACATGTAGACCCCTGACTAAACCCCCTTCAGGCTTAAAGGACCCAAACACCGGCTCATTTGAAGGCTCGCATGAAGCATGTGAGTAATTTTTGGATGAGGTTCAGGGCCCTGCTTGCTAACATAAGCCCCCCCCCCCCCCTGCATTTAATCGGCCCTGTTTAGCGGAATAGGGGACTGGGACCTAACTAAGGGGGTCAACACTGGCAACAATCTACAGAGGCTATGATCATGGCTACGGTTCACTTAGGCTGAGAAGTAAGGAAGCATCCACCCTTCCCTCTCCCTCTTTTTCGCAAAGTAAGGCCTCATCAAGGAGTTGGGGTTTGTTAAATTGGGTGAGTTTCCAATTGGCGGGGGGGATGAGAGGCCGGGCGTTTGCCTGTAGCTTGGCGTGTTGACTCCGCACCCGCAAAGACTCTGCTGGAGCCAGGGTTTCATTTTTGGACTTCAGTTGGACTCAAACCCAAAATTGGATGATTTCGCGAAAAGTGTTAACCCCTGGCTTTACATCTACCTTGGGGCAGTCCAAAATCGATTCCTGGTTGGAGCTGCGTATTTGGGGGGTATTGGGGGGAGGGGGCGAAAGAAAAGCGGTGCCCTTTGGTTGGGTTCATCCTCTTTGGGGTCACACACACACACACACCCAAGCAAGTTGGAAAACAACGCGAAGAAAAAAACAAGTGTCAGGTAAAAGGTCCGAGCAAACTGGGCTGCAAAAAGGTATTCGTAGAGGGCAGCCAAAATAGCGAAAAGATTTGAAGGGATGCGTCCGCAACTGGCAATGCAAATGGCATTCAGGAGCAAACGGCACTATATCCGACAAGCTTTGTCGGATTCATGAGCTCCTGACGGGGCCTTTAGGGTCTCACCAGCCATGAATCCGAGCTTCCACCGACCACTTTAAGCTGCCTGAAGTTGGACAAACTTCGCCGCTTGGCCACCTCCAATCTCAGCTCATCCGCGAAGCGCGCACCGCCTTTGCGCGCCTCCGCCTGGTCGTCCCACCATCTGGCGAACTCGTCGGGCGTCATTACCTCCTCACCCCCTGCCATACTGAAACCATGGCGGAAAAACACCGTTCTGGGCAACTTGTCACTCACAACTTGGAATAAGGAATATTCAAGCAATGCTTTTTAGACAGTCTCCTTTGAGTTCCCTTTACAGGGGTAGCACCAAACCGGTTTTTAACTAGCTGCTCTTGGTCTCCCTTTTCCTGCCTACGGCCATGATGACCGCCATCGAGAGAGGAGGCAGGCCGAAAGCTTTCCCACGAAAGCTAAGCCATCCACTTTGCCAGCCCAAGCTCGGAAAACTACCTCGAGCTAAGAGGAACGCGATACGGACAGTCCCAGGCACATCAGAAGATATGCTGCCTTGCTCCGAGGCTTGGTTGCCTAGGGAAACCCAAGGCACACCACTTGAAGGGGTCCCCTCAAAAAAAGGACAAGCCCGTGCGTCAACTTCGCATGGGGCGTTTGCCCCTTTGAATGTTTCTAACGCCTTGGCAGTGTCTCAACGTACTTTCCTCGAAGTGCGCGCTAAGCACCCTTTGATTTCTGCCAAAAAAGGCTGTGTCAAAAAGCGGGGGACCTCAATAGTCAAGCAGCCACCCAGGGTTGAGCCCGAACCAGGGCTAGTTGAAAAAAACACAACACTCCCCAAAACAACAGAAAACATCGGCAAAAAGCGGCCTGGCAGGTCATCTTCCTGCAGAAACCACATCGGCCAACATCTTTACCATGTCTAGGTCCTCCAATAAAGATTAGGTTAGAATAAGGCTACCCTTTTTCCTGTCGATTTTTGGGGACCCGAATCTCCCAGCCAAAGAAGAAACGGTGAGAAAGGGCCCGATCCTGGGCCTAGATGTCCCACAACTCGGCCGCGGTTTTCCGCTCACCGCTCCAAGAATCGACCCCGCTCCCCCGCCATGGCAGCCCTCCCACCCGGAGGCCCGGAGGCCTGCACCTGGCCGGTGAACCGCTGAGCGCAGAAGCTCTCCCGGCCTCGTCTTACAATCGGCGGATCCGGGCGCCGATTGCGGGGCGAAAGCTCGACCGCTTGGCATCCTGTGGATCCAAAGGCCCGAGGAAGTTTTTCGTATGACAAAGTTGGTGGGGGAAAACCACCCAAAATGATGCTACGTCCCCAAATGAGGAAAAGTGTCCCTTGGTCATCTGGAGCCCGCAGAGACTTTTGATCAAGCCCCATACGAAAGGTGATCAGGAGGCCTTTACTAAAGGTGGGCCAAAAGGAAAACCCGAAAGAGCAAACCAAAAGGCAAAACCAGGTTTTTGTTCCCAGCATGACTGAATCTGGCCTTAAACAATTGCTTGGGTGTTCCCTTTTAGTCAGGGTTCCCTGTATCCACTTGCTCAATGCGGTGGTCCACGGGAAACGGGCGTGCAACGTTGGGCGATCCACCTGCGTAAACAAGCTAAAGCCAATTGGCGATTTGCAGGCTGGGGGCGGTGTCATTCTTTGGGAAATGGGAAACCACGAGGAAAACCACCCTTGAACACTTTAGACTTTAGCTTTTGCAGAGGGTAAGAGATGAACCCAAACAGATTCATCCCAAATGCACCTATTCTGCAAGATCCTCGAAATTTTGTTGGAACATGTCAGAATTATGTTTACGGGATGCTTTCTCCGCCAACATGCAAATGATTTCCCCCAAGGGTCCCCAATTGGAAAGTCCTACCTACGTGCTGGGCCTGATCGAAGCTAGTGTTGTGCTGCCCTCTCATGTCTAAAACCACAAGCCATCGCTCATTGGCAAATCTACACCCAATGATTAAAACTGTCAAAGTTTGGCCTTTAGATCCCCTGCTAGCAGTTTAAAATTTCTACCGGGTTCAACGGGAAACCCCCACTAAACCCCAAGCCAAAAAGCTCCGGACTCGGATGGGTGGGAAGCCAAGGAAACCGCTCATTTCTTTGGCCATGACTCGCGCGAGTCATTTGCCCGTGGCCAACCTCCCCAAACGCTCTACCTGGGCCATTGGTCGAAGCCTGACACGTGCCATTCCACCAAAGGGATACTATACGAAAAGGACAGCTCAATCAATATGAACCTCCGGCCGATATCTATGTCAGTTCCGGATCCGCAAAAACCTAGCGCTCCCTTTTTGTCCCATGCCAGGGTATCAGACAGAACATGGGTACGGGTCAATGTTAAACCACTAGGAATTAGGATTGATCATCATTGGTTCCATTTACCAGGGTAAGCCATTTTGGGGCTACCCTATTTCTGCCAACCACAGCCACATAAATTAACCAGCTGGTGGTTGGAAGGGAGCTAAGAAGCTGAGAGTATCCAAATTTGCTACCAGCAGTGCTGCAAGGACCAAGAGGGAGCGCTGTTCACAAAAAGAAACCCTTGGTCCACTTTTCATCAGCATTCCCATTTTGCTCAAGAAGCGCAAACTGAAATTCCATCAAACTCAGTCTTGGGCGAAAAGCAACTCAATTGGGTGTGGCTCAAAATTAAAGAGCTCGGGTCTCCATGTCTTTGAGCCACAGCCAATTCAAGACCCACAACAAAGAACAACGAGCCCCCGCTCGCGACTCGCGACTCGCGACTCGCCAGTCAGGGCGCCCCGCTGACGGAGCTGCGAAACTTCACCTGGAGCTTGGAGCCGTGCCAATCGCAGCCGTCCAGCACCCGCACGGCCTGCGGGTCTTGGAAAGTGGGTTTCCTTGAAGCCCCAAAGTAGATACCCTGGAACAAGCCTCACCATCTTCTGTTTTGCAGGACTTCAATGAATCAATGAAACACTGAAACACTGATTGAATGAATCAATGAATCCATGAACCCATGAATCAATGAATCAATAAATCAATGAATCAATGAATGAACCAACAAACGAACGAACGAACGACTGACTGACTGACTGACTGACTGACTGGCCGACCGACTGACTGACTGACTGAATGAATGAACGAACGAACGAACGAACGAATGAATGAATGAAGCCATGAATCAATGAATCAATGCAATGAATCAATGAATCAACGAATACATGAATCAACGAATGAATCAATGAATATGTAAATCAATCAATAAATCGTTGAACATGTGAATCAACCAATGAATCAAATAATCAGTCAATCAATGTATCAATGAATCAATGAAACAATGAATGATTGAAAGAACAAAAAAAGAAAGAAAGAAAGAAAGAAAGAAAGAAAGAAAGAAAGAACGAATGAATGAAGGAAGGAAGGAAGGAATGACTGACTGACTGACTGAATGAATGAATGAATCAGTGAATCAATGAATCAATGAATCAATGATGCAATGAATCATTGCATCAATGCATCAATACATCAATCAATGAATCAGTGAATCATTAAATCAATAAACCAATAAATCAATCAATCAATCAATCAATCAATCAATCAATCAATCAATCAATCATTCAATCAATCAATCAATCAATCAATCAATCAATCAATCAATCAATCAATCAATCAATCAATCAATCAATCAATAAATCAATCAATCAATCAATCAATCAATCAATCAATCAAATCAATCAAGCAAGAAAGCAAGCAATCAATCAATCAATCAATCAAATCAATCCAATCCAATCCAATCCAATCCAATTCAATTCAATTCAATTCAATCAATCAATCAATCAATCAATCAATCAATCAAATCAAATCAAATCAAATCAGATCAAATCAAATCAAATCAATCAATCAATCAAGCAAGCAAGCAAGCAATCAATCAATCATGTCAAAACGTTGGAAGTCCAATCCAGCTGTCAGTACTCCCGAGCGGAAAACCAATACCAAACAAACCTCTTTCGTGCCCAAGGGAAGGACCTTGAAGATCGCAAAGAGATCTAGAAAACGGAGGTTCCCCTGTGTGGTACTCTTCAGTTTGCCTTCAATACCCTTCCCAAGGGCACCAAACACATTGTTTGAAACAAAACAAAGGGGTACACCCAAAACAGGCACATGCAAAATTAAACAGGGCGCCAAGAAATCTATAACCATGGCAAGTGGCAATTCACCAGTGTCATTCACTCAGCTAACTGCAATCCAGGCAGGTCCCACGCGCCCCAAAGGCAACTCTGTCGAGGGCCTCCTGGGCTGCGGACGGGGAGGCGACGTTCACAAAGGCGCCCCTGGCACGAAGCCGTGGCCAGCTGTGGCCGGCTGTGGCCCGAGGCCCGAGCCAGCTGAGTTGCATGGAACCGGCGCAAGTGGGTCTTGGTTTCCCTACCCAACTGGGTCCTCCAGTGGAGAGGTTAGAAAAAGTTGGTATCCGATTTTTCTTCTGTAGTCTGTTTCAGTAGGGCAGCCCTCCCCCAAAAAAAAAAAGGTAAAAGGGCACCTGCCCAAAGAAGGGCGCCCAAACAAACTTCAACTCACTTCCAGGAAGTGAACTGGCCAAAGAAAGTCGGAACTTTTTGGCTTGCCACTACGGTCTGCCCACAAAGATTGAAGTCCAGGGAGTGAGGAATAGGAGCCTGAAGTGTGCCTTTCAAACATGAGATGTGGATCTTTTTCCAGGGGGAAGAAGTGGCAAGTTGCACTCTCCGCGTGAAGGGCGCATGTAGCTATCTGTTGGACCCACGACCCCGAGAACATCCGCGCACCCGGTGGAGCTGACGCTCACGGCGGACACATCGAAGCGCGCGAAGAGTCTTCGCACCTGGCGAGGGCCATGGTGGACGGCCCAGGAGGGGGCCTCATGGAAAGGGGGGGTTCCTTATGAAACCCTTGGATACGGCCTTGCCCAAAACTTATCTTTGGCTTATCTTTGGCTGATCCTTGGCTTATCCAAGAACAGCCTCCTGCAGCTCCCCTCCATGAAAAAATGGGCGGCGAGTTCAAAAGCAGGCCTCCTTCTCCGTGTTGAGGACATGGGGGCCCTAGTGTGTTTTGCCATCTTTGTTTGGAGCTGGTCCCAATTGGTAGTGGTTTGATTCGCCGCCCAGGGTCTTCTTGTCTGTGGGGTGCAGGTATCGCCAAAACACAACGGCTGAATGTACGAGGCCCTGGCTAACTTCTTGGGAAACCAGCCCTCAAAGGGGCCCGTTTGGGGCCCCAAGGGGGCAGTAAACAAAAAAGTCAGCCCTTGAACAATACGCGCAAAGCAAAGCTTCATTGTTTGAAAACAGCGCCTCAAAACCGCGTCCGTGCAACGCGCCCAAGAAGGCTACCGAGCAGCAAGAAAGAAGACTCCGGGAAAGAGAACGACGCGCATACGCATGCAGGGTTCCTCGAAGGAGATATCCAAGATCACCTGCTTCACAAGATGCTCTAAATCAGCTTGGAAAGGGCATTCTTTGACCGGCCCAAATGTCAGGTGGCTTCTCAAAATGGTAGATCCGGTGTTGGATGAGGTTTTTCAGGGGAAACCAAAAGGAAACAACCCATTGTCAGAAACCTCCATAAGGAGAAACACCCATGTGGGTGTGTCCCAAAAAGAACCCCGCAAAAGGACACGTTCTCTGTGTCCTTTCAGGGACCCTGCCATGACCAAGCATGTACTGGCCTCCGCCTCGCTAGCGCCCATGAGCCCGCAGACCTGTCGACCAAAAGGTCAAAGGGTTCACTTGAAAGGCGGGTTGGAGAGCTGGGGAGGTTGGAAGGTTGGAGGGTTGGGGGGAGGTTGGGGAGGTAGGAGTGTTGGGGGCGTTGGGGAGATTTGGAGGGGGGGGTGGGGGTTTGTTGACTTGGGGTGAGTTTCCAATTGAGTGATGGAGTATTCCTGACTAGAAAGCCCGGCTGGCTTGCCTCCTTAAGCAAAAAGCTCCTGAAAAGGAAGCTGACTGAAGGAGGAAACAGTGGCAACCCTCGCACAAACTTGCACGATCGCCACATACACGCACACAAACTTCAAACCTAGATGCAAAGCAGGCACGCATCAGAGCTGACACGAACATATACACAAGTGTTCCTAGAATAGGGGGCGCGTCGGCTTACACTTGGTACTCTAAACACCAGCCAAGTTTCCCAGTGTTTAGACACCCCCTTCCAAGAACATGAGGGGTATGGGTGCTCCCAACAAAAGGACTTTTTGGAAGTGCCACAGGGCTCCAGACACAGCTGCCCACCAAAAGGAGACTCGCCTTTCGATTTGCCAAAAAATGGGTGACGTGTCGAAACCACCCAAGAAAAAATGCAAGTGTCTCAAAACCGTGGAAAAGGCCCCTTCTTGGATGGTATTCAAAGGAGAACTAAAAGTTAAAAGGAACCGATTGCCATTTTAGGGTGTCAAGGGCCAATAGGGGTCCTCCAAAATTTCAAGGGCGCTTTAGGGCCTTTTGCGGAGGGGAGCGATTCCTATTTGAGTGTGTCTTCTTTTAGGAGACGCCCCGCCCCAAAAAAGCGGGGTTTGCCTTTTGTTTTCCATTGAAAGCCGCAAAGAAGGGGGTACCACTCTGAGAACCGGGAGCGGGCCCCGCAGAGAGAAACAAATCCGCAAGCCGCGGCCTGCAGCCTCACCGGGCGCGTGGAGTAGTTGGAGTTGGCGGCAACTTTCACTTGCAGCACCCGATCTGCGGAGCGAGTTAAGGGGTGGGGAAGGGGGGGGGGAGCGGGGGTGTGGGGTCGGGGGGGGGGGGGGGTGGGGTTCTCAGAAAGGTAGACACTGTTGGGATTTGGGATGACTTTAAAGGGAGACCAAAAGGAAACAAACCAGTTGTGGGTCCTTTGAGAAACACCCACTGGGTATTCTTCTTCATAATTCACCACCCGAACATCAAGGTCCCTTATGAAAGATGCCTTCATCATGGCTAACGTTGCAAACCCCAGTATGACGTCGTCATAACAAACACACAGACTCATCACCATGCCCCTCATTCACAGTTTGGATTGGCTTGGAGGTCGTTCATGAAACAATAAAGGGCCCTGGCTCGAATCAAACCCGCCTCGGAGCTGCGTGCCGTGCAGCGACTGGATCGCCATCTGGCAAAAACCCAGTGGGGGCTGGGGAAGTGGACCTTCCTCAGTGTTTGCTTTGCGTTTTCCTTAAATGGGGTTGGAAAGAACATGGAGAACCTGGCTTCTATGTTCTTCCGACCACCTGTTTACCCTGGCGGTCGATTCGGTCGGATGGGAGCAACCTTGTTATACCAGAGAAGGAAATGATAAAACCTACATGAGTATGAGTGTGTGTACTTTTGAGGTGGTGTGGTTAAAAGGGAAATCAAAAGGAAACCACCATGTAGGGGGCCCTCCGACTCATACCCAGATGGATTGTCATGTCCAAGGAGTTTAGGTTCTCCTATCAAGGAGTTTGCTGTGTACAACTCAGTGTCCCTTCCCTTTGTTTCACGGTTCTCTTCGGACCGGTTCCCTTGACTTTCTTCCTAATGCTTCTGCAAATCCTGTGCCATCCCTCTGAGTCACAATCAAATCCGTGAAAGAAATCTTCCTGGGCAGCCGCACCTATTTCTGGCTGGGACTGCCCCGTACTAACTTTCATCTACCCGGGTTTTGGTTGTGGCTCCACTAAGTATCATGTATAGTTGGCTGTTGGGTGTGTGTGTGTGTGTGTGCTTGTGTGTGTGTGTGTCTCTGGGTGCTTCCTTTGTGTGTTTGCTTTGCTTGCATTGTTGTTTGTTGCGTGCTGGGATCGTTTGTCGTGTTTGTTTTTGCTTGATTTCTGAGCCGCGTCTTTGTTCCTGTGTCTGTTGCTTTGTCTTTCCTCTTACAACAATCCACCAGATGGCACGAAACATGCAGACAAATCACACTGTACAAGGACAATATTTTAACGACAAGAAAATCAATCAAAAACCGCCATCAGCAGGTGGATCCTATTTCAGCAATGCAAAAGGGAAATGTATAAGGACCCCATGAGCGTGCATGTGTGTTTCCAGTTTTTTTAGGAGTCCGAGCATGCTTTTCGAAGTTGCCATCTAAACCAGACCACAAAATGGAAACTTCGCTCCTCCCGGTGCTTCGCTTCAAACTTCAAACCCACTCCAAAAAAAGGGGGCACTCGACACAAGTTGATGGGATCCAGGTTTCGCGGAACCCTTCTTGGGGTCCGTTTTTTTCCCCCGCCGGTCAACAAAAATCTGATGGGGGATCCATCCCATCCAAGTTTCACGGAGCCCCCCGGTCAGGGGTCCTTGTTGGGGGTTTTGCTCCTTCCAACCTCATGGGAGTTGGCCTTCAACCCCCACTCCACAAGTTTCACGGAGCACCCCTCATTAGGGGTCGTTGTTTGTCCCTTTTTGGGAGCTTCCAACCCCTTTGTCAGGGTCGTTTTTCGCCCCCCCTTTTTGGGGGTTTTGCTCCTTCCCACTCCACAGGTTTCACGGAACCCCCCCTTTGGGGGGCGCTTCCAAGAAACCGAGAAGAAAAAAAGGAAAAAAAACTCCGGCGGGGAGTGGACGGCACATCTTTTTCCCCGCCTGGGAGGACTCCTTCATCTCGAACTCCACGAAGCCGTAGCCGCTGCAGAGCTTCTGGCTCCGGATGGGCCCGAAGTGCTCGAAGAGCCGCCTGCGCACTACAAAAGTGGTAGCCCGGATGGAAAGCAACTAGCAACTAGGCATCCTAGAGGGAAACGCACGGGGTGGAGGTACAGCGGTGTCAAAACCGAGTTTATTATGAGTCCGACGTGCTTGAAGGCTACTCTCACCTGCCCATGGGCACGGATAAGAGAAGCCCGCGTCCAGCCCAGCGAGCCCAGCGTGAGGCGGTATTGCGCTGCGGGGAAGGCTGGGAACTTCGGAAGGTCTGGGTTTTTCCAACTCAGGTCAAGGGACAGCCACTGTTCAAAGTGTTTCATTGCGACATTCTCTTCTCTACGGGGTATAGAGGTATGGAGGGTAAATATCAGGTATATAGTGCCTTTACGTTTACGAGCTTATATTGGCATTTCCATGTGCGCAGGTAGGTACCCCCCCCCCATACAGGTAAGGGGTCTCTTTATCGAGACGGTTAAAAGGAAGCCAAACAAAAACACCCATGTTTCTTTTGGGGTCGCCCAGATGGGCTCCTTTGGGTCCGGGGCGGCCCTGAGGTAAGGTTCCCGAGGGTTCCACAATACGAGGTTCTGCGAGGGCTGCGGGGTGGTGCGAGCACTAGAGCACCGCCTGCTGGGGATATCACCTGAGCTTATTGTTGTTGTTGGGGGGGCAAAAGGTTCCCCTAGTTTGAGAGGTACCTGCAAAAGTGCTCAAGCCTGTGGTTGGACCAAGAAACGCATCCTTCTTATTGCATCTGTCTTGTTGCATCTGTAGAAAGAATCGTAAATGAATCAAATCTAATACTAGATACAAGGAGGGTAATTGCTCTCTATATATATATATATACCTACACTATTCCAACGTATGATTTAACACCATATTGTCTTTCAAAATTTTCACACAAGATCGCCCCAAAGCCCCAATTTGCTTTACAAGACAAGCTTAGGACAAACCTCAACCTTCCGAATTGGGGGCTTAAATTGAAGAAGCGATCGAGCACTTGTTTTCGTGAATGATAGTTATATACCCTAGCCTATAACCAATCCAGGGCAGGTGTAAATAGCAAGTTGAGTTGGGAAGCCTCGTTTTGCTTGCTTCTGCCTCTTTTTCTGGGGGGATGCTGAAGTCCAGAAAGGAGGCTGCAAGGGGAGATTCAACAAATCTAGTGCTCCTGCCCTCGCCAGTTCTGCTGGGTTTGTCCGAAAATCCACAGAAAACAGCCCCAACAAGCCAAAACACTGAGGAAAAAAACGCAAGTTTTACCGACCCCCCCCTTTCAAATAAATTACTAATAGCGCACCAATAGCAGCCTATTCGTCAGGTACTAGGGGTTCCAAATAGCTTGCTAATCGCTTAGCAACTAGCTTCCTAGACTGGACCTTACGAGCAATTCAGCCAGCTCGGCATTTTGCCACTCAGTTTGAACAGCTGATTGAGCCACTCAGACTGTGCCCGGTGAGGACTTGTGCCGTGCATATTGTAATATGACCCAAAATCCAGTAGCATCGCGGCATTGCAGCAACCTGCCGCCTGTAACAGTTCGAGCCGTATTTCATGGATTGAAGCAGCATGACAACCCCGCACAATCCTGGAGGACAATATGGCGGCTATCTGTGCGCTAAAGCCGGGAAGCTATTAGCAGCTATTCGTAAGCCATTAGTAAGCTAGTAGGACACAGCCCTGCAGAGACCTCTTAGATAAAATGGGGGGAGGTTGAAGGTCGGAGGGGGTTTGTCATCTACGGCATAGAGGTCGGCGCCGAAGCCAAACTGCACAGCTCCGGCGAAGGGCGCGCAGTGAAGTCCAGCCGCGCTGCCATCGGTTTGGGGAGCCTGGTTCTGCTTCAGCACCCGCTCGCCCTGACCCTTTTCCATCGGATTGACATGTCTGACTCGCCCTCTGTCAGCGGATCATGAAAAAAGATCGGTGCCCTGCGCAAAACACGCAAGTGACAAATGCCACTTGGCGGTCTATCGCGCGAATAGCGCGCTCCCGCGCAAAAGGGGAAACACGTTGAACTGTTGAGTTGGAAACCCTGTAGCTTTGGGGCTGAGAACCCCGGTATTTGGGTATGTGTTAACATAGGGGACCTCCTCCCCAAAATGGTGGTTTTCCTTTTGGCGTCCCTTTCAAATCACTCCAAAAAAGGTATTCAAGAAAGCAACACACCAACCTGCCCAGAAGGTTTTCTTGTCTGACAGCACAAAAGCCGAACAGCCGACACGCGCAAATCGCCCGATTCGCCGAACCTGAGCTCGTCGTCGCGGAAGTTGGCAGGGATCTCGGAGGAGCAACGAAAATGGACGACCGAAATGTATCACAAATAATATATAAATTAAACCAAATGATTGTAAACTGCGATTATGCGAAACCATGATTTTACCAATATCAAAGCCACCCCCGAAGTGTTAGGTCAAAAGCGAAACATCCCCCAGTGTCTGCCCTTGCTTTAATTGTCTTAAAAATAAAAATAAAAATAAAATGACGGTTGTCAAGGGAAACCCAAAAGTTGTGTTTGTTTGCTGTCTACAGGAAACACCCTTTAGATGCTTAGGGGTGCTTTTGACACGACTGCATACAGCACTTGCCCTCCACGTACATCTCTGTTCAAGGCGGATGCCCCTTATAAAATGGCGGCTCCAGAGTGCTGAACCCCACCCCCAGAACCTCTCAGCCCCCTCCTCTCAAAACATAATTTGTGGATACAGGTCAGGGGTTCTCAACAGAAAACCATCTAGCGAGGGAGATGATGCTTGCTTTTTCTTTAGCCTTGTCCAAAACGTGCTTGTTTGCATTCGGCTCCTCGAAACAGACAAACATAGAAGTGAGGAAGCCCCTAGTTGGTGGCTTGGAGGAGCAAACAAAATGACAGGTGTTCGACCTCCAAGTGGCAGTTGTCTGGGGAAACCGCAAAAAAATGAGCCTTTTTGAGCCATTTAGGAGCCGGATCCTGACATCCAAAAACGGACCTACGTGCCTCCTCCATTGAACCTACGTGCCCCGCGCATGGCTCCTCCTCTGGAATGACCCCCACCAAGAGAAACCCGCTTCGCATCGGCGACCAAAAGCCAAACCCAAAAGGCGATGCAGTAAATCAGAGGCAGCCAACCTCCCCTGTCAATAAAACATCAGCGCCAAACCAATGCACTTCCATTTTTTGACTAGGCGCTCCCCCCACATAGATGTGGCGAACATCCACCGCCATGTCCGAGGCGAATCGAGGCGCGTCTCTGTATGCAATCTTTGCGGTGGGGCCCTGGTTTTCTTCCCTGAAAACTTTGGGGTCTCTGACCAAAGCAGCAATCTGTTTGGTGGTTCGGAGCAGTTTTCTGGAAGGGTTGCGAAGGGTCTGGGGCTTTTGGGAATCGACCTGGGCTTAGTGTTGGACCCGCAAAAAGAAGGCAAGAAAAGCTCAACAAAAGCTTGTTTCGGCATTGGAAAGAAAAGGGTCCGCATGTTCGAGCGCAGACCTTGTCAACAACCCCACAATCAATTGTCGTTCAACTTAATGTGGTACTTTGATCTGAAAAGCTGCCAAACCATGATTGGGTCTTTCCAGAATCTTGCATGTGCCCTTGGGAAAACGTCTTTTTGCAGTGGCTGGGTGTACAGTATATCCCGTCAAAAGCTGGTTTTCCGGAAAAAAACCGAAGGCGAGCACAAAGACCCTCGCAAAGGTGGGTTTGTTTCTGCCGGCTCTTTCGCGCTTTAGCCATCTACGGCTTGAAGCACGGGTGCAGTTGGTTGCTAAGAGTTAGAAAGCTTAGTGCTTAACCCGTTCCAGTTGTTGGTGCTGTTGTTCCAGTTGGTTGCTTGCAAACTTACTTACAACTGGAACGGGTTTCTATACCAATCGCCTCGAGTCCACGTGCTTTATTTCTTTGGCACGGAGCCCCAAGGTTGGCTCCGGAATCGAAACACGAAGGAAGCTGCGGCACAGACAGTGACAGCAAGAGAGCGGGCTCCCGCAGGTAAAATCTACAGGGGAAGGTCCCTAGATACACCTCAGCCTTTTGCTCCCAGCAAGAAAGGCATGCTTAGACGATCCATATCTAACCTGAAAATGCGCGTAGTGGGGGCCCTTTTCACGAGGCTCTGGCATCAATGGGGCAGACTACACTACCCTGGCACCCTCTGAAATGTTCTGACTCAGAGCCACCACAAGGGGAGCCATCGCAGCAGTGACTGGTGACTATTAAAGGCAAAGTTCGGAGCATTTCGGGCGGCTCTGCTTCAGTATTGGACGACTGGCATGGAACCTGACTGATGCACCCTGGAAGACAATAATCCTCCAAAATTCGAGTTGGTGGGAACGTCTCACCAAGTCCTCCCTTGCTGCTCCGAAAAATCCAACCCATTTGGAAAACCTTCCCACCAGTCCCTACTTTGGTCTGGTCCAATTGTGCAACATATGAACCACAATCAAAATTACTTGATCCGTCTCGGGTTTTTTGGGTTCCCCCCCATGTCCCTCCCAAATTGGTAGACGGGGGAAAGACTTGACCGAACCTATCCCTTCAATCGAATTGGGATCGCCAACTCGCGCCGCATCTTAAAGCCATCTCCGAACTCATGCAAAACCCATGGGGCATACCGAAGCCATCCGTGATCACATGCTGACAGATCCCAGGATCTTTGACTTGGAGGCGCTTGCCGCTAGAAAGTAACCCTTCGATCCAGCTTCCCTCTGGCTTTAGGGCGGTTCCCTTGGTCCAGTATACCCACTCGTACTCACTCCTAAATTGTGTGATGTCAGCCCCCGACTTCAAAAGAGATGTATGGTGCTTGCTATGGAAAGCCAAAGTTTTTCCAAGCGTGACCAGGCCAAAAAACAACAAGCGGCTTGCCCAAGCCCCTCCGGAAGCGCCCTCCGTTTCCATTGGCAATCTTGCGCCGCTCGCCATCTTTGGGCGCGCAAAGTGACACAAAGGCGGGCCAGGCTTGTCTGCTTCAGACTACTTGATTTGGAGAAAAAGCTGTGGACATGGCGGTTTGTTACCACAGTTTGATAGAGGGAACTGTGGTTGGGAGACGAACGGAAACGAAGACCAATAAGTTTAGTGCTGAAATTTGGTTGATGGGATTCGATGTCAACTCCTGACTAAAACAGGAGGA
Source organism: Effrenium voratum (assembly GCA_963377175.1). Classification (NCBI taxonomy): domain Eukaryota; class Dinophyceae; order Suessiales; family Symbiodiniaceae; genus Effrenium; species Effrenium voratum. Next base: position 1,138,910 of record CAUJNA010000224.1, on the reverse strand, counting down.
GTGTACCATGAAAAAACAAGTTGTTCAAAATATGCCAGCCATCCTGACTGGAACGAGAAAGAACGCCGGGCGTGTGGCAACCTGCATTTTCGCCATTGTACACACCAAATATGTTGTTCGGATTCTGAAAGGTGGCCCGAGCCACAGGCGCTCCTCGCCAACAGAAGCCTGAAGCTTTTTGTTCACCACTAACTCTGGTCTCCCCAACGAGCATTCAGTCCCGGGAATCGGCAAGTGCGATTGATCTCAAAGGAGGTCCCAACCAGCACCCAATTATTTATGGTTTGCTTCACGTGGAGTCACTAAAATGTAAAAATGTATCCTAAGTCTACCCCTGCCAACTGCTGCTGCCCATGTCCAAGAAGAAGTCCAAGAGCTCGGAAACTGCCGCTTCGATGCCCCTTCGCCGCTTTCAGACACAGTCGCCGATCTTCGGCTTCGCAGGCGGGCAGGTCTGGCCGGAATCGCTCGGAATCGATGGAACGTTTGGCAGCTCTCGGAATCGTGCTCGGTGCTACCCTCTCCACAGACATGGCAGAGGGTCCCTTAAAGAGGAAATTCATCTTCCGGTAGTTAAAAAACAGGAAAAATAGGTGAGCCGAGCCTCGCCATGCTCCCAACTTTGCAATAGTTTGCATCCACCGTATACTCCAAAATGGTATCCACTCAACACCCTTTTCCGCCAGCGATATCCCAAACTCCAGGGATGGTAGTCCCCGCCGCCCCACTCGTGCGTTTGCCTGCGCTTCCCCACAAACCCTTGTCATTCAGAGATGGGACACTTTAGTACTAACAATCGCCGCTGCAGAGGAAAACCAGCCGCTGGCAATCCGGGTAGGGATTTTGAATGTGCCTTCCTCGGAATTAAAGGCCTCTGCCACGAATTATGGCACTTCAGACTAAGCCCCAGTAGGCCAATTCCCAGTGGGTTTGTCAATGGACCAATGCAATCTAGTTGCACAAAAGTGGTACAACTCCCAAAGTGAAAATAGAACGAACCTCTGGGACCTGCATCACCGAGCTCATTTTGCCCCAAAATCAGTGAGTTCCTGAAAATGTGCGATACAAAAACAAAACAGAAACGCGATGCATCCGACTCCGCATCAAAAACAAGGGGATCCTCCAAATCAGCTCATAAAGTGATTTTTGGACTGGGTGCGTCTTTTGGGCGGGGCCCTTATTGGTTGGCTTCAAAGGGAAACCTTTCAGGGGTTCCCATTTTTCAAGACACATAAAAATGACGAGACAGAATTCAAGCAGCACCATCCAAACCAAACCCAAAACCACCACATCAAAATGATTTTGCGAGCAAAAAGACAAGTCCACTCCCAAAAGCCCATCCTTTGAGCGTTTCCGTGAAACATATGGCACCCCATGAAACCCGACACCCAAAAGAAGCCACGCGTCGATCGACTCCGCGCCTCAGGGAGGTATGATGAGGTCCGCTTGCAGCAGCCGCATTGCCTCCTCTAGGATGCACCTGGTGTTCTCCTCCTGCGATCGCCAGGTTTGGCCCATGTGAGGAAGGCCAAGGTTTGTCTTTTTCGGGGCACCTGGACCCTCAAGCTACCCTTAACATGGGAAACCAGGCCAAGGTGTGTCTTTATTGTGGCACCTGGACCCTCAAGCTACCCTTAAACATAAACCAGGCCAAGGTTTGTCTTTTTTAGGACACCTGAACCGCCCAACACAAATTTGGGGCAGATTGTTTCTATGGGTTGGAGAGCCCAGGTACTCTTTTTGGGGGTGAAACGGACACCAAACGGAGACTATCCACTTAGGGGGCTCACCTACGACGAGCTCAACTTTGGCTTTGGTGGATATGGTTGGGTGTCATGCCCACCCTTTTCGAGGCTGTCCATTTTGGCTTTGAAGCCAAAAAAAATCAAGAAGCAATGAGACAGGTTGGGTTAAAGACAAACCTAAGCCTTCCCATCCCTGGCGTGTTCGCAAAGAATTTGGTTCATTGCAGCCCCACTCGCTAAAGATGACAAGGACCCCAAAACCAACAGCTACAGACAAACCAAGAAGAGCGTCCTTCTTTCCAACGTGTCCCCACAAAAAGTCTGGCTTTGGACCTGATTCAAGTGGGGCATCCGCCATTTTCAGGTCTACCCCGGTTTCATCAGTCTACATATGACAGTCCCGCCCCTGAACAAAGAAAGGATAGAACCCAAAAGGGGGTTCCCGCAAAAACACCATGCCTCCAAGCATGTGCGTTTTTTCCGGGTTCATCTGTTCATCTTGAGGAGGTTTCGCCTCGAAGTCCGTTATGGTTACAACGAAGGCCAGCTTCAGAGGTACACAGAGAAGCCATGTGCCGGGGCAGACTCGGAGGGCGGTGGTGGTGGTCACCACCCCTACCACCCTTGGCTGACCTCCGCCTCCTCCTGCTCCTGAGCCTCCCCCTCCACCGGCAAACAGGGCACGAAGTTCGTCACGTCGGAATGCCAGGACCTTCAAACTGGTCCACAAAATCCACCACGGTCTTGCCATTCATGTGCATTACCTTGTAGTCAATGAAGGCATCGCGGCCACCGGCGCTTCCAATTGTTGCCGTGGCCGGGGTCTGGTGAAAAACTTTGAAAAATGAGTCTGCACTAAGCTTCCCTCCAATTCGTGGTAAGTCTTGTGGAGAACCAGGGGTTCATATCTCCAAATCGATCCAAACCAACCTTTTTCAGATTTCCTGATACAATGCACCAAACAAAAATGAGGCGGCTGTCAGGAACCTTCACCATAAGCTGCAGCTTGACAGACCCATCCAAAGTGCAGGTCTTCTTTTGTGATGCCTGGCTTTTGGCTTTGACACATCCAAAGGTTTGGCCTTTGGCGGATGATCTTGAAGAAAAATGATGATAAGCCATATGGCTGTGGGTCAAAAATAGGTACCCCAAATGGAACCCTGGCAAGTGGAAACATGGACCAAACCCGTGGTCCCTGGTGGTTTAATTTTGACCCATACCCATATCGCATGTTGCTTGCTTCCTGAAAAAGTACGGATATGACTCCAACATATCCCAAGAAGTTGCCATCCGTTCCAGATTCTTGAACGTCCTACATGACTCCAAATGGCCTGGAGCCAAAACCCCCAAAGCTCAAAGGTCAACTCGGAAGCTCTTCAAAAGCTCTTTGCGGTCAATGCGAGCTGTTCAACATGGGATGACACATCCAAGACAAAAACTCCCGGGACGATGACTGCAAAGACCAAGAACCGATTCCTTAAAGTCTCAGAATATTCTGAATCTCAGATGACCAAAACAAGTGCGGATGGCCCTGAAATTTCAGGGACCCGATTGGCGGGTTGGGTTGGTGGTGGGGATTTGAGCACCTGGTTGTGGTAAATGGGAACCACCTAAGCTCCTTACCAATGAAAAGCCACCAAATCGAGGGGATCTGACTTGAACTCGGGCAATCCGCTTTGCTCAAATACCTCGCCAGCAGGGCTTCCAAGTACTACAGTACCGCCCAGGTAAGAAAAATGGAAGAACACAGACCTTATGTAGTGGTTCCGTGATGATGTGTGTACGTGTCTATTTTTACAAATGTATTTGTATTTGTATTTGTATGTTATGTGTATACTTATATAGATACACAACAACCACTGTGCACAACCATGTCCCAATTTCTTTGTCCTTTTCAAAAAACTGCAAGTGCGATTTGCCATTGGAGTCCATCTTTGTTCAACCAAACCAGAAAAAGATACCTGTGCTCAGAAACGGTTGGCTTCCTTTTTGGTTCTGTGAAACCACAAAAAGGATACCGGGGCATTCATATTCACCAACCCTAAGTAAACCCAAAGTGAGGGACCTCACGGGTGGCTCGCGTACTCGCGTAGAACTCCCCAAGTAAAGTGCTGAACTCAAATATGCCCAGACCCCATGGCCGATAGGTTTCTGTTGAAAGCGCAACCAACAAAAAGGCCCGTTGGTTGAAAAACCCCAGGTAGGACAAACCTACGCTATACTTTACCAAGCAGGCGAAGATCGAGCCAAACTGACCCGGTTCAACCCATCTACTTCCACCAACCCATCAAACAACGACTTGGACATGGTAAGATTGCGGAACCCAGAACCTCAGGGGTATCATGGTCGGGCCTGGGCTGAACCGATTGTTCAAAGCAGGATTCCTAAGAGACAGCTGGCCTTAGGGCTTCTCCAACTGTGAAGATTTGCAAAACAAAAGCCCTTTTTGGGAAAATGAAAGAAGGAAACCAGAAAAAGACGCTAAAGACTAGGATGCGCCTGCGCCTATTTTTGAGCAAGCAAGAAAAACAACATGAACTTTAATTGGGCGCCACCTCAAAAGTGGCGAACATAACTCCCCACCACATCCACCATTTCGCGTCTTTCGTACCCATTAAAACCCACCCAAATATCTTGAAAAAGCAATGAGGAAAACAAAAAAAAAGAGAAAAAAAAAACTGAATCTGACCGCATGTTTGGCGTAAATTCCAGAGGCCCCAGACCAGTGGACTTTCGTGCGGGACAATGCGCCGGCCCTGGAGCCATGTCCGCGGGGCGCGCCTGCTTCCGCAGGGCCTCTCGCGCCGCGTCCCGCTTTGAAAGCGCCTCCTGGTCGTGCGGAAACCCGCAAGCCGCGTCTCAGCTTGGCCTGCAATAAGGCAAGGAAACCAAACATACTCAACCGCACAACTAGACGAATTTGCTGTAAAAATGAGTCCTTGCGTCAACTAGACCAATCATACTCAACCGCAAGACTGTAATAATTTGCTGTAAAAATAGGTCCTTACGTCAAGTAGACCAATCATACTCAACCGCAAGACTATAATAATTTGCTGTAAACATAGGTCCTTACGTCAAGTAGACCAATCATACTCAACCGCAAGACTAAAAATAGGTCCTTACGTCTAGTAGACCAATCATACTCAACCACAAAACTGTGGGTAAATGTCCGCTAAAAAGAGTCCTTGCCTCGCCGCGTGCCCTAAAATTGCTCAAGTGGACTAATCATACACGACCACAAAGCCATGGACAAACTACAGCAAGTTTAGAGGACACAACCCTGTTGCAGATTCAGGAGTTCTTATATGTTCGCTTTTTGAGTGGTTTCACCATCACCATTTTGGCCCAACAAGCCACCAAGCCAAGCCCGAGAAAGCTGAAATTGCAGGCACATTGTAGCGATGTCACGCTCAGGGGGCTTTGCCGAATTTTGGTTTGGTTATTGTAATTTGCCCAGATTAGGAGACAGTGCCAGCCTTGATACGGCAGGAAGCCTTTTCGCATTTGACAACGCGTCCCTTTCGGGGTGACTTCAACATCACCGTTTTGGACATCTTTTACCTGGAGTTGCTTCTAATGCATCGCAAGTGCTCTTACCTCTCACACCAAGCAGATTGTACAAAAATACATCCCCCCTAGCACTCACTGCTTGTGGGCAGATCATGGCGGCAAACCTTCCCGCGGCACCTCAAAGATTGATCGCCTGCTTCGGGAAAGTTGCACAAGCACAAGCAATACCCAGTTGCCCAGTGGCGCCCTTTTTTCCTTTGTCTTGGGAAGGGTTTCGACAATGCCTTTAAACTCAACCAACCAGAAAATTGGGTGCATCCTTCTTTTCCTATGGAAATCCACTGGGCATCGGAGAATAGCCATAGAGCAGAGGAACAAGAGTTTGGCGTCCACTGGGTAGCTTTTCACCAAATAGCAAACAAACCTGCTGAACTCCTTGTGCAGGACTCTCTACATTGGAAACATTGCAGCGGCTCAGGTTAAAGGGTATTGTAAGCTTCTTTCCCGGGTGCTTTTAGGAGTGCATACCATGCGTATCTGCAGGGGAGTAAAGTAATGTTTTTGATGTTTTGATTTTCTAAAATAGACAACCCCATAAAAGTCAACGGTGTCATGAAACCCTTCATTCGAATTTTGACTGAGAACCGGTTGGATGACCCCCTCTGGTTTCTATATCTGGCGGCAATTCTTGACATGGGACATAATGGGACCAGGATCCCTTCTAATTTCTATATCTCGCGGCAGTTCTTGAAATAGGACCACTTGGTCTGAAGCACTTGGATCCCGTGATTTGTTTGGGAGAACTCGAACTGAAAAACCCCACGGAACCGCCGAAGAACACCTCAGTGGCCGATCCATCGCCTGCTCCCTGGCGGCGAACTCCTGAGCCGCCTGCGCGAAGTCTACGATGAGCCCCCGATCAATCGAATCTGCGCGAGGCGCGTTTTCTGGCTCAAGGATTTGCGAAACGCCAGTATAAACGTGAGGTAAATAGATTGATAGAGATTTTACAAAAAAGTTCTGGCTCATGTGTTCCTTTGATTTGTGTTTTACCTCAACCTGAAAAAGATGGCTACCGGCAAAACCTGAACAAGTCAGAGCACACAAATAAATGCAAAGGGTTAGCCTTCCCAACATGGCCCCAACCGGGGGCTTCGAGGAGAATGACTTGCAATCCCCAGGAACCGATTGATTCCCGGCGCGGAGCTTCCGGAAGGCCGCAAGAGAGTGGCCGAAGCTCAAGAATCCGTCCCCTTAGATGGTCTGAGGCATAGCTACATGCAATCCTGGTTCTTAGGGGACTCAAAAGAGCCATGGCAAGTAGTTGGAACGCGGCTCGTAGATGGCCGTGTAACGAACACCTATTTTTATCGATTTTTGTTCTTGCAGCGGACGTCGGCATGACTTGGAGAGGGGGGGGGAGGTCGTTTTTTTTTGGGGGGGGCAAGTGATAGCGGCGGTGTCGACAGTGTCACGGCATGCCTGTTTCTTTCTAGCTGCGCAGATCAAGCGGCAGGTTCTCGAACCCCTCCACGTCAATGCCATTCCTCGGGGTTAAGCTGTTGTCACATCCGAGATTACCAGGACACCATCCAGGCCACGGGTGTGGGAAGAACTCAGGCCAGCCATTTCATTGCTTGCTTGCGGCAGACGGAGGCGGAGGCTGGCAAAGCATGGCGGCAGAAGGTGGTGCTTTCCAAGAACGTGGAGGTTGACGGCAGCAGCCTAGGAAAGTTCTTTAGTGCAAACGCTTTGCCGCGCAGATCAAGGCCCTGAAGATCAAGATTCACAAAGCTGGCAACCCAATGCCGAAAGCTTTCTGTGTGCATGTGCAAGCGCTTGCCGCAGTCCAACGCGCAGGTCCTGCGATTTTGTCAATGGGCGCGCCAAGGGTGACAATTCCAGGAAGCAGGCCTCCCACAGAATCTCTGTCTGAGATTCGCGAGAGCAAGCTCTTGCAGCATGTTCAACGGAAGGGGTCCGTTGTTTTCAGTGATGGCAATGTGTCCTGGCGATCACAGGCCAAAGCACGCTCCTTGAAAGCGGCATGGGTGAACCATCAAAACAAGCAGTGGACAAAGCGCCAGGGTCCATCCAGAAGCCGGCCCGCGCAAGTGTCTGCAATTGCAGGCACGCAGGTGGTAGACCGCCTGTGGAAATCTCTCAAGATGTGGGTGCCACGAACTTTCCCCCGGAAAGTTGGCCATGGGGAATTGTCCAGAGAACATGATGATCTGAGAGCTCTGGTCAACCAATTCATGTATCCGAAGACGCCTGAACAGCTTTTGCTGCAGCTCCAGAAGCTGTTTTGAGCCACCCACTCTTTGTTTGTATCTGTTTGATGCAAGATAGCGGCGATGCTTGCAACACCTCTGCTTCAACAACACAAACATCTTCTGGCCTATTTTTGGGTGACTGAATCCTGAATTATTATAGTAGTTTTTCCAACCCCTCGGTCAAGCTCTTTCAAACACCTTCGCGCAGCTTGCGGTCAAAACACAGGCAGGCGCGGAGCGTTGGCGGAGGGCCGGGATCGTGCCGTTGGTTGAAAACACCACGGCCAGCTACAAGCCGCGCACCAAGCAGTTCACCACCACAACCAGACCAAAGCGAAGCGCTGAGCGATTCCTCCCAGTCCCTGGGACCCACCAGAGAAGCGACTCGTCTTGCACCCCGTGAGGTCCCCGAGCAAAAGTGCGCGCCAGGGGCGGCTTGGCCCGGAGGGCGGTTAGCGAACCCCGAGCTTGACACAGTGCCCAAATGTCACCCTGTCAGCGGTTGGCAACTGGGCCAGTTTTTTATGCGATGTTTGGAGGGTTTTGAGACAGGCCACATTTTGAGCAGTTACCAAGCGCTGCAAGGGAAGCAACCCTTTCTGACTTTCACCTAAGCCCCAGTCAAAATCATGGATTTTTTTTTGGGGGGGGGCTATTGGGGGGGGGGGTTATCCCTGGATGAGCCCAGAATAAGCCAAAGCTCCTCTTGCAGGTCCCTGGCAAAAGAATGACCCCAGTCCCTTTGACACATGGGTGTGGCGCAGCATTAAATGACGAGGGCACTTTGCAGGTTTTAGTCTTTGGTTCCATTTACCAAGGTGCCATTTTGGGAGCCACAGCCACATACCCATGTCCACAGAAACCGAACCCCTCGCCCGCCTGCGCCTCCGCGTCCCTTTCCCTCAGCGCCGCAGTCAACTGCCGCCCCAGCAGCGAGGAGACCTCCAGGAAACGGGGACGGAAGCCCGGGCGTGAGGCTGCAGATCTACCTTGTTATTTACACAGATGCTTATTTATATATACATATATAGAGGCATACATCTATATATATATATATATTGGTTACTTTATTCGTGTATTCATATATTGAGAATATATTGATATGCTTATACACTCATCTGTCTACATAGTTATACTAAGTGTTGCATGCACTTATATATATATATATAGAAAATATCGATCTGTCTACTTATCCGTTGATATATTAATCTACATGTTGTTTTTTTATTCCAATATTCATTTGAGCAAAGTACTGTGATTTACACAAGCGAGAGGCCCCTGAAGGACCTGCAAAAGCCACGGGAGGTTTGCTTGTCGGCTTGTTCTTCAAAGAGCGATCCACTGTAGACCTGCTGAGGAAATTCTGATTCTCCCAAGAGTTCAAAGCTTACAAGTTAAACTTGCTTTTAGGAGTTTTAACCTTGGTCAAAGAAACCCCAAAGGGACATAGCGTACCTTGTAGATTACTCACCACAACCGAGCACCAACATACCGCCGACATAGTCTGCTTCTCAAGCGGGCCATCCCATTGACTGTTGGTTCTCATATTCCTGCAGGTTCATCTAGTCCTTATACCCCTCTCAAACCAGTACACCAGCTTCTAACAGGCCAAAATACATGGCTGTGGGTCAAAACCCAGGAAACCCCTGGTGAACATCCAAAGTGGCAATTCGATGTTCAGCCACCCCAAAATGGCTTGCCATAGGCTATGCCCCATGGCCACATGGGCTTTGGGCGCTGCTCAAGCTCTTAGCTCCCGAGGCAAAATTGGACTCTCCAACCACAAACCGCAGAAAAAGCCCTGACCAAACCCCCCTAAGGCTGTCTTAAGGGTTTAATAGGAGAAACGCTGGATGCCAACTCAATATTGCAAGGGAACAAATGAAACCCGCTCATTACTGTGTTTTACCCATGGTTTTGTGGTTAACCCACCAACTAACATGGAACCTGACGTTCGGCGGTCCCGGTTTGGGCCATTTTCCTTTTAAAGGGACCGGGTCCCGAACGTCAAACGGTTCCATGTTTAGTGGGAGCATAACACCTGGGGTGTTGGAGGTTCAAGTCAGAAACTGGTGGTTTCCCTTGAACCCCCAAGGAAGGTATGGGCTTGGCTTGGCTGGGGTTGTGACGGTTTCTGGGGGTTGTCCAAGTCAGAAAATGGAAGCGGTTGTTTCCCTGAAACCCACCACTTAGGGGCTGACTTTGATCATGTCAAAATACAAATCGGCCAGTTTTGTTTTTCACCTATCAGAATTTTGCGTGTCTTTCAGCTCGCGGTTTCCCTTGAACCTACAAGGACTGGGTTGGTGTTCAACCATCCGCAGAGCTCCCCCGGACCGGACCGGAGATCGCCTGCTCCTCGTGCCTGAGCCTTTGCTCCGCCTCCGCGCAGCTGCGGCGCAGCGCGAGGCCCTCCTCCGACACCTGCGGTCTCGATGCCGTTCCACAGGGAAACTCAGCCCCCGTTTGGGGCACCCTCCAAACACGAGGCGAGGACACTCGTGATATTTCTCAAATTGAGTTGTCCACATGACCCTGACTGAACCCTTTGATCAAGGGGATTCAAAGCATGCTGTACTTTTGTGTGCGGGGTGGAACAGCGACATTGCTGCTGGCGGCGCAGGGATGCTAGTATTTGCTGTGAAAAGGTCAATGATGCAGGTGATGCTTGCCATGCGGGATGCTCACATGCTTAAAACGCAGCAAATGCAGGAGATGCAAGCAATGCAGATCGCCCTTTCATTCTGAAGAAAATCAAAGGTAAGTGGATGTGATTCTTAATGGGGGGTGCTTTGGTGGACTATCATTTGGGTGGATGTTCATGTCCACCAACCACTTGTGATGCGGTTCCCGATGGAAAAGGGGAACACAAGGCGACTTCCGGAAAATGAGCCTTACTTTTTGTGTATCCGGTGTATCCCTTAATGAGAGAATCACCAAGCGGAGAGATACTCTTGGTAAATACAAAAAGGGCAGAATAAACACTGATAGCTTGGCCCTATGACCATGAAATCTGTTCAAGTACCCCACCAGCTCATTCAAGTTCGTTTATGCCCTTTCCCGCAAGACCCCCACTCAAATAGGCCTTCTGGCATCTGAACCCCCCCTGGCTTACACCACCTAGCCACCTTGAGAGTGGGTTTTGCCTTCCGAAAACCTCAAGGCGCAAAGCGCCTTAAAACCGAAACCGCCGGAAAAGAAAAGCCTCGCCTGGCTCCGCAGCTCCTTGGCCCTTTGCGCCTCCTGCGCCAAGAGCCCCCGCTGCTGCGCCAGGCCCCGCGCCGCCTCCGAGGGCCGGAGGCCGGCGAAGGAGATCCGAGGGCAAAAGGCGCAGGGGAAAGAGCGCAAGAACTGTTTGAGGCTTAGACCAAACAAAATACATACACACGTGCCTTTTGAGAAAATAACCAATTCATTGTTGCTAGTTGATCTACTTATGCTAAGAACTTGGATAAGTAGTATAATCAGAACACAGTTCCCTATTACTCATGTTTCTGAAAGGGACACAAGTATCGCCATGGAACCTCGGCCAGGATGCGAATTGAGTTCCAAGCACACTATTGGTAAGGTGAAGAGGAGAACTAGAAGGAATGGAGATGCGTTGGACAAAATGGCGCAGGTTTGGTACCCGAACGGGTGGCTTCTCTTTTTTGGGGGGTGCTCCCTTTCGGTTGGTTCTGATGGTATGGCTTGTTTTGTGCTTTTTAGGGAGCACCCTATATCAATTGTATTAAGTCTCAAATTCGCAAAAGTTTAGACCCTTGTGAGATTTGATCATCTTTCTGGATACCTAAAACTGGGCCAGACATAAACTGACTTTCCGCCGCGCCTGGGCGCCCTGCGCGCGCAGCTGCCAGAGCTCGTGGCGCAAGGCGTTGGCGCCCAAGGAGCGCGCGCCCAACTCCTGACGGACACAAAGATCGTTGCAGGTTGGTCAAGCTTCAATTGAGGCTAACTTGTATCCGCAAGGAGCTGCAGGTATGGTTGCCAGTTAGCTTATAGATTGCCCCAAGTGCTTCTCTTCCCACGGACCCTTCGAGGTGCTCGTGTCAACCATGACCGGGCCTGAGGTAGATATGGGAAAAGGAGCCAGAGCCGTTCCAAGGATGATAGAAAAGATCTGAGAACCTGGCTGGGAGGTAGAATTAGGGGCGTCTTGATGTCTCTGCTGGCTAGCGGGTTGTACAACCTACTGTGAATTTGAACAGCAACCCAGCACTTCTTGCAAGGGGACTTTTAGATGGATTTCTAACAAACTAATAACAAAGGAACTACCCAATAGAAGCAGCTAATCAACCCAATGATACCAAATAACCACCATAACCGAAGTGGAAAAGGACCCAGGTCAAATGACACGTGGCCGTGCTTCTCCTGGCAGGCTGCGTGGACCCTTGCCCGGTGCTGCGCTGCATCTTGCTGCGCGTTGAAGGCGGCCTGACGGATGGATTTTGGGGGTCGACGGGCTGGCCCCATTATATCAGCTTCGTTGAAGTCACCCTTGGAGGTTCAAGGGAAACCACCAACCAGTTTCTGACTTTGATGACCCCCGTAAATGCTTGCTTTTGAAAGCCAACATCTGAAAAACACACAAAATCTGATACGTGAAAGATGCAGGCCTCCACAACGCCCGTTCTGCCCAGGCAAAATAGTGACCCACCACCAACCAGTCTCTGACTTTAACCTCCAAAACCACAAGTGGTAGGATAAAGGTGGTTACCCCTCCCACCAACTGCCATGGAACCGATCGACGTTCGGGAGAATGGGTGCCTTTAAAAGGAAAATGGTCCAAACCAGGACCGATCCCCCGAACGTGGAGCGGTTCGAGGTCAATCAGTGGAGGGTATTAAGAAATCATGACCTACCACGAACCAGTTTCTGATTTCCTTAACCCCCAAAACATCCCAAGTGGTAGGTTAAAAACCGGTTGTCAAGAGAATGACCCCAGTCTCTGCCAAACACCTTTCGCCTTTCCGGCCTGGCGCAAGGCCTCGATGTCCCCCTGCAACGTCTGCTGCTCGTAGGCCGCCTGCTTCGTTAGCTGCTTCAGCTGGGCCTCCGCGCGCGCGCGGCGCTTTGCGCGGATTCGTTTCGAGCAGCTCGGTCTACGTCAGTACGTTGGCTGTGGGGTTGGGGAGTGGGGGAGTTGGGAGATTGACATAGTTGCTTGAAGAAGGATATTTAGAGGGCACATGTGCTATGTTTGACGGGGGAGGCTGCAGAGGCGAAATCCTGCACCATGGGTGGCTTGTCATAGCAGTCATAGAGCTTCATCTATCCCAACTGGCGCGAAGCGGATTCTGTCCTTCTGTTCAGGTTGTGTTTGGGGAGTTGGTGTTAGGGGGAGAATGATCACCTACTTAGTGCGTAGGTTGAACCCAGAAGCCATTAAGGGCCGTCTGACACTTGCGCCGTTTGAGGATGTGTCCTACAAGCAGATAAAAACCCTGGTGAAATCCGTCAAGCAATGGTTAGGGGCTTGTGTTGAGTTTGGTTGCTCGGAATTCGGAGGTGAGGGGCCGGATGTTCATGGCTGGCCAAAAGCGTCAAAATTTTACGGGCCCTTGGAATCCCCATTCAAAAGACGGCCGGACCGCGGCCCAACCTGGGCCATACGTTGCACACCCCATCAATGGCTGAATCTACAGGAGGTGGGCGAGGGAGGCTTTCCTTGGCACATGATAAGCACACCCTCTCAAGCGCATCAGAGCTGCACCCATGACAAGCACATGACGCTAACAGAAACGTGTGCTGACTTGGTCCAAAACTGCATGTTGACCTGAGATTCGGCTAGCCTGAGTTAGTTACCGGGATGTCCCACAACCCCAGAAACATGCGTACTTGTCAAACTGCCTGAGAATAGATGCACGAGCTCCGAGGACATGCAACAAAACGCGCGGGTAGCTATATACCCGGCACGTTCAAAAAGCCCATGTGAAAGGTGGTTCTGACTCGCTACTGCCTGGATCCAACGGGGATCAAAGTTTGAGCAGCTAAAACAGATCTTTTCTAGCAAATCACAAGTAGCTTTGAGGGAGTCAACAAAAAGCATTCTATATAATTATCCATATATATATATATATTTGTTCAAAGCAACACGGTGGTAAAACCGAAGATCGCTTGAAGGCTAACGGCTAACGTATTCTTGCGACAAAGCCACATGCCATGCCAGTTCGTGGGAGATAGCCAGCGCCACTGTTTGACAAACGCCGCTCTCAAGATGTGTAGTGACTCATTTTTGGGAGCTTCCAAACTCTGAAAGCAATACAACACACGCTCAAATTTTGTTTCGTGGTGGTGAAGGACCCCCTCATCCCGCAAAACCCACGCACATGGATTTGTTGCTCATTCTTGGCAGGATGCACGGTTGAAAACTTAGCAGTCAACCATGCCCCATGTTTGGCTACATTGCTGGTTGGTGTTGGGGTCTTTCCCCATGTTCCTTGAAAACAAGCATGGTAAATACCCCACTCAAACATTGCGCGATCAAAATATGAGGAATACCCTCCCAAATGGTTGGTGGACATAAGTCCCTCAAATGACTTCCATGAGAGGGTCCAACCCACATATTCATATATCCTGATCGCAAAAGGTAAAGGGGAATAGGGACCCTGCTGAATCTCCCAGCCCGCAGGGAGCTAGCTTAGCATGCTGAGCTTTAGTTTTCTCAAAGGAGTTGGATTGGCTTCCTGACATCCAGGGCCTGACTCCCCCCACCCATATCCCCGATCGAGCGCCAGTTGCCTCATATGCACCAGCGAAGCGCTCAGCGATGAGGTCCCGCATGTCTCCAGACTCTTTGGCCCGCACGTCCATGGCGCCCGGATTTGGCACTTTGTACTGCACGGTGTGGATTTGTTTGCATATAAAGCTAGTAGTATCAGGGCCAAAATAATTAGGATGGAGTTATGGGATACTTAAAACCTACACGTTTGGCATTTTTGTTTGACCCACGGAAACCCAAAAAGTGGGCCCCTCTAAAAGAAGACTCCTTCAAACAGGTGTTTGGTTCCATATCAGGCTTCTGGTTCCATAGCAATCTGGCGAGCAAACCCACAAACAACAAAAAAAAATGTTCAGCTCGTTCCCTGTTCGTTTGTAGGTTGGTGGTTGTTCTGGTGCTGGTGAGGTGGGTGTGGCTGAAGATTACAGAGCTAGGGTTCCGCGGGATTTAGTCTTTGGTGGCACCTACCAAGGGTGCTATTTCGGTACATTGAGCCACAGCCAGGTAGTGCTTGTTTGTCCGGTTGGCTTGTGACTCTACTCAGCTTAAGAGGCCAGTGGCTCAAGGGCTTGGCAGAGGACTGGGAACTCTCCAAATGACCCTCATGTCAATCGTGAGAGCCCCCTCAAACATGGCTCCAAAGTTGTGTGTCTTTTATGGCCTCAAAAAGACACACCCATATGATGTCCAGAGATCCCCAAATAGAATCCGCACCCAGATCCATTCCAACCCCCCCCCCCCCCCAGCCAAAATATCCCAAGAAAACACCCATCGGCCATGGATTCGTCCGGCCCGCTTCTGATTGCTGGGTTGTTGACAGATCACCCTTCGAACCAAAAGCGCTTGCCAGCTTCAAGTCTGAGTTCCCCCAAGTTGATACTATGTGAGCCGTCAAAAATAGAGGTGTGTGTGTGTGTGTCCCAAAAAAAAACGCCCGAGCCCCCAACCCCAACCCCAACCCCACCCCACCAAGAGATGGGGCATACAATCGCAGTTCCTGGACTGCATCTGGGAAATGGCCCTGCGAGCTGCCCTCCCCAAATGAACCATACCGCTGTAATTTCAGAAGGCGGCTGTCTGGTCAATACCAGAAAAACTGCCACTAGGTCCTCCAGTAGAGAGGTTAGAACAAGGGTATCCCTTTTTTCTGTAGTCTATTTCAGTCGGGGAACCCTCCTGCCACTTTGTCTGGTAACCACTTTGTCTGGTAACCACTTCTATCTGCCTTTCTGGTGTACTACATAATGCTCACTTTGGATGAACTTGGAGGGCTGTACTCAAAAGGGGTTCACCTAACGTAGACCGGTTTCTAAACCTAGGCTGAAGCTGCTTTTCCAAGGCTCAACAATTTCCTTCAACTTCTCCCTGCCAAACAAAAGTTTCATTGGACCCAAACCCGCATCGCCAAGGGACACCCTCCCCAAACAAAAAGAACGGCAAGGGTCCATTCCCTTTGCTTTCCCCAAGCTCTTGGAACAGCCGGGTGTGCAATCCAAGCCTCGTGCTTTTTAGAACCTCAAAACACCCTGGAAACACCCCAAGCATCCAGAGGGGTACTTGCTGCATGGCGGATTCACCGATGGGTGAGATGCAGCGAAAAAGATCGTGGGTTGCCATTGCCGCATCAAAAGGAGGCTGACAGGTCTTTCTGCTTGCTCCCCAAATGGATATCCATTGGAGTAATCCAACCCGTCAAGAATCAGAATGGCGGAGATTCCGCACCTATTTCTGGCAAGAGGGTTGTCCCTTACTTCACTTTAATTTGCACATGTAAAACCTAGAAGAGAAACACCTTGCCTGGCCAGGATTTGTTAGGGGTGTCTTTGTTGAGCGGCGGGTGCCCTTTTGGGGTTGGCTTAAAGGGGAACCAGAAGGAAAATCCACCCGGGTTATCTTTCCCCCCTTTTTTGAGACACATGTGTTCCTCTTCAGACGCAAGCGTTGTGCGCAAGTTCGCCCGGAAAAATGACCAAGCCCTGGCTGTAACCAAAAAATCGAGCGCCCAAATGGGAGAAAACCACACAAGACCTAAGCCAAGCTCATGCGTCACAACTCTACAACTTAACTCCGGGATCCTCCAATACTTGAAGTTATACAAGATTTATATATATATATACAGTTTCGGTAGTTTCACAGAAGAAATTATCTGTCTTCAAAAATTTTGTGAGGGGTTGCCGACACTGTCCAAACTCACTCGGAAGTTTGGAATTATTCTGCTCACGCGTATATACTGGAAACCAGGTCAAGCTTTAACTCACGGTGGCAGACCCCCTTGATGTCTCTCTAATGCGCTTATGGTCAAGTCCCCCCCCCCAAACTGCCTTTTTGTTGCAAACCGCCCAAACCACTTCCAAACCTTCCAAACCAACCACCCAAACCACCCAACCCCGCCCAACCCCCACCTTCCCTAGGTCCAATAGAGAGGCTAGAATAAGTTGGTACCCTTTTCTCTGTCGTCATTTTTAGGGGAACCGAATCTCCCAACCCAAAAGGTAACGGTAACACGATCCTGGGGGGCCGAGTTCCCCTCCCCCCAACACCGCCCGCTCAGCCCAGAGCCCGCAGCCCCGCCCCACTCTCAGCGCCCCGCGCATTCGCCGCAGCAGCTGCAGCGCCCGCGGCCACTGAGAGCCCGCGCCTCGGAGCGGATTCGAACGCCTCCGAGGGGGGTCTCCTTGGAGAGGTCCTCCGGTTGGTGGGTGTTCAGGGGGAAGCCAAACGGAAAAAAAAACGCCGTCTCCCTTTTTTTAAAACTTTGTGGTTGCTTACTGTTTGTTATTCTTGTTTTGGTACTATTATTATTCTTGTTTCCGGGGGGGGATTCCGGAAAAGAAAAAAAAAAGGAGAGACATGCAGCTAGGTGATCCCTTCTTTGGTTGGGGGCCGTGCCCAAAGCAATTGGAGGGGGGGGCAGGGGTCTCTATTGCTCCAAGATGCCCCAAAACGGTGTGCCACCTGTCAGGTTTCTTGCGGATTCCTCCCAGGCAACCCGAAACTGAGTGATCTCCTATGACCTGAGGCCTCGGACCCCGCAAGGCGCACACGTTGGCCTACCTGAAACCCGCCCAACCACTTTTTTCCCCAAAGTTCGGGTCGACAAAATTTTCCAGGAGACAGGTCCGGCAGAGCTCGGAAGGCAGAAGCTTCGAAGTCCAAAGTTTCAACTCCTTTCCCCTTGTCTCCGTCGACATTTCTCTTCATTCTGCATCGGTTCTCGTCTCTCTTCCCTGTCTCTCTTCTCCTCTGTTCTCTGTTCCATTGTCTCTTTCTGAGTTTCTTCTCTTTCGCGTCTTCTTGTTCTTCTTTCGCTTCTTGAATTCTCTCTCTCACTCTCTCTCCTCTCTCTCTCCTCTCTCTCTCTCTCTCTCTCTCTCTCTCTCTCTCTCTCTCTCTACATCCCACGAAAGTGGGAAACAAAAGTGAAAAACACAAAATAGAAAAACGCCGAGTTGTTCGAGGTTGACCGCAGGTTTTGCGAACGAAGAGGAAACAACTATTCAAGAGGCGTTTCTTAGAGAGAGCTAACCTCAAGTTGCACGGACGTCTCCAGCTGACTTCCCGAGGCAGAAGCTGAAAATCGGTCTTTTGGAGAAACGAGTTGGGCCCCATCCTGCCACAACTCCCCGATTTAGGCGATCGGCCACAGTGGCCAGTAACCCGCGTGGCAAATAACCAGAAAGCAGCTGACCCTGTTTCTTGACATAGTTTTAGGGTTCATGACGTATCCCACTAGAATTAACTTTTAGCAAGGATCAACGGACTAAGTCGAGATAAGTGAAGAGGGCTGTGTTGGTTGACCGAGTCAATCTGTCTGCAATTTGGTTGTTTGTTTGGAAATGGTGTGGGTTAGTCTTTTAGGGCTGGAGATAGACAGGTGTGCTTCTGTGTGCTCATTTTGTGGCGGGTGTCTATGGTGTGCCTCACAACCTCAGTTGCCCAAAGGACGGACCCGCAAAGAAAAGGTGATCACCTGTTGGTGAGCCATGACTCAAACAATTGGAACAAATCACCGGAAGCCAAAAAAAAGAGGTCAGCTGCAGTCGATTCGCTCTAATCGTGCGGGGTAACCCCTAGGGAAGGGACAAAACAAACAAAAAAACGCTTGGCCCAAAGCGCCGCAGGCCACGATTGCAGCGGTGCTGGCGTGCAGATTCTGCTTCAGCCCTGCGGCCAAAGCAAGAAATGGGCGCAAAGCATCCGCGAAAACGCGCATGGGTTGTATAGGTTTTGAGGGTACCCCGTTCTAAGGTTGAAAGGAATACGAAAGGAAACCAACCATTTGCGGGCCCACACACACGTCTCAAAATAGGGACACTTAAAAATGGTGGTTGTCCTCTTGGCTTCCCTTTTAGCCCCTACAGTAAATAGGGCACCCTCCAAAAGTTTGGAAAACCAGGACAAAGCAAAAACAAAGCAAGAAAGTGAAAAAAAGCAAGGGAAAAGAAACAAAAACAAAATTCAGACGGGTCTTCTAAATGGTAAGCCCGCTTTGCGGAGAGGGCTCCCACGGGAATGGGAACATCCATATTCCATCAGTTCCTCTAATCATCGAATCTACAGAATGATTCGGCTTTGCCCCGGATTCCGGGCTCCGGGGTTAATCTTCCCTTTCCCCAGTTTTCAGGAAGTGTCAAATGCCTCCAATTTCAGATACCAACTTTTAGGAGGGAACCACCTCAACAGTGGTTGGTGGTTTCCTGAATCCCCACCAATTCTTGATGGCCACCAAGTGGTCCCCAATCAAAAATTCACGCCCAAATATTTTCGGCCGTAATTGGCAGACCCATGGAGGGAAGCACCCCATGTTCAACCCATCTGTATGGCATGCCCTACACTGCCGGTTGGGAACAAGGAAAGCCACATATACCTTGCAGCAGTTGGTTGGGGGGTTGGGGGGTTTTGCAGGTGGTGGTTGGCTCCCTTGTTTTACTGTTGGACCGTAGCTTTTGGTTGTCATGTCCTCCTCAAGCTTACAAGAAGGAAGCACTCATATTGTCAATTGCGCATGTGAGCTCTCAAATGGACCATAGACCACGTAATAGAGATTTTGGCCGAACTCATGTGAGTCATTATCAAAACCTGTTTTACAAAGGTCTCCCCATATCCATGTATATGAAGAATTGAAGCGAATGTCCGCGCCAATTGCTGGTTAGGACTGTCCCCTCAGAGGCTGTGGTGGACACGCCAGGTAAATCTGCCCAGTGCCTAGAATCGCCAGCGTGTCAAACCACGCGCCAGTTGTTTGAAGATTCTCTAGATCAGCTGTTTGGGGGGTTGGCCTAAATGTATCCGCCCCAACAGAACCTGCTTCTGGGACCCTCTTCAGCTGGGATTTTTATCTTGCTGCTGCGATAGGGAATGAGTTGCATGGAATGACCCTTATAAACTATCCTGGCGGCTTCCTTTCTTCGAAAAATCCCCAGGTTCATTCCATTTCTCATGCCCCACCTATCGCTCAGGTTCATTCCATTTCATTCCCCCGGTTCATTCCATTCCTTTGAGGGAATCCCCAGGTTCATTCCATTTCTCATTCCCCACCTATCGCACCAGCAAGTTCTTGGGTTTGACGACCGGTTCGGAGTCGACGTTTCGTGGCCGCCTCGCTTCGGCAGCTCTTCAAAGAGATGCAGCGCCAAGGGCCAGGCGGTTTCACTTCTGGCACAGCACTGCATGGCGCAACTCAGGCCTCGGAAGTTTTTTGTGGCAGCGAAACCCAGGAAAAAATGCAGCCTTTTGGCAAACTTGTTTTTGGGACACCTTTTGTCGAAAATCCGTGTGTTCCGTGTTTTGCAAACCCCCAAATCCAGTTGATGTCCTTTTTGGAAACCTCCAAAAATCCCTCAAGAGTATATAATGCTGTGCAAAGGCGGAGACCCATCATAACAAGAAGCCACAGACCATTTTGTCGAGCGTTGTTCAGCGACGAAAGGTCAAGGCCAGGAGGAATAAGGAGCTAAGTCTGCCTTTCAGTCAAACTTGTCTCTCCGAAACCCAGGTTGCCGCGGCCGGGAGCCGACACACGTTATATTCCCCACATCCGCAACCTTGAACTCCGCAGCATCCAGGATCCCACTTGTGCATCAGCAACATTCCCAACCTAAGCTCTCAAGCATCCCAGATCAGTCACCGCTGGGCCGCATGTAGTCCGAGTCCACATTGCATTGCATGATGAGCACCCGCGGCGGTCAAGCACAATTGGCCGATAGATTCCATGTCCACCCCGCCCCCTACCGCAAAAGTCAAAACGCGACTGTCTCTTTCCCCAAATGGTACTCTAATACAACGTAACAACAAGAATACATTTAGCCACATATAGCACCATGGCAATGAACAAACACAGAAAGACTCGAGCACAAAAACAAGAACGGGAACCAGCTCGGCTTAAAAGCACGCTCTCATGCGCACCCCTGCCCCCACCAAATTTCCTCCCCATCCCCCCATCCCCCCATCCCCCCCAGCCCCCCATCCCCCCATCCCCCCATCCCCCCAGACCCCCATCCCCCCATCCCCCCATCCCCCCATCCCCCCATCCCCCCATCCCCCCATCCCCCCATCCCCCCAGACCCCCATCCCCCCATCCCCCCATCCCCCCATCCCCCCATCCCCCCATCCCCCCATCCCCCCATCCCCCCATCCCCCCATCCCCATCCCCCCGATCCCCCCATCCCATCTCCCCCCAACCCCCCATCCCCCCATCCCCCCATCCCCCCATCCCCCACCCAATTTTCCATCCCCCTCCACTCCACCCCTCCACCCACTCCCCCCCACCTCCCCCCCCACCCCTCCACCCCACCCCTCCCCCCCACCTGCCCCCCACCCCTCCACCCTCCTCCACTCCCCCCCACCCCCCCACCCCCCCACCCCTCCACCCCACCCCCTTCCTCCCCGCCCACCCACCCCCCACCTCCCCTGGGGCTCCCGGCTCACCTCGTCCGGCCGCAGCTGCCGCTCCCCGAAGCCCACGTCCAGCAGCTGCAGCGCCTGCTGCCACCGGCCCCCGCGCTCGCAACTCCGCATGGCGCTGTTCAACAGGATGACCTGAGTCACTTGCTCAAAGCCCGGCACAAACATGGTTCACCCAGAACCACGCTTCAAGAATTGAGAAGGCGGAGATCCGCAGCGATTTATGGCTTGGATCATCCATGACTAACCTTCATCTACCCGGGCTTTGATTATTAAAACTCACCTCGCGATGCCCGGCGGCGACGTTTTTTCGTCCACTTCGACGTCCACATTTGGGAAGTCTCATGGGCCCGAGATGGCGGTGGCGACGTTTTTTCGTCCAATGCCCACGGCTGGGGGGCTTATGGGGGCTCAGTCATGGGGATTGCCTAGGTAAACGTCTGGTGACGTGGTTTCGTCCACTTCGACGTCCTCGAGGGCCTTTTAAATGAGGGTAGATAGACACACGTGGACTAAATGGATGCTCAACCGTTGACTCAACCAAGCCCGATCTCACTTATGACCGTAGCTATAATCGTTGTAACCTACTAAGTCTTGAAAAAGGCACACTTCTCAGAATGGTACCGCACAATATGAATCTGGAAATCCGCAAAAGGAACATGCAAAGGGTCTCAATCTGGCCATGGGTGGAAGCCGTTTTGGTCTCATCTTGGGGAAATGAGTAAGACTTGACCCTTCATCTTTGTTTCAGGTACGCCGCTGGGTTTTCGCGGGCTGGGGCCAAAAACGGAAGGACGCGGGTTAAGCGAATTGTCCTTTGATTCTTGGCGGAACTCGCATCTTGGTTTGATCTCCCCTTTACCAACAGGAAGGGAATGGGGTCACGCAAGTCTTTTTGAGGTATGGAGGTTATGTGTATACATATGTAGATATGTGTATTTATATATGTACATATATATGTGTATGTATATACACATATTGTTTCCATATCGGGCAAAAGAAAACAGCAAACTTGTGCTGGTGGTATGCTCTGCCCAACACTTGCAGAAACCAGTCAAATTCACCTTCGCTTGGCCCAAGCTCCCTGCCATCTGTAGCTCTCTGCAGCTCTCGTTTTGGCCCTTGAAGCCATGTGGGAAACGCGCAAACATGCACCCACGTTCTACCTGGAAACCAGCTCACGCAAACACAAGACTTCAAGGCAAACAAAAGCACGGCGTATACCTCAAAGCCAGCCAAAAGCGGACTGGCCGAGGCGGGCAACGCGAAGCGTTTACAATGAACCTCCCAGTCAATCAGATTGCAGCGGTGTGGCTGCCACATGTCTCTTGGATATGGGATCAAAGAGATGCAATTCCCTGTCCGCTTCAGTGACCGACGTTCTCCCAGACCAGTGGCTATACAAAAAAAAGGATCGGCCCGCTTTTTTGCTAGTTCTTTGGGAACCCCCTTCCCAAAAAAAGTCGCTGGAAAAGCATGTTTTTTGGGGGAGAAAAAAAGAAGAAGAAAAAACAGCGCCCACTGGTTGTTTGATGGATGTGCTCCTTTCTTTTGGGCACCTCTCGTTTCTTTCGACATCCAGTCAGCTCAACTTCTCTCCGAGGCGCTGAGGGCGCCAGTCGCTCACTGGCCACCCGCCGCAGGAACTCCAAAGACTCTTCCTGTCAAAGGCCAAAGCCTGTTGGTACCCTTCCCTTAGCCCCAAAATATGTCAATACCTACACACAGACTACCCCTAACTCCTAGATATCTAATGATTTTCCTAGAAGCCTTCTAAGAAAAACACACCGGCCGATTTCTGGCGAGTCGGGGATTTGTCTGTTGGTTCAGGGTTGTTTGGTTGGGTTGGGTTGGTTCATGGCTGTGGGAAACAAACCTCATGGTTCCAAAGTGGTTGATTCCCGTCCCAGTGACTTTGTCAGTTTCAAGGGGATTCCCTTGGTATTACAGAGAATGTTCCTAAAACATGGATTCCCGTGTGCTTTGGCTTGTTGGTTCGGTCGGTCGGTCGGTCGGTCGGTCGGTCGGTCGGTCGGTCGGTCGGGCAGTCAGTCGGTCGGTTGGTTGTTGCTTGGCTGCTTGGTTGCTTGGTTGCTTGGTTGCTTGGTTGCTTGGTTGCTTGGTTGCTTGGTTGCTTGGTTGCTTGGATTCTTGGTTGCTTGGTTGCTTGCTGGCTTGCTGGCTTGCTTGCAGGCTTGCTCCCTTGCTCGTTTGCTCGATTGCTCGGTTGCTCGTTTGCTCGATTGCTCGGTTGCTCGTTTGCTCGGTTCCTCGCTTGCCGCCTGCTGGGTTGCTCAGTTGCTCAGTTGCTTGGTTGCTTTGTCAGTTTCTACACGAACCCCCGCTGTGGTTTGGCAAAGCTGCTGCCATCTGCCAAGTAGACCCTATTGAAGTGCCCAAGGGTTTGGGGCGCTCACATGGCGAGGGTTGACAAATCTGGGCAAGCTGGGCATGGAATGCATAGTCTGCGCGGTCTACTTGAGGTCCTAGGAGCCCTTGGTGGACATCAGATATTCAGAATCTGGCGCAAATTACGAGGTCCAAACCAGAAATGAGGAATCCATAGGACCTTCGTCATGCGCGAGCTCCTTTTACCCGCAGACAGTTGAACTCGTTCTAACTTGTGCGGGTTTACTTAATGGGAGACCAAAAAAGGAAAACCTAAGGAAGCTCACTTCAAACGGGTCCTGCACCCACGAGAGCTGAGTTCATCCATGCTGTTTCTGTTGCTCCCTACTTGAATGGGAGGGAAGCCCTGCCACTTGTTTTGCGTACGGACAAAATAGGGGAATCAGTTGCAAGTTGGCGTTTGTAGGGTGTTCGCCGCATTTCAGCTGGTAGTTCGGGTAAGTTGTTGCCAGTTGTGAGGGGAAGCCCACCCAATACTAGAGAACTGGGCGTTTCCCAACCCCAGCCCGGAAGCGATTGATTGGGCGTGAGTCCCGGCTGAGGAGCAAATGATGGTAAGACCTCCTGAAGTCCGTTTGCGCCCAACGTCTTCCATCGTAGCGTACGTACATATTATCTGAGCACCAACACCCACAAGACGTGGCATGCGGGGCCCGGGGCCGGCGGTGCTCTGTGTGAATCTTCCCGGGCTGGTTTGATTATCTGTGATCATTTGGCTGTGGCTCAAAACCGGTACCAAAATGGAACCCTGGTAAGTGGAAACATGGACCAACACCTGCGGTTTGCCGCCCCCTGTTCAATTTTGAGCCACACCCATTTCCACACTCGGATCACTAACCCTACGATCGGAGTTTCCTTCTGCAAAAACCAGCCCAAAAAGATTGAAGTCCACGTAAAAACAAGTACACGCTTGAGCTCGTTGAGCGCCGAATTGGTGAGCTCGCTTTTTTATCTGTGATATGTTAGTTTGGCGGAGTTCCTAAGCATTGCAAGTCAATCAATCACGAACTTGCCCCCTTGCAATTTATTTGAAAATCAATCGTCTTTTTCTCCGAACAATTTGTCTCAGAAACTCCCAAGCAAGAACGCCACTCCTGCCCCCACCACCCAACAAGCAGGACCCCCCCCTTAGAAACACAAGAAAGCTGCCTGGCCGAACCACAGAAATGAGGGCACTTTCACTATCTTGAGCTCACTTTCTTTTGGGAATGTGTATTCGGGGTATCACCATCTGAGTCACAATCAAAACTAATTCTGGCTGGGACTTCCCCTCGCCAACCTTCACTTACCCGGGTTTTGATTATGACTCATCGGCGAATTCTATTCCAAAACCTGACATTAGACTTGGAGCCCCAAGTAAAAGACCTTCATAGCCTCCATTTACCGTTTAGCGCTCGCCATGGGTGTATGGAATTTTGAGGGTTGGATTGCAAGGAACACAAAATCCAAAAAAACAAAAACATGTTGCGAGTCCGATCGGATGTGTCATTTTTTTTACGGGGACGCCCGAACACGGTGGTGGTCCTTTTTGTCTTTTTGGCTTCCTTCCCTCCACAAAAAGACAGGTGCCCTCAAACACACCCCATTCTTTTGAGAAAAAAAAAGAGCAAATTCACCCACCAGGCGTGTTTTTTGGGGGAGTCCAACCAAGCGAGCAGCCCAGAGCGCCGCCGCAGCGCACGCGTTGATCGCAGTGCCATAGGTCACCTCCGGATCACCGAACCTATCGACCACCCCACCTTTTCACCCCCTCTGGGCAAACAAATCCACTTGCGCTTGGGAAACAAAGGTCGCAAGTTTTTTCCCTAGGCTGTCAAGATCCAACCAAAGAGCAGCAAAAACTCAAGTGCAGGGTGGGTTGTAAGATATGGCTTTAGATTCCGAGGGGGAGGAGGGTCAAAAAAATGGTTCTGGTCTTCAATGGGGGGAAGGTTGTAAGGGAAACCACAGAAAGCCTGAGTTCCCCCTGTTTTGCAGCCCGCAAGTTTGACTCTGAACTTGGGAAGACCAGATTGTGTTTGAGACCTGAGCAAGCCACGCGGGAAATTGGGAATACCCAACAAAGAACCTGGCACTTGATCATTGGAATATCTCGGAAGTAGTATCTGTGCCATTACAACACACTCGCCGATCCGAGGCAAAACCAGTGCCTCGATTCCGTTTGGTGAATTCTAGCTATTGATGCAAATCAACTTCCCTTTCTGAAAGTCATCCCTCCCCTTTTCCCCGAACTTGCAAAAAAGAACATCCCCTTTTGGGAAAAAGATCCTTGCGGTCGGCAGCGCTTCCCATGAAGCAGGAAAAAAAAAAAAGTTTAGGAGAAAGAATCGAAAGATCCTTGCGGTCGGCGTTTCCAACGGCCGTGTTCAAAAAAGCCAGAAATCGAGCGCCCATTTCCAGCATGAACTCCCTGGTGCTCGTTCGAAGCGAGTCGCCTAGGGAACACCTGGAAAAGTTGAAGTTGAACAGGGATCCGCCTGCTTTCTGCACCACATTGCCTTGTAAATGCTGGTTTCTAACTTTATTTTGGTGGAGAAAGCACATGTTTCCTTGCTTTCTGGTGGTGTCCAACTTTATTGTGGTGTGGAAAATGCAAAATATATCTGAGAAGGAGCCCTGTTAAATACCCTGAAACCAACAAAGATGGGAACCAAATGAATCCCTCTACAAGGAAAGACACTCAGGACCTTTCCTGGTAGGTGAGGTAGACCGGCCTCCCATTTCGTGTGTATGTACATATATGTATATATACATATAACAAATATATATAAATATAAAGTATATAAGTAGTGAAGGTATCCTCGGTTACAGTTGGTTTAAAGAGAAGCCAAAATGAAGCCACGCGGTTTCGGGGATGTTTGTTTGATTTGTGAGACAAGTCCATCTGAATTGTAGCGGGTAGCTTTGCGACCGCTTTCCCTCCCCATTCAGGTTCCTTGCCTGGGGGCGTCTTCTTTCAAGCGTGTGAAGAGTAGCCCAGGAAAGATATGTGAGAGCAAAACAGTTGCCCCAACTAACTCTTGCAAGGGGACAAGGAGAACCCTATGCACCATGGCTTCTGGTTGGACCCCAAAAGTGACCCGGACTTTTCTTCTAAGAATTCACAGCGTTCACTTTTGGTCAGCCGAGTCCTTCATCCTCCCTTCACCCGGAATTGCTGATGTCTCATGCTGACCAAGACATGCCCAGATCATATACCTCGTTCTGACGCTGAAAATTTCTAACCCCTTTGAATATGATCCAAAAACCATCTCTTGCACCCACTGGGGACATTGGCCTATCCTAAGAATCTGCCCACAAGGCTCCCTCGTTTTCACCCTGATGAACAAACCGCTTTTGATTATGAATCAACCCTCATTCAATAATTACCCCCTGCAAAATTAAAGTGAAACCCAAAAGAGTGATCACCCCAAACGAGTTTTCTCCACCACTTGTGATGGGACTTCCGCCTTCAAGGTTGATTTGCCCACGAATGAAGCCCCATTTCACCCTCTCCCCCTTTGACCAAAACCGGCTTCAAACCTCCCACCCAGCCCCATCGAACCCTTGAACCCCCTCCCCAGTCCGCTGTCATCGCCAAACATCCGAGCGGCGGTGCTCGGCTGCAAGCCGCGCCGTGGCAAGCTCCGCAGCAACTCGAGGCCCTTTCGCCACAGCTGCCGCCGCACGCCTCCGACAGAACCGAGCCATCGCGGCGTCGAGGGGCGAGCCGTGCGGGCGGGAAGCTTCCCGCAGGGAAGCACCCAGGGCGATTTTTGCGGAAAGGCCAAATGGGTCAAAGGATTTGGAGACCCAGAATGGTGGCTGTTCATTCGGGAAAGGCAGCGCGAAGTCACTTGGGGGTGGTCAAGCAATTGCCTCTTCTTGCACACTGGTGCAGAGTTGATGTAGGAGGTTGGAAGGAAACCTGCCAAATGCTCGCCAGAAACGAGAAAGAAATGGATGCCAGATGAATGGAAGGCAATGGGAAAGTTGAAGGCTGCCAAGAAGATGGCCCTGTTGGAGCCACGGAAACCCAATCTGCAAATCTTGCCATGTGCTCTTCTGAAAACGAAGAATGGATCCCCGAACAAGTCCTTTGCATCACGGCAGACTCGCTTTGCGCATGCTCGGTAAGCTCGCCATAAAATCGGCACAGTTGAGGTATTGGGCGGAAGATCATGGGACACACATTAAGGAGAACCCATTTTGGGCGGATGTGGACCATGGATGGGACCATTTTGGGCGGATGATGATCCAAAATCCTTTCGGAGAACCCATTTTTGATGGGTTCCAACAACTGGACACACATGATTTGTCCTTTCCCCGAGCCGAATGAATCGATTTGGGGTCCGACGACACTTTGGCTCGCGGTTCTGCCATGGAAGCCGTTAGTGGTCCTGGATACGGCGCCGGGACTCCAGCCCTGCAAATTCTACAACTCCAAAACCTGAGAATTGGAAATCATTAAATAAGGCACCTTGATTTTTGGTTTCGTAGGCTCGTTTTGCCCCCAGATCATTGGACTCAAGCCTGAAGCGAGACATCTGTGTATGGTGTATGAAAACAACTGGTTCAGGCCTGCCCATGGCTTACTCCGGACACAGAACATTGCGATTGTGATACATTGCAACCATGGCTTACTCCCTATACAAAACATCTGCTGAAATGCCAGTGGGATTGGACCCTCCCAAAGATCAGCTTCGGTTGTCTGTAGCTTGCCACGAGTGAGTACTCGTGGCCACGGGAAGGGCCCTTCACAATGGTCATGTTCGCAACTTCGCCCTGAGAAACCTGTCAATTCTGCGCGTGTGATTTGTTGTATTGTTTCTTGTTTTTCTCAAAAGTGTTGCTCCTGAAAGCCTGTAGATTTACCCTTCCTCCAACATGGCACCTGGTACCTGCAAAAATGAGTTTCCTTACCCCCAGTGAGCATCCCAATCCAACCACTAAAATAGGTCCTCAAATGGGTGGTGAATTCACCTACCAACCAAAATTGGATCCCGTTTAGCGGTTTTGACAACCACGGCCAACCGAGCAGAAGCGCAGTTTTGGTCGAGTCTGCCCCGCAAACCTTCAGTCCTCGTCGGCTTGCCGACGAACCCCCCCGACAAAAATCAACGGAGGCGCAGGCGTTGGCCGCCGCGCCCAGCACGAAGGTGTTGACCTCCACGTCTCGTCGCGGCATGTCCTCCAGCAGCTTCAGCGCCGCGTCTGAAGCGGATTAAACTCCCCCGGGGGCGAGGGAGAAATGCCGGTGGTAAAAGAAGAAGAACCATAGGATATGAAAAATATGTATAATATGTATATATATATATATATATATGAATATATATATATATATATGTATATCATATGCTACTGGTAATCTGATTGATATTATACCAAGGGTAGCTATATACAATTCTACGGTTCTTCTTGTTGAAAACAAAATACAATGGTAGAGGTTGGGGTTGGGGTTGTACTATGCAGTGTCTGTTGGGGGGGATATACTTTATGCAGAAAAGATGTTATATACATGGTCCCCTCCCCCCCACAATGATCTACATGTGTAGTGTCCTGTGGCTGTTGTTGCTGGTTACAAATCATGTTGTTGTTTAATCACCTATGTGTTTCAAGCTCAAACAAGCAAAAGCCAAACAAACAAGCTCTATCAAACCATCAAAACCAAACAAACAGACACACACACAAACTAACCAACTCAAACAAACTAACAAAGCTTGCCAACCAACCAACCAACCAACCAACCAACCAACCAACCAACCAACCAGCCAACCAGCCAGCCAATCAACCAACCAACCAACCAACTAGCCAACCAGCGAACGAACCGAACCAGACTGGAGTGGACCGAACCGAACCGAACCGAACCGAACCGAACCGAACCGAACCAACAAACAAACAGACAAACAAACAAACAAAACAACGAACAAACGAACGAACAAGCGAACGAAACTAAACCAACAACAAGCAAACACAAACGAGTAAGCCAACAAAATCAATCAAACAAACAAACCCTCCCGCCCCATCCAAACCCACAAACAAAAACAAAAAGAACGGGGCGCCTACCGCGGCGCCGGCAGAGCAGCCGGAGATGAGGGCGCTGCAGGTGAACTGGTCCCAGGAGATGCCACGCCTAACAAGAGGAGGGGGGGGGGGGGGCGACGCGGCAATTTGCGCAGTGAACCAAACTGACCCATGTGTGATCAGGGTTATGTTATAGGTAGAGTAAATATGGACCAGAATGTAATGAGGGTTCATTCCCAGTGCAAACTATGTGGCCATGGGCTTTTCAAAATCCAAATCGTACCCCCAGTGAACATCCCAATCCAACCACTAAAATAGGTTCTAAAATGGGTGGTGAATTCACCTACCCCAAAATGGGATCCCATTGGTTGTGACCCACAGCCATGTGTGATGAGGGTTCCTTCCCCCGTGCAAACTTGTTGTTGCTTGTAGAGTAAATATGGACCAGAATCTAATGTAGGGATCCTTACATTATACACCTGAACATTGCCTTGTAAATGGTGGTGTCCCTTTATTTTGGTGGAAAAAGCCATGTTTCAAATGGTTGCAAAATGTATCTTTTAAGGAGTCCTGCCTTACTTGCTGGTTTAGATCGGTGATTCGAGATTGAATGGGTCCCTGGTTCATGTAGAGAGGAAATGGTAGACCCTCCTTAACCAGACCACCAATCCAAGCCACAAGGGAGGAAGCTGAAGTGTTGCAGGGCATTTGCTAAACACCGCCTCAAAACAAGCTGATTTCCTATAGAAGTTCCTGGCTCGCACGGGGAGCCATAGGTGCTAAGGACCCAAAAGGTCATGACTGTAGAGAAGACACTACCCCCTACAACACCTGCATCACCCAGCCTTGCTGACAAGCATTTCCTACATCACCAGCCAGTGTGACAAACAGGATCGCCAGCATCATCCGCATAGCATGAATCACTGGCATCGCTTTTCAACATGAAGCGAGCCCCAGCCCCCCAGCCCAGCCCCCCAGCCCCCCCCCCAGCCCCCCAGCTCCCCATCCCCCCTAGCCCCCCCAAGCTCAGTCCCCCCAGCCCAGCCCAGCTCCTGCGCATCTCCTCGGCAGTGCTTAAGGCTGTCTCCCACCGCTTCTTGCGGCCCAACGCCGACAGCCCAGCATTCCAGTCCTGCGCGGACTGCACCGCCGAAAGCTTTCGGCGCTGACGCAGCCGCCGGCGGATCTCAAATCACAAACCCGAGATCCGAGATCTGGGCGCTGTGTCCTTTTGACTTCCCGCCCAAAACGCTCGAACATCCAAGTTGTGGCTTCCCTGACTTTGGAGACAAACCGCCACATAGTGCGTCCATAAATGCTTCTTGGTATAGTTCGCACCTAGGTTGTTCTAAATCATGAGTCAAGTCACCATTCTGGCCAGAAAAAACACTGGATGGCCACAATCCGCTCCAGACACTGGTTGGGATGGAGGGAACCCAGGATTCATAATCCCCTTGATCACCTTACTTGGATCGGTGCTGTGATGCGGGAGCTGTCTTTCTCGACAAGGGTGATAAACCAAGCCGCCAATTCGACCAATGCAGGGTTGCCTTAGGGACCGAAACAGCTAGCATTTAAGTTCAACCAAACTGACCCAAAAAGAGTACCTCATGTGGTCCCAATCCCCCGTTTGGGGATCGGACCGTTTTCCGGGGTTCCATGTCAATTTGCGGGCGTAGACACGCAACCAGCGCAGCGTCTGTTTCACCCATCGACTCTTGATTCTACAAAGATGGTGGCCTCACTTCTAAGAAGCCATCTCCCAGAAGTTCTCCAATTGCCAAGTACCCTCAAGAGCCTGGTGTTTGGGCTAACTTCCTGGAGAATTGTCTGATTTCTTACACTGCAACGCTCATGCAACCAAACTTCTATGGCAGACATGGCAAGGACACGACTGGACCGCAATGGCCCCAAAAACATCCCATAGTCACGACTACTCGGCTGCAATGGCTTATCTTGCGAGGCTCGAACAGTGGAAATAGACCAGTAGTTTCGTCTGCAAACATACCCAAGAAAGAGAGAGAGAGAGAGAGAGAGAGAGAGAGAGAGAGAGAGAGAGAGGTGAGGAGCAATCCGCCAAATGTTGGTCCCGACCCCGCGGAAAAGCCGCTTGCGGGAAGCCTTGAGGTCTTGGCTCAAATCTGGACACAAAAAAAAGCATATGTTTTGATTCTCAGCTTCCTTCCAATTGGTTTGGATCAGTAGTGTGGTTTGGGTGTGGCCCCCTCTGCCCTCGACAAGAACGGGGTTCAAATCTGAAACCGGCCCCTGCAAATGAGCCCTGAAACATGGGTCAGTTGGGGTAATTCCCTTCCTCAAAGGCACTGAACGCAATGGTAGCCCCGTTTGCGGCCTACTTGCACGTGTTGTAATCTGTGGGTGATGTTCAACCAACTGAACTTGGCCAGACTCGGGCCCCTGCAAAAACACGCCGAACTGTTGCTGCTTAACGGGGAACATGCAGGAGCGGAGTTCAATTATTTGATACTGTGGATGGACGAAATCCTGAACCTAAGAAACCCTGGAATTATGATTGCCCTGTAAATACCAACAAACAATGGTTTCAACCATGGTTTGCAAGTGGTGCGAAGTGGATTTCGCAACCATCCACAGTACACAATGGCACCCTCTAAGTTTAAGTCCAGCGATCACCAAGCAATTCGGAGCCTGTGAAAGCCTTGGAAAAAAGACGGAGCTGGTCCGCTGGTACTGAAACCCAACCCCTTCCCCGGGTCCGCCCGCTCTGCGTCCAGCCGCCTGACCCAAGCTTTGGACACGTGATGCCGTGCTCAACTTGTTCCATGCGCGTGCTATTTGATGTGCGTTTGGAGTTTGGAATGCGATTTCACCGTCTGTACAAAACAGAAGCAGAAGGCAAATTCCGAGCCTGCCACATACCCGTTGAGTGAAACACCCTTCAATGTAGGTGTCTTTTGGTGGGTGTTCTTGGGGCAGGCTCCGTCAGGAAAGCGTTCCCAGCCTAGCGAGCCAATGGTGGGGCCCCCAAAAAGTTGAACGCTGGCCTCGTGCTTGGTTTCCCCTTCTCACCTAGTCCAAAGCAGGGTCCCTTTAGCCACTTGGACATGTTGCAAACTGATTCTCGCAAACTGGAGGGACTGGCAATGCAAGTCGGACCATTACAATATACATTTTGCTGGGGTGCTTTGCGGGCTGTTCCCGAAAGGGTTGGCATGAACCAAAATTGAGGTTAAAACGAGGTAACCTGGTTCAAGATCGGCTTTCAGATTAATCATTCAGCTTCTCAACAACCCTGATGTGACCGGGACTACTGCCCACTTGCACTGTTGGAAATAGGGTGCCCAAGAAGCAACAATGGTCAAGCATCAGCAACACAAGCTCAGAGCAGAAGATGTCTGTATTCATGCGTGGTTCCCAAAATTCCTGATTTTCTGGCTTTGGGCGGAAATAGTGACTCGAAGAAAGACCCGGGTACCGTTTCTGAGATTGTCGGGACCAACATCCTTTGAGGGAGACACCTTCCTCTGTTATGACACCCCCGGATTGTTTTCAGACCACTTTTGGGGTCTTATCCCTCCCCCCACCCCCCTTATATATTCATAGGACGGGTTCTACTTAGATCCACGGTCAACATCAAAACAAAACCTCGGCCATTGGTCCCACGGCCTAGCGAGCCCCGAGCCGCCCCGTTGAGCTTGGCACCGCTCGAAAAGCGCGGCAAAGGCGATGTGACGGACAAGTCACGTGTTGTTGATAAAAGTAAAAATAATAATAATAATAATAATAATAATAATAATAATAATAATAATGATAATAATAATAAAAAAGTCAGTAACAGGGTGATTCGCAAAGTTCAGAAACTATGAACATGATGTCAAACAGGTTGTTTTACGAACAACAAACAACGATGAAACAGTTGCTTAAAGGGCATTGAAAAAGGGGCCATCAGCCGGAAAGTGATGTCGGTTCGAGAGTTCTGGAGACCCAAGAAGTTCAAAAGGCGAACCCGACCCGCAAAAGTTTGGTACCCTTTAAAGGGGTGGGCTTTTTAAAGGGGAACAAAAGGAAAACCAGCCGTTTTGAAATCAAATGCCATGATTGGAGACTACAAACGGCCCCGTTTCTGCGCTTGCTCATATATGTGGATCAGCCACCAACCTGAGATAAAGGCTTTCCGGATGAATCGACCACATGATTCGTGTGTCCCCTCAATGCTAGGGGTCTTCACTGCTGGCCCCATCCGCGAGGTTTATTCACCGGCGGTGACAGTTGCGATACACAGTAGTTTAACAACATGTTGAGAGCAATCTCCTTTTTGCTTCCTGTGGGTATGCTTTAAGGGACTTTTTTGGGCCCCAAACGTGTTACGCCTTGAAGCAGAACCCCTTCATGTGTGGTGTCCAAGTCCATTTAGTGGTGTTTCAGACCACTTTCGGAGAAGAAGAAACCAAAACCCCCAACTGGCACGGGTGAGTTCGTTCATCCGCCCTGTGAAACGAAACCCTGGGGTTCTGCGGGGGGGGGGCCCTTTTGAGACCAAAAGGAAGGGAGCCAGGCCTGGAGACCCTCGCCAAGACTGTGCGGGAGAGCGCCATGCCATGGCATGCGAGAGGGAGCGGGGGCGGGGGGGGGGGGGGTTGGGTGGTCTGCTGGGAGTGGTTGGAGTGGTTGGAGAGTGGGTTGAGTGGTTTCAGTGGTTTCAGTGGCTTCAGTGGTTTGAGTGGTTGGTTTGGAAGGTTTGGATGGTTGGTGGGGGGGGGTGAAGAAGTAGTTGTTAGCTAACACCAATATGATTGTTACAATGTGATAGATACACATGTTATATAACTCAACTCTATCATAACGCCCGATTCACAATATGGAGCATGCTTTCCCCGAATTGCAGTTGTGCCATGGCCTCGAGAGACTCTAGAGCATCAGGTGCACTTGCCAGGGCTTGCTTGGCTGACTGGGTGGCTGGGTGGCTGGGTGGCTGGGTGGCTGGGTGGCTGGGTGGCTGGGTGGCTGGGTGGCTGGGTGGCTGGGTGGCTGGGTGGCTGGGTGGCTGGGTGGCTGGGTGGCTGGGTGGCTGGGTGGCTGGGTGGCTGGGTGGCTGGGTGGCTGGGTGGCAGCGTGGCTGGGTGGCTGGGTGGCTGACTGCTTCAGACATTTCCCTGCACGCAAACAGCACAGGAAGCTGTTCGGCACACCAATCACAGTGGGGATTTGGGGTTAGGGAACCCCACATGACTTCTGCAACTGTTATAAGGCCTCAAGCAAACAAGAAAACATGCATGAACGATTCATCTTCCCACCATGGCAGAGTTTCAGGCAGAGCGGAACAAACCAGCACGCAAGCTGCTACTACTAAACAATGTCAACCCATCCCCACTCTAGTGGTTGCCGCTTTTTGACATCTTCAACAGCAGCTCTCACCGTGATGTGGAAAGAGTGAAATTCCTTCAAGCCGCAAATAGCAAGTCTGCTCGCCTCGGCATAGTCAGCTCCATTTTTAGAGGTCGCCTTGGGCAACATCTCTAAGTATGTGCACCACTTCACGTCCAACCGGTATGGTTTTTGTTTTGCCAACTGACTTTCTTGTATGCTGTTGTTTGCACCAACTTTCGACCACTCAGCAGTGGTTGAACATATGGATGGCCTTCCGCTGCACGCCAGCCATATTGCCTCCTATGCCTAATGCTCTCTACACGCCTCGCCTCTCAGTTGGCGTTGGCAAGTTCCATTTTAATGCAAAGGGAGCCCGTGTCGCAGGGCGCCCCTCACTCACACAAGTTGTTGCAGCTGATTCTGGAACAATTGCCGCAACGGAAAATTGGATTGCTTCACAGTGTTCAGTTCGCATCTACACGTTGCGCCAGGCAAACAGTCCGTGGGTTGTGTGCAAACGAAAGCTTGCAGTCTGACTGCTGAATGTATGCCTTAAAAACCCAGTCGCATACAGCCTCAGAACAAAAACGCTTGGCCAGAAGTCGTTTCACCGATCGCCAAGTCTCGGATGTACTTGAAGCATTGTGGATTGGACAATCAAGACGGTAGACTTTCCAGTCTTTACCATTGATGGGACATATGTTCTCAAGAGACACAGTCTCTAGCTGCAGTTCGCTGGACACAACGGCAAACTTCAAAGTCGGTCGATTTGCTTTTCTCTCACGTCGTACTTGGGGAGCGCGGTATCGCGGCAAGCGACATGCACAACTGGAAGAGGCGCTGGCTCAAATATTGCGAGGTTCGCAACCTCCCAGCTGTTTGCTGGTTCTGCGCAACACTAACCACTCACAACAAATTTGAAGAGAAAGTTGGGCACTAGAAGGGTAAGGACAGGACAGGGAAAACAAACCAAACCATCCAAAGCTGGGAATGCACGGAAACACTATGTAGAATGCACTTGCCCCTGCAACAGCGGCCCTGAGCATCATCAGAGTTTGCCTTCCCTCTCCCCAATGGTGGCAGAAGAGCGGGTCCTGCTCCTAAAAAATCAAAACCACTCACAACAACCAACGGCACGTCTCAAAAGAATGTCGAAGAACCTACCGATCTCCCCGAATGGCAAGGAATGGCAACCATCCATTCATGAGGTTCCACACTGAGTCGAATCACGTCTGTCAAACATGCAGCCGCTGAAGTCCAAGAAAAAAGGCAGGACTGTGCTCTGCACAAACGCAATCTTCGGATGTCCTGGTTCCGTGGACGTGATGAGGGCCGCCCGCCACTGAAAGCATCTCCGGGCTGGGTAAGGAGATCAAAACTGCACACAGCAACCACGCACGTCTCAAAAGAAAGCTGGCCAACGGGAAGGGGCGCGCTTCCCAATGGCTTCAGCCACTGGATCGTTTCAGCCAATAGCTCTCGAGCTTCTGCCGGTGGCGACTTGCCCGTTACTCCTTGCTGCAGCATCGTCCCCATCCGCTGGATCAGTTCATAGCCGTTGTTCAAGTCGACCAAAGCCTTTCTTCGCCAAAGTCCTCCACCTCCTTGCGGCCCTTGGCGAGCCGTCCCAGCAGCCCCGGCCTCCGAGCCGCTGTCCTGGCAACGAACTGCTGACTGGAGTCCCCGTCTGGGCCGGGGCGCAAAGCAACCAGCGCTGGCTTGACACCTCGACGAGCTGGCAGGATGCGAAAGAGAGACAATCTATTTGCGACTGGGCCAGTGCGCCCTTGCGGCTCTGGCATGGCAACCCTATCAAGAACATCACCAGGGACCAAAACGGCCCTCAGTCCAGGCAATGCTCAGCCACTGTGCCAAGGCCCGGTCTCTCCAACTCGTGGCCATGGCGTTGCCAGATTCCGCGGCGGATTCGTCTGGCATCCGTGATGACCTCTGGCTCTTCTCTGAGGCCAGCGAGTCCTTCAGCCTCTTAGGCCTCCGCTTCGTGGGCGTTACCTGTTGTTATTCGAGTGATATCTGTCAGGGCAGTGTCCTAGACACCGCTTTATCATAGGGAGCATAAAGCGCTGCCAATTCTCGCCTGCTCACACGGCACCGGGTCCCACCTCGCGGGGTGTTGGTTTAGGATCTGGCGTTGGGGTTAGTTTGGGCGTTTCGGGAGCATATGCCCGGTTCGGGATCCAGACTTGGCATAAAATTAGGGTTGGCGTCGGAATTGTTGGGTTGGTCCGGAGAGGGGGTGGCTTTGTCATAAGGTGGCTTCATAGCAAGCCCGTGCCAGGTACTGGGCGTTGGAGCCAAAGGGCTGGAAGCTGCTGTAGAAGCGAGCTCCCCGATAGCAAGCGTAAAGACTGGAAGATTGTCTCAGCACCGTGCAGAGAATTTCAACTAACTCCAGATTGCAACATTTGGACTAGTAAGGTAGCACTTGCATGCTCCTCCTTCAGAGAATTTGACTTGAGTGGCCACTGCCGTGCGTGCATCCAATCCAAAGAACAAATTCCCTTTACGGCTATCTAGTCATCTGCAGCAAACTCTCTCTTCAGCGTGCACTTGGCAGCGTAATCAACAAATTGGCTCGACGCCGCCCCTTTTGTCCCAAACGCACAAGGCAGCAGCCGCCTTGGGCCTCCTTACAACGTCCACCATGAAATCAGCGTGGATAGTCCACAATGGCACCTTCAACTTGTTTGGTCGGCATGAGTCGCGAATCATCCTTTGCTTCATAGCGCAGAGTCATCACATCGAGGATCTCGGCATTGAGGCGTACAAGTTCCGCAGGGCCGTCACAACAGAAATACATAGAACTTCGTCATCGCGTCCATCGTTGCATCATCTGCGAACAGAAGCCGTCTTTGCCCAGTCTGATCATCCCCCCGCCATCGGGGATACAAAAGCGAAGTCTCGCTTGTGTGCGCTCAATTGGCTCGTCTTGGGGATCTGGAATGGGGGAGGGGTGCGCGCATGCGCATCTGGATGGTCGAGTCCGGAGCGATGTCTTTGGGGTTGGTTTGTAGGAGCCTGCCTGGGTACAAGTGGTTTGCCAACATATCCAAATGAACAAGAACGAACCCAATCCGATTTGGACATGTCTGATCGATCCTGCCTGAGCAGGTCAGGTAAAACAGGGTGTCGCTCACTCCGGTCTTCTCCGAGACAACTCGGTTGAT
Organism: Effrenium voratum; assembly: GCA_963377175.1. Classification (NCBI taxonomy): domain Eukaryota; class Dinophyceae; order Suessiales; family Symbiodiniaceae; genus Effrenium; species Effrenium voratum. The sequence goes on along the minus strand of CAUJNA010000224.1, from coordinate 1,100,809 downwards.
CTCAGAGACATCGCTGCATCGACTGATGCGGACCACCTGGGTCTTGCCCCGATGGTCTCGCAAGAAAACCTGCACCGTGCCCATAGAAGAGTTGCCGCCTGCAAGGACAAAGGCTGACCCGTTTCCCCCAGCTTGAACCTCAAGACATACCGCATTTTACGACAGCCTCGTGCTCACCCTGTTCGAAACAACTGAAATGACCTAGTTGCACACGCTCAAGTTTCGCCGCACCTGCAGTCCTCGCAGGCTGCGTCATCTGTTGCAGCAATCCCGCAATGTCTGCGATTTGCGCCCTAAACTCCTGAGCTTCGCCCTTCAACTTCCGGTTCTCTTGTGAAACTTGGTCCTTTTCCTCCTTCAGCCGGGGGAGCTCCGAAAGTTTCACCTTTGCCTTAGTCTGAGTTGGCAAGTTTGGAAGACTCAAAAGAAGGTTTAGGCCTCTCCGCTTCCTCCTACCCACCAAAGGGAACAACGTCTGGGCCAAGTTGCATCAAAAAGCTCTGCAGTTTTCCGCTGCAGCGAGCGCTCCAAAGATTGGTTCTCCAACTTAAGCTCGGCAATGAGGTCCTTTGCCACTTGCAGCTCCTGAATTTGGCTCTTGGCTCTCTGAAGTTCGGGCACCAGGCATGCAGTCTCATGTGCGCGGGAACCATCCAGTCGGCCCGACCAAAAGCAGCCCAACGTATGATGTGCACAGCGCACTGGGATCTCATCTAGCACTGACTGCATGGGCTGGCTGATTCTGAGTTTGTGGGGGTTCATCCTGGACCTGCACATTGGGCACTCCCTCTTCCTTGCAAGTGCCTCAGTGACGCATGGCCGGCAGAAAACATGCTGGCATTCGCCTGCACCGCAAACTGGGTCTGAGAAGACTTCCGTGCAAATGGCACAACGCAAAGCCTGCGGTACTGCGCCAGGACTTACGAGCCGCTCATCTGCAATGCCCATCTGCACAAAAGGTCGCTTGTCCACTGGTGCCTGCTGCTTCTGACAGCCAAGATATGGCACAACCAAACACATGCATTGGTCGCGTATCATGCTGCCATGAAATCCACATGATTATTCATTACGAGCGCCATTAACCAAGCTGCCTTTGGGAGGCTGTGTGTGTAATCAATGACGTCGTTTCCCCGGCAAAGCAAGCCTTCAAATGGTAACTTAAAGCTCACAATAAACGAGATCAAGGCCCGTCGCGTCGGAAATTGGGCGAGAAATCCGGAATCCCGAACCCCGACAAGTCCCAAATCAGGAATCCTGCGTCACGAACCCTTGATCCTAAATACCCGACTCCGAAACCTGAATCAGGATGACATTGGGGGTGACATTCGAGCACGAGTAATATGATTGAATGTATACGATTTTGACTCGCGCAAGCGATGTTGATCACTTCTGAGATTTATTGAAGCGAAAGCAACATTGGCACGTCTTGGCACATGGCTCAAGATTTGCTGGTTGCACTGATACTTTGCAAAAAGAAGAGACCAAGGATATGGCCCACCCTCTGCTACATGTGTGGAATACAAACAAGATAGAACCCACGAACCCGAAAGCACATCACTTTCTCACACGCTACAAAAACAAGTTGCCCGTTTCGCACTTGCATTGTCTCGGACGCAGGAGCTGCAGCGAAGACGCCTCTTTTCTCTTCGTCTTTTTTCTTCTCTCTCTTATTTCGTCTGTCTTCTTTTCTCTTCGTTTTCTTCTCTCGTCTCTTCTTTCTTCTCTTCTTTCTTCTCTTCTTTTCTTCTCTTCTTTTCTTCTCTTCTTGTTTTCTCTTCTTTCTTCTCTTCTTCCTTCATTATTCTCTCTCTTCTCTCTTCTCTCTTCTTCTCTTCTCTCTTCTCTCTTCTCTCTTCTCTCTTCTTACTTCTCTTCTTTTCTTCTCTTCTTGTTTTCTCTTCTTTCTTCTCTTCTTCCTTCCTTCTCTTCTCTCTTCTTTCTTCTCTCTTCTCTTCTCTCTTCTCTTCTCTCTTCTCTCTTCTTTATTCTCTTTTTCCTTCCTTCTCTTCTCTCTTCTCTCTTCTCTCTTCTCTCTTCTTTCTTCTCTTATTTTTTCTCTTCCTTCTTCTCTTCTCTTCTCTTTTCCATCTTCTCTTCTTTTCTCCCTCTCCTCTCCTCTCGTCTCTTCTCTTCTCTCTTCTCTTTTCTTCTCTTCTCTTTGCTTTCTTTTCGTACTTTGGTACTTAGAAATATAATTTTCGAGCTGCAGCTCTTGGAATAGATCGATTTTCGAGCTGCAGCTCCCGGAGCGACATTTGCGTGCTACGTTCTTAGGACATGCGTGTTTTTAGCTGCAGCTCCCGCAATGCACTGCGCGTACTACATTCGTACTGAAACAATGTGATTTTCGGGCGACAGCTCCCAGAATGTACTTTGCGTGCTTCATTTGTACTGAAAAAGCGAGACTTTCCAGCTGCAGCTCTGGGAATGGACTCGCATACTACATTCGTACTTGGAAAGTGCAACTTTTCAAGCTGCAGCTCCTTCGCGTACTACTTTTTCTTCTTCCTTTCTTCTCTTTTCTCTTCTCTCTTCTTTTCTCTCTTCTTTCTGTTTTTCCCCACATTTTTGTGCGGGGTCCTTATTTTTACCGCTGCACACCCCGCGCCGCCACCCACTCTCAACTCAACTCAACTCAACTCAACTCAACTCAACGCAACTCAACTCAACTCAGCTCAGCTCAGCTCAGCTCAGCTCAGCTCAGCTCAGCGCAGCTCAGCTCCGCTCACGCACTCACCCACACTCACTCACACTGACTCATCTGGGTGGTGGCACGCGCAGCGTTTGGTAGCTGTCTAAAGGGACTGGACGTTGTTGAGCGCGCGCTGGGGGCCCGCTTTGCGTGACAGGCTTTGAACATGGCTTGCAAATCCGCCGACATTGCTCGGCGTGTTGGATAAGAGGATAACCCCCCCTAACCCCCCCCCGCCCGACGTCTGATGCGTAGGGTACCGGGGGGGTGTTTCTTGTTTTGCTTCCTGCTGAACCAAGAATCCACTCATAGGCAACATGTACTATGTGTAGATCCTCCGCTGCCATTTGGTTCACAACCATATTGCACAGGCCTGGTGACTTGACACTATAGGTTCAGGGACAACCACGAGGTATTCTTTATTGGGGCGACTGAGGCCCCGGTAATCCAACCTAAATGGTGGTAGCGGAGCGCTAGCACCATCTGTGCCTCAGCTGGGTAGCTGCGGAGCAGGTTCCCGTGCTGGCCCCAGTCTTATTGACTGTTCAGGACTACGTTCAATCTTCGATGAATGCAAAGTTGCCACCACCGTCTGATGGCCGTGTTACTTGGCTCCGGTATGAAGATCTGGGACTGGGTCACATTCACACAAGTCGAAACTCATCGGCAAGGACCGTTGTTGAAGAATCGGCTTACCAATGATGCCCTTATTTACTGGTCATGGTCACAAGCGGAGCCTCGTTCTTCGGGCTCAACGCTAGGGCCACGATGCTTGGGTTTGCCTTCATGGTTAGCTCTCAAGCGTCCAAGACATGTGGGTTGCCCGACTGCTCCGAAACGGCGTGCATCGCTGGGCGAAGCGATGTCCTGGTCGCAGTCTTCGACCTCTGAACCAGGCATGTGAATGACAACCGGCTGCCAACGAACCGGTAACGCGCAGCTGACTCATGAGGGCATCTCACCCGAGATCTGCCCTCTGGTGACCGAGGTCGACCCAAGCAGTCAAAGGTCCATGGCAAAGGGTGTGCCCGCTTTCAGCTGTCTCAGCTCCACCGCTGGAAGGCTCGGGCCGAGAGCTAGTGGTCATGGGAATCAAAGGCCATCTTTTTTGGTTTGGTTGGTTGAGTCTAAGGGGCGCCACTGGGCAACTGGGATTTATAAACAGACCCGATGTATCCGCGTTCAGATATAGGAGACATTGGTGGGTTTCAAGACTTAGTTTCACGTGAGAAATTGTTGGTTTCAAGACTTGCTCAAAGAATCCCAGCCCGGCTTGCTTAAAGGCACCGTCTCAGCGCGGCTCTTTCGAGTTCAAGTGTAAATGGGGAAGGGAGAGCAAAGTGAGGATCGGTAAGACACACAGAGCCATCCAGATTTATTGGGGGTGCCAATTTACTCTTGGGGAAGCCCTTTGCGAAGCCAATAACTGGAATTGAATTTGGCGCCCGGGACCCATGTGGCTTACTTGGGACTTCCTGGCTTGGAACAAAAGACAAGTGACACCCCCCACTTGAGCCATAATCAAACCCGGTATTGAAATGGTCTACCCAGAACCACGTAAAGAGTTGAAAAGGGGGCTGCACCCATTAGTAGTAAGGAAAGGCAGCTTATAGGGACCAATTCTTTTTCGAATTTGGGTCCCAAAACCCTGCAAAACAGCCAAATTCTCCAACCAGCTGAACGTTTTTCCGATGTCACCGGTCTTTGTCACCACTCCGTTTTTGGTGCAAAAAGCGCTGAAAACGGCGAACTCCGAAAAGTGTGTTTTTTCGTGTCCGGCGTTGAAAGTGCTGCCTGGGCCTCCAAATTCGCTCGTTTTCCTTCGAAAACCGGCTCCAGGCGTTCGCCGTGCTCCGAAATCCGTTTTCTGCCCCGAAAAGCCTGCGAATTCCAGCCCGCTGAGCTCGTCGCCGCTTGTCACCGCTTTGTCACCGCTCGCTTTTTGGGTGCAAAAGTGCGCAAAACCGGGCCCAGTTCTCTCCGCAGGGTTTTTCGCGGCCCGGCAGCCCGCCGAGGACCTGGCTCGGAGCCCGGCAGCGAGCCGAGGTTCTCCATGGCCCCCTGCGCCCCCCAAAAAAAAACCGACGACAACACCACCACCCAACTCCAAAGCTGACTCCCCCTTCCAGGCAGAGCCCGCTTCCTGACAAAAACCTTTCCTGACAAAATTCCTTCCTGGCAGAGCCCGCTTCCTGACAAAAACCTTTCCTGACAAAATTCCTTCCTGGCAGAGCCCGCTTCCTGACAAAAACCTTTCCTGACAAAATTCCTTCCTGGCAGAGCCCGCTTCCTGACAAAAACCTTTCCTGACAAAATTCCTTCCTGACAAAAACCTTCCTGACAAAATCCCTTCCTGACAAAATCCCTTCCTGACAAAATCCCTTCCTGACAAAATTCCTTCCTGGCAGAGCCCGCTTCCTGACAAAATTCCTGACAAAATCCCTGCCTGACAAAATCCCTTCCTGACAAAATTCCTTCCTGACAAAATCCCTTCCTGACAAAATTCCTTCCTGACAAAATCCCTTCCTGACAAAATCCCTTCCTGACATGTGTCAAACGTTGGGCAAGCCAAACGGAAGAAGCTGACTCGCCCCCCCGTCCCCCCGAAAAAAAACCGACGACGACACCACCACCAAAGCTGACTCACATCATTCCCCCTTCACAGCCCCGGAAGCTGACTGGCCCCCCGTCCCCCCGAAAAAAAGACAGACGACACCACCACCAAAGCTGACTCGCCCCCATTCCCTTCCTGGCAGAGCACGCTTCTTTGCAGAGCCCTTTTCCTGACACTGCCCCCGTCACTTTCGCCGTTCTCAGCCGCGCGTTCTGAGGCTCAAACTTTAAAAGGCCGTGACAGAAAGCGAGCAACGCAAGCCGACCTTCATTTCGCCATGGCGAAACAATACATGATGCCTCTCTTGCGCAGACTCACAAATTTGCGAACCGAAGTGGCCACCGGTCGGACGCGCAATCACTACGGTGTCGGGCGCGAGCTCACGGGCGAGGAGCTCTCTCGGAGGAAGACGGAAATCGCGAGGCTGGAACGGTGGACTGGGCGGGCGAAAAAAACGTCTGTTCGGCGTACGCCTGCCCGGCACTGCGCCTGTTCGGCACTCCTAGCCTTCCTACACGGCTTGGAGACTCCTCCAGCGCCATCGCCACAATAAAAAACTTCGGGGTTTGGGGGGTACATGCCAAGCACAATCAAGCAATGCAACACCATGCAAAAATCATGTCATGCCATGCAAAAAGCCGTGTAAAAAGCTATTCTCCCCGGCCTTTACGGGCAAGTATACCCGGGGAGAATGCGCGGCCGACCAAAAAAAACTGGGCCCGTAAAAAAAGAATGGCAAGTTGGGCGAGACAACGACAGCAGATCACGGAGGCCGCGGACGGCGGCGCCCGGGCTCGCACGGGGGCGGATGGCGCCGTCGTGCTGAACCTGCGGCGCGGCCCGGGGGCCTACGCGCTGCTCTCGCGCGCGGACGGGCAGCTGACCCGGGCGGGCCAGCACTACTACTCCCACCTGGGCCTGCGGCCCCCCAGCAAGGACTTCGACTACAACCAGCCCCTCATCCGCGAGGGGCCCAACGACTACATCCTGCTGCGCAACGGGCGGAAGAAGCTCGTGCGCTCCCTGCAGGGCGGAGAGCACCGGCTGACCAAGCTGGGCAAGGGCTTCTTCCGCGACAAGTACTACGAGTACCTGGTCCACGTGCCGGTGATCATCCGGGGCAGGCGGCAGCGGGCGGAACGCCGGCGCGGGCTACGAGCGCAGGGACTGGCTGCCGGTGAACGAGCTGGGCGGCGCCACGAGGCACCCGGCCCACCTCACGGAGGAGCAGGTGGCGCAGCGGGTCAGGCAACAGTGGAGGCCTCGCTGGACCCGGGCGGCCCCATCCTGCAGCTCTCGGACGAGACCTACTTCCTCGACCCTGAGGGGCACTGGGTGGTCAGCACCCAGAGCACGCACTACAGGAACTCCAGGACCGAGGTGGAGACGCTCCTGCGCCAGCGCATGAGGGGCCTGAGGAGCGTGAGCTTCCAGCTGCCCTGCGAGGAGGACGTGCTGCCGAGCGCCTTCGAGGACAAGCCGCTCTGCGTGCCCCGGCGCTCCAGCACCCTCTTCACGGCCCTGTACATTAGCAGTGCCCGTCGAAGGCCAAGAAGCACACGGTGCGGTGCTCCTTCAGCGCCGGGTCGTAGCTGTCCACGAGGCACGAGGTGCTGCGGAGGTGGTGCGAGGCGCTGAGGGCGAAGCGGGAAGTGCCCGGCGCGGCGGAGAGGCAGAAGACCCTGGGCAGCGCAAACTCTGCAGGCGCTGTGCGGCGACTGCCACAGGAGAAGACGCTGAGGGAGAGCGCGCAGCCCACCAGCCTGGAGAGCCGCGTGGCGCCCGGCGTCATGGAGTACGTCCGGAGCCCCAAGCTGCCCCCTCTGGTTTTTGAGGCGCAGGTGTGCGCAAAGGACGCGCTGTACGTCGGCGTGGACGTGGTGCGCTGTCTGCAGGCGCAACGGGCTGGCCAACGCCCCCTTCCCCCTGCCCATCCTGTGCCCGGCGGACGGCGTTGAGCCCGTGGACGGCGTGCTGCCGGACCTGGGCTTTGCTGCTGCGACGCGAGGCAGTCCTGCCTGAACCTGTTGCCGCACGTGGGGCCCGGCTGGTACCCGAAGGTTTCGCTGGCCGCGATGCTGGACCTGGGCGCTGGGACCACATCGTGTTGGGCATCTCCGCGCGGAGCCACGTGGACGCGGCGACGCTGCCTTCGCCTACGAGGGGGGCATGGTGTGGGACTTCGTCAACGCCAGGAGGCTGCTGAGCAACGGCACCTACCGCCCCATCCACGACGCGGTCCTGGGCTTCGAGCACTGCATGGTGGCCAAGGCCCGGCGCGTCCTGGACGCGCCGCCGCGGTACCTCGCGCAGGTGAAGACGCACTGCCTGCTGACGCAGCGGCTGCGCGGAGCGGCTGCGGGCGCTGGAGGCGCTGCGCCACCCGGACGGCGCGCCGGTCTACCGCGTGGAAGAGACGAAGCCGTTGCTGGGCAGGCGGAGCACCCCAAACAACGGAGGTGGAACGGGGTGGATGACCCCGTGAACCACTGCCTGGCGGGCAACTCCCTGCTGCTCACGGGCCTGCCGGGCACCGGAAAGACGCACCTGCCGACCACTGGGTGCGCAGGTACGTGCGCGGCAGCGCGCAAAAGACTGGCTGATGGTGGAGGAGATCACGCAGCTGGACATGGCGCTCTGGGCGACCTGGCCTGCGTGGGACTGCACGCAGACGTGAAGTTCCTGCTGCTGGGAGACTTCCGGCAGTTGCCGGCCGTGCTGGACTCTTGGGCCGGGCGGCCCATCAGCGCGCCGTTGGAGCACAGCCAACTCATCCGCGACCTGGCCGGCGGGCACAGGCACGAGCTCACGGAGAACATGCGCTCCGACCCCGGCATCTTCGACTTCGTGAAGTGGCTGCGGGTCGGCGAGGAGGCACAAGTCATCCACATAGATTTGGGTTGCTACGAGACAGGAACAACCGCACTCTCTCTTTAGAGGGAGATTCCCAAATGGCGTATATTCTACCTGAGAGGCTTCTGACACTCGTCCGTCCAGCATTTGACCTCGTCCTGCGAAGGATTCGAAGTCTAAAACGCTGCGTGCAGGCGTGTGGCTGCAAAATAGAGACCCCTAGATATGCTTGCAATTTGGCTCCAGGTTGCATTTCAAGCGAGCCAAGCTTTGCAGGGCTAAGGAAAAACAAAAAAAATGAAAAAAAGGGGTCCAAAAAAAGGGGTCCCCGAAAAAAAGGGAAAAGGGGTTTCCTTTGGCAAAGCTTGACATCGCTTGAAATGCAACCTGGAGCCAAATTGCAGCGCATATCTAGGGGTCTCTATTTTGCAGCCACACGCCTGCACGCAGCGTTTTAGACTTCGAATCCTTCGCAGGACGAGGTCAAATGCTGGACGGACGAGTGTCAGAAGCCTCTCAGGTAGAATATACGCCATTTGGGAATCTCCCTCTAAAGAGAGAGGTTCGCCTGAGAACTGCTGAAAAGTCTTCTAAAGAGAGGGATACAGGGAATGCAGGGATTCCCTGCAGAAACCCTGCATTGAAATTCCCCCAGGATTTCTTGCTATACGCTTAATTTCTTCAACACAAGTGCCAACACAATTGCCACTCGTGTTCACATTTCTGCCGCGCCAAGCCGCTATACGCGCTTAATTTCAACATGTCGGATTACATGTCGGATGAACATGTTCTTGGCACTCCGGCCGCGCCTGCCTGCGTAGACGCCAGCGTACGCGCCGCATGTTGCATGGTTTTTGCATGGTTTTTGCATGGTTTTTGCATGACATGTGGAACAGCTTGTTTTTTGCATGACACGAACAGCTTGCACGTTTTTTCGCACGGTTTTGCGCGCGGTTTTTTCATGGCATGTGGAACAGCTTGTTTTTTGCATGACACGAACAGCTTGCACGTTTTTTCGCAGTGTAGACGCCAGCGTACGCGCCGCATGTTGCATGGTTTTTGCATGTTTGCATGGTTTTTGCATGGTTTTTGCATGTTTGCATGGTTTTTGCATGTTTGCATGGTTTTTGCATGTTTGCATGACATGATTTTGACATGATTTTGACATGGTTTTTGCATGGTTTTGACATGATTTTGCACGTTTTTTTTTTTTCGCACGGTTTTTTGCATGTCATGTGGCTCAACCCCACCCCCCTTCCCCTGTTTTTTTCCTGTCAGGCCGTACGTAGGTTCATCCTGGAGCTGAACTTCTGCGAGGCAGGGCAGTGCCGAGCGGGCACTTAACTAACAGTGCTGAGCGGGCACTTAACTAACAGTGCCGAGCGGGCACGTGCCGAGCAGGCACAGGCAGTGCCGAGCGGGCACGTGCCGAGCTGGCACCCCAGTGCCGAGCGGGCACTTGTAGGAACCCCGGTGCCGAGCTGGCGCCGTGGAGGGGGTGCAGTGCCGAGCGGGCACTAGTAACTAAATGTGCCGAGCAGGCACTAGATGTGCCGAGCGGGCACGTGCCGAGCTGGCACCGTAGGAGCGCCAAGCAGGCGTCCACTGTGGAGGCGCAGGACGTGAAGGAGCTCACTGTTTGAGCTCCTTCAGCAAAGTTCACCAAGACCTCTACTACGGGTCCTTAGTACTGGCTTGCCCAACTGAGTACTGGCTCGCCCAACCGGCTCGCCCAAGTACTGGCTCGCCCAACCCCTTAGTACTGGCTCGCCCAACTGGCTCGCCCAAGTACGGGTTCGCCCAACCCCTTAGTACTGGCTCGCCCAACCCCTTAGTACTGGCTCGCCCAACTGGCTCGCCCAACTGGCTCGCCCAACGGGTTGGTCAGCGGCAAGTCCGAGTGCGCAAGACGTTCGTGTCGTACTGGAAGTATACCAAATTGAAAGTTAATAACTTTCAATTCAAATTCCCTGGTGCGGGCAACCAAAAAATGGTCCGTGCCTGTTTCCAGTTCCGAGGCACTTCGTGTTCACAGCCGCGCCACCCTGCCCGGCATCGGAGCCCCGAGCCCAAGGTCGGGATTCTTCCCAGGAAAAAAAATTGCAGTCCTCCCGTGGGGGAGGGCACAGGATTGCTCACTCAATCCTGTGTTGGGCACAGGATTGCCCCTGAATCCTGCGCTGGGCACAGATGGGCAGCGATGAAGAATTACGAGAATTTTAATGTGTCAGAGCGACACATTAAATCCTACCGCTTTCCAGGACAGCGAGGACGCGAGAGCGAGGTGCGCGCCTGCCCCTTAGTACTGGCTCGCCCAACTGGCTCGCCCAAGTACGGGTTCAGCGGCAAGTCCGCGAGTGCGCAAGACGTTCGTGTCGTACTGGAAGTATACCAGGAAGTGAAGGAAAATATCCTTCACTTCAAATTCCCTGGTGCGGGCAAAGTTCCGAGGCACTTCGTGTTCACAGCCGAGCCTGCCCGGCATCGGAGCCCTGCCGAACCCGCGCCAAGGTCGGGATTCTTCCCAGGAAAAAAAATCAGAAACTGTCGTCTAACACGACAGTTTCGGCGAACCTGCCCGGCATTGAAGCCTCCACCCCGGCCGCGCCTGCCCGGCATAGAAGCCTCCTGCCGAGCCCACGCCAAGGTCGAGATTCTTCCCAGCAAAAAAAATGTCGAGGTTGTCGGCTTAGACGACAACTGTGAAAAAATTTTTCCAGTTGTCCTGTGGGGGGACAACTGCCTTCGGCGAACCTGCCCGGCAGAGCCGCGCCTGCCCGGCATAGCCTCCCGGGCCGCGCCACCAGCATAGAAGCCTCCAGCCTGCCTGCACCAGGGAATTTGAAGAGGAGGATAATACCCTCCACTTCAAATTCCCTGGTGGTAATCCGCGTGATTAGGGGGGTGGTATGTCTGACATACCATTTTCAGAGAGGTCTTGGTGAACTTTGCTGAAGGAGCTCAAACGGTCAGCTCCTTCAAATTCGCAGGTCGAGGTCAACAGGAAACCTGGGTAGGTGACCTGCGCACCACTTTGCTCGTGGTCCTGCGCCTCCAAAGCAGTTTTCCCTAGTCGACGTGGCCAGGTTGATTAGTGGCAAGTCCGCTAACGAAAGCGCCGAAGACGTTCGTTTCGTATTCGCATACTCGGAAGTGAAAGCTAAAACCTGTCACTTCAAATTCCCCGGCCCAGGGCGCCATTCCACCCCCGTGGCCGCCCTGCGCACCCTGCTCGTGGTCCTGCGCCTCAGGAGCGGCAAATGCGCACAACATGCTGCAAATGACGTCCAGACTGTCACTCATTCTGAAGTGTACGACCATATCGTACACTTCAAATTCCCTGGCCCAGCACCAACTACGAAGCAGTGGCCGATTTCGCCGGCCACTGGCTCCATCGTGCGCAGGTCTCGCTTTTGACCGGCAAAATCGGTCAAATCAAATCACCCACGACTGTGACACGTGCGGAAACTTGTGCCGAAGAGGGGTTGGTACCAACAAGCGTGAGGGAGGTGTGTCAAAAACAAACACACTTCCCCGAATCTCCGAACGGCCGGAATGCCACGAAGGACCTGTGAGGGCGCGCTAAAGTACAACACCCCTGTGTCGTTATGAATTCGTATAATAACACCTACTCCTAAGAAAACATGTTTGAAGGACCTGTCACCGGCAACATCCCGGAGGTCCTGGACAACGGAGAGGTGACTGACGGCACGCACGTCACCGCAGGGCAGCTGGCCCTGGCTCTCACGCCGTACGCTCAAGTAACGGACCTGGCGGTAAACACTGCGGCGTCCGGCAACAACGCGGCGGCCATCCAGTCCCTGGACGACAGAGTCACCGCGGAGCTGGCCTCAAAGCTGGACAGCAGCGCGCTGGCGCCGGCGATTGCGCCCCTAGCAACGGCGGCGGCCCTGGCCACCACGGACGGGCAGGTGGCCGCGCACGGAAGCAGCATCGCCGCGCTGCAGAACTCGCTGACCACGGGTCTCTCCAACAAGGCAGACCAGTCGGCCTTCGACGTGCTGGAGGGCGTGGTGGCCACCAAGAGCACCCCGGACGGCGTGGACCTGAAGCTGTCCAACTACAGCACCACGGCGGCCATGAACGGTTCCATCGCTCGGCCAACAACGCCACGCTGGCCACGGTGGCCGCCAACTACGGTCTCAAGACGGTGGTGGACCAACACTCCCTGGACATAGCGGCGAGGATCACGCCGCTGGAGGTGGACACCAAGGTGGCCAACGCTCTCCTGGGGGCCGTCACCGCCGCGGCGCTGGCATCCGAGCTCGCGAGCAGAGACGCCACCATCTCGGGGCTGCAGGCCTCCAAGGCGGACGCCAGCGCACTGACCGCGTACGCCCTGCTCTCGGCCGTGGACACTTCCTCCGAGGTGGACTCAAAGATCTCGACCGCTCTCCTGGGCGCCGTCACCACGGCAGCCCTGGCGTCCGCAAACTCGATCTCTATCACCAGGTTCAGCTGCGGCGGCAGCATCTTGCCGCAGCGCAGGATGCCCACCATGGTGGGGCGCAGCAGCACGTCCGCGTAGCCGCTCTGGTGCACCGCGCGGGGCGTCCGAGAGTTGTTCACCTCGTCGAAGCCCTCCACGGCCACTCGCGGCCCTTCAGCAGGTCATGCACGGCCACGGTGCGGCCGTAGTAGTTAATGTCGTCGCAGCGCTGGTTGGCGAAGACCTGGATTGTCTGGATAAAACAGGCGGGGTTCGGAGTGGCAGGCGCCAGCGGGTTGGTGGCGTCCGTGTTTCTGACTCTGAAGGATCTTGATAGACTCGGGGTCGATGAACGAGGTGCCGCTGGTCAGCGGAATCGGCAAACCCTCGAGGTGGCGGGAGAGAAGGAGCTCAGCGAGCTGGGAAAATACTGCACGTCGTGCCGTGCGGTCACGTAGTTGGTGTTGCTGGTTTTCAGCTTGTAGCCCAGGCTCTGCATCAACTCATCCTGTGCTCCGGCTGTGACTACCTCCACATTTTCGCTCGTACGGCGAAGGAGAGTCTAGGCCGCCTCGATATCTCGGGCCAGCTGGTCGTAGCTCGGCGGAGCCAGGCGGGCTGAGTGGCGTCATTCATGTTGTTGGCGGACCGGACGTCCTGCACGGCTGCGTCCTCACTGCCCTGCTGAGGCCGCGGGCCAGGCCGTAGGCTGCGCCGCCTGCAAGTCCCACGGCCAACCCTGCCGTTGCCGCCGCGCCAACTCCCGCCGTGGCAGCCATCGCTCCAGCAACCTCTCCCGCTGTGGGTGCGAGGGCTGCTGCTCCTTCGGCCAGGCCCCCCAAGTACCCAAAGGCTCCACCCACACCCTCTGCGGCAACGGCAACCTCTCCCTCCTCCGCAGCCACTGCTGCCGTCTCCTCTATGGCCTGTGCTGCGCCACGCTCCACCTCCTGCGCGCGCTGCCCCGCCTCGTCCAGGAGGCGCTCTACGTCGTCGGGTCGGCCGATGATCTGTGGTGGTGGCTGCCCCTGGGCGGGGCAATACGTTCTGGCGCACTCAGAGCGTCCTGGGGGAGCTGGGAGCGGAAGGCCTGCGCCGCCGCGAGCCCTGCTGCTCCTGCGCCCACAAGGTCCGCTGCTGATCGGCCGCGCTGCGCAGACGGCCCGTGATGGAGGGCGGGCCCTAACCGTTGTTCGTCAGCGCGTCGGCCTCTGGGTCTCCAGCCAGGTCGTCCTCGCCGAAGCGGTTTCCTCCGCCTTGGCGCATCCGGGCCAAGTCCTCGTCAGCCTTCCTCTGGAATTGCCCTCAAAGGAGTATGCTGCAGAGGCTGCGGGTTGGGGTCCTCGCTGGACTGCACGAAGTCGTCCAAGTAGAAGTGGCTCGTGATGAACGTGGTGGCCTTGCTGGTCCAGGGGCAGCGGCTCATTCCGCTCCAGGTAGCCCACCACCTGCTCGAAGCGCGGGCGCTGGCTGAAGCCGTGGGCCCGAAGCGTCTTCATCTCTTTAAGGGTTACTGCGCGGCAACTTCGCCCGCTGCGCGTTCGACGCCCCTGCGCTCGGCGCGCGCGTAGCGCAGCTGAGGGACCTGGCGGCGCACGGCCTCCGTCAGCCGGCTCACATCGTCCAGGCGCCGCTGCCCCTCTTGGGCCAGCCTGCGCTCCCCTAGCCAGTTATTGAAGGCCCGCGCCTCCTCCAGCTCTCGCTGGCGCTTCAGCAGCAACGGCTGCAGGTCGTAGCTCGGATACGTCTTTCGGAACCACCGGAGCATCTGAGGCTCGTTGCGAGGTTCAGGGGACATCATCGTGCTTTTCATACCAGCACGCTTGCGCCCGCCGTCAGCCGGTCGTACGCCGTCTCCAGCATGCGCATGGCGCGCTCGCTCGGACGAGGCGCTTCTACAGGGCTCGGGCCGTACCTGGCCTCGGGGCTGCCTCTTGGGTGCCTGGGCTTGGGCGCTGGCTGGGGCTGGCCGGGTGCTGCCTTGGGTGCTGCCTTGGCACGGCTGCTGGTGCTGCCTTGGGCGGTGCCTTGGGTGCCGCCTTGGGTGCTGCCTTGGCCACGGGTGCTGCCTTGGGTGCAGCCTTGGGCGCCGTCTTGGGCTTTGTGGGAAATCTCACCCTCTTGGGACGGAAGGGGGAGTCCGCTTCATACGCCGGCTCCGTGGGCAGGTCGTCGATCATTTTTTTGCTCTTTGGCAGGGGCAGCTCGGGCGGCTTGGGCTTGTTTTTACTACCCGGGGGCCTGCCTCTAGGCCTTGGCGCCGGTTGCGCTTGCTTCATCGGTTTTTTTTAATAGAAAATATTTTTTTAAAAGACCTTCGGGGAATTAGACGTGATCCAAAAACAGCACGAAGGACAAGGACGAGCCCCGCAGTCGGACGACTTGGCCTTCCAGGTCTGTCAGCCGGAAGCGCAGGTGTCTCAGGGTGATGGGGCCCCTAACGGCCATGAAGTGCCCGTCATCGGAGCCGGTCTTGACGATGGTGCCCACGCCGCTCTTCAGCGTTATCTTGGACAGGATGTCGTCCCCCAGATTGCCCAGCACGCGGCTGGCGTTGGCCAGCTGGGGGCAGCGGAGGTAGACCTCGCTGTATGCCATCATGCGGACGAACTCAAAGACCTGCTGCCCGCCAGAGACGAAGCTGGGCCAAGCGTGTGGTCGATGCTGAAGGGCGCACGCCGACCGACTCTCCGCCCCAAAGACGGCCTCTCAAACAGCGGCGGACGCACTGCGACCTGGAGCAGGCGTGGGACTGCATCCTGCGCAAGCTGCCCATGCCCTTCGAGCACTTCTGCGGCGCCGAGGCAGATGCCCGCTGTGTGGGAGCAGCGCTGCTACGACAGCGTGCTGGCAGGAAAAGCGGTGAGCGCAGAGGACCACCGGCTGGCCGTCAACACCGCCTATCTCATGGGGTGGGAGACCACACCGACGTCCGCCCGGGGCTGCCTGGGACGCCATGCTGCGGCACTCGGCCCGCGAGACTCCCAATTCACCTCATCACCGACGAGCAGGCCTACAAGGACGTGCGGTCCTCTGTCATGGGCGGGCTGAGCTGCATCTTCCAGCCCTTCGCTCAAGCCAACAACCCCGAGCTGGGCGAGGAGGACTACAACCCCGAGGAGCCCGTCAGCTGGATCTCGTACTTGGACTTCAACGCCATGTACCCGGCCGCAATGACGCTGCCCATGCCCAACGGCCCCTGCGTGACGGTCGCCCTGCCAGAAGAAAACGCCGCTAGGCTGAGCTGGCTGCACGAGACGTGCCTCTCGGAGGGATGCCGCGTGGTGGCGCCCACGTTGGTGTTCTCGGAGGACAAACAGAAGGTCGCAGTTGTGTGGCATTCCCCGCTGACGGGCGAGCATCTCGCGGCCTGTGTCAGAAAGACCACGCAACCTGTGCAAGTTGGGCCGGCGCCCCTTTGGCTTAAAACGTACATGTTTGCAACTTTGCAAACTATATACCAGTTGGGCCAGCGCCCCTTTCGGTTCAAAACGTGCGTTTGTGAGTGTCAAGAGTGGGGTTTCCAGGAAATCACACGCCGCATGCGAGGCTATGGGATCTTCGCGGAATTCTGGTGCGTTGGGACCAAGCAACCATGCAGGAGGAGTTCAAAGCCGTGAGCGCGGTAGATATGACACCTTTGGGGCCACAGATCAATCTGTTGAAGCGCAAGCGCGATTGGGACGGGCCGTGTTAGAAACGCGAACACCATCCGGCCGACTATAGCGGGCTGGTTTCTTTGAACAGTGTCTATAGATTCCACAGTGCGCAGCGGTGAGCGTGAAGTTGAAAATGTGCTCTCTCATATCCGGGTGAGCTTGATGGGCTCTATGTTTGCAGCATGGCTTGTGGGGCACAATTCTCTCGTCTCGCCCGGCGAGCGCTGCAGGCTCTGCCAAAGACAGCTGCGAGCTTGGCGCCTCTGCAGCTGTTGCGCACGCAAGGTATGTTCTCAACGCCTATATAGGGCGCAGACGTTTCTATATTTCTCATGCGCACGCTTGTCTGGCGGCAGTGGCGCGGCGGCAGCGTTGTTCTTGATCAGAGATGCATTGCTATCATCATCGCCCAGCATCTAGTTTTTTACAAGTCATTATATTACCATCCTGTTTATTATCTGGATTCCTCCCGTGCGCTTCTGAGGCCTCATATAACGTTCTCAGACCTTCACTGCGCATGCAAGGGTGGAACGCTCGCGGCTATACTGCCTGCAGAGCAGATGGCAGCGTGAAAGCCTGATCATGCGACGTTGAACAAACAAAACCATATAGATATATCCCAAGCGGTGGCGTGGATTTGTAGGTGTGAGGCGTCGCCAAGGACAAACAAACAGACAGACGAACGGAATGCGTCTATAAATATATAGGGTCAGAGACGTTCCAGACGTCTTAATTTTCAGTACCGCGCCAAGAAAACATGACAAAGGCCAACAAATGCAACAAATAACGCAGCCACCAATGAATATAGCTAAGAAACAAATAAACACAACCACCAATGATTCAAACAAAATGCAACACAAGAGGCTAGTATGCCCAGCCGCGATAGGCCTACCGGGGAACCCCGCGGGATATAAATAGGGTAACGCGCCATAGCAGCTGGCCTCCTGGGCTTGGCGTGGAAGAGCTGCCGGAGTGGTTGGTGGACTCGGGCTCTGCCCATATATTGCATGCGTGTAGACACGCACAGATACATGGATACTTGTCTTATAAGTTCAACCGTCGGAGTTAGCAAGTTCAACCGTTGGACTTAGCAAGTTCAACCGTTGGACTTAGCAAGTTCAACCGTTGGACTTAGCAAGTTCAACCGTTGGACTTAGCAAGTTCGACCGTCGAACTTAGTAACCCCAACGATTAAACTTATCGCCGAGTTATATGTTCTTATAACTTGTGTTATAACACCGACGCGTGTTACTTATAGTTAAAGTTATGTAACTCGAACATAAGTTCGACGCGCGTACTCTTTCGTAAGTAGCGCAACCATGGTTATAAGTAGGCCCGTAAGTTTGACAACTGGCACAAGCGCTTATAAGCCCAACCGACCATCCAAGTACAAGGGGTCGTAGACGTTGTCGGCCTCGGACATGTGCACCACGAAGTTGGAGGCCGTGCAGAGGAGCTCTCGGCTGGGGGTCAAGTTGTAGGTGCGCGCAATGTTCCACGGGTTCACTGCCAGGGTCAGGGTGTAGCCGTCCACGCTCACTGCGCCCGCGGTGTGGGTGGCCAGGACCACGCTGCAGCCGCTGCTGGGGCGAACCGTCCAGTTTGACAGTGAGACGTCCGTGGGGGCCAGGATCTGCTCTCCTATGGCGGCCACCACCTTGTCGGCCCCTCCCTCGTCCGGAAAGCGCACGGCTATTTGCAGGGCCAAGGCTGCCTCCGTGACTCCGAGCTTGCCGGCCAACAAACCGTCCACCTGTGCAATGGTGTAGTAGCTGAGCAGGGCGGCTATGCTCGAGGCCGTTGCCGTGTCCTGGTCGGCGGCCGAGCGGTACGCCGCCGAGGTGATCTGGTTGGTTGTGAAAACGTCCTGGTCCGGGCCCGTCCGGTAGGCCAGCAGCGCGCCCGCGATGGCGGCCTGCGTCTGTGTGTCCTGCGCGCTTGCCGTGCGGTAGTCTCCCAACAGGGCGTCCACTTGCGCCGAGGTGTAGTAGGCCAGCAGCGCGCCTGTGATGGCAGCCTGCGTCTGCGTGTCCTGCGCCGTTCCTGTACTGGTCTTCGGGAGTTGTCTCGTGGTTCGCGCGCCTGCTCCCGGAACTGGCGGGTCGCGGGTTCGATTCCTCCCTGGTCCGCGGGCGGGCGTCGCAAGATGCAACTTGCATTTTAAAGCAACTTGCGCAGAGCAAGTTGCACAGAGCAACTTGCGCAGACCAACTTGCACCGACCAGTTTGCGGAGAGCGCCTTGCCTAGAGCAACTTGCGCAGAGCAACTTACGCAGAGCAACTTGCGCAGAGAAACTTGCACAGAGCAGCTTGCACAGAGCAACTTGCAGGGAGAGCAATTTGCACAGAGCAACTTGCAGGGAGCCACTTGCAGGGACCAACTTGCCGGAGCAACTTGCGCGGAGCAACTTGCGCAGAGCAACTTGCGCAGTGCAACTTGCGTAGAGCAACTTGCGCAGACCAACTTGCACCGACCAGTTTGCGCAGAGCACCTTGCCTGGTGCTGTCTCGCGCTTGCTTCACGAATGCTTCGTGTAGGGAAAAAAGAACGCATCCCGCAGCGTTGGGCCGACCTCGCCAACCGTGGTCTAGTTTTAAGTACTGGCTCGCCCAACGGGTGGTGGAAGTTGGGATGGGTACTGGTCTGCCCCAACAGGTAGAGGAGGGGATTCGTTTTTTTTAAGCACTGCCTCGCCCAACAGGTGGTGGAAGTTGGGATGGGTGTTGGTCTGCCCCAACAGGTAGAGGAGGGGATTCGTTTTTTAGTACTGGCAGGGGGTCTGCTCGGCACTGGTCTGCCCCAACAGGTGGGGGGGCCCAACAAAGTTTTGGGGGCTGTTTTTTTGCCTGAAACCCTCTGTTAAGACGACTGAACCAACTGAAATTCGGCTGTTTTCTGGTATAACAGCCTCCATTGAGACAAACTGAGACAACGACTGAGACAAGTGAGACAAACACAAAACGGGCCAGTTTTTGGTATGAAAGCCTCCGTTGAGACAAACTGAGACAACAACGGAGACAAGTGAGACAAACAGAATACCGACCAATTTGGCTGTTTTCTTACAGCCTCCACTGAATCATCTTTGATCGACGGAAAGTCAATAATGGATCAATATTGACAAGGGCAAGCTCTCTCTCTTTGAGGCGATTCCCCAAACGGCCTGGGAGGGTTCTGACACTCGTCCAGGAAAAGACCTTGTCCTGCGAAGGATTCGAAATCTGAGATGCTGCGTGCAGGCGTGTGGCTGCAACAAAACGACCCCTAGACATGCGCTGCAATTTGCCTCCAAGTTGTGTTGGTTGACTACCGAACGGGGACGGCGCAGAACGCGGAGACAACCAGCGCCATCGCAGCTGCGCTGCTCGCCTACTACACCTCGACGCAAGTGGACGCCTTGTACCAAACGGGACACATAGACGCAGGACGTTTTCACCAGCAACCAGATCACCTTGGCGCTGGTGGCGTATCGCTCGGCTGCCGACCAGAACACGGCAACGGCCCCAAGCATCCCGCCCTGCTCAGCTAACACCGTCGCGCCAATTTTCGGCTTGCTGGCAAATTGGTCGGTTCGCCCCAGCAGCGGCTGCAGCGTGGTCCTGTGGCTATCTTGGTGTCTACCTCCAGCGGCGTGTGTAACCCGTCCGGCCAGCGCGCTTGCGTCCGCCTTGCCGGCGAGGGCGGCGTCGAGAACTGCTGTGGTGACTGCGTCTAGGAGGGCTGCCGCTATCTTAGAGTGCACCTCAGAGGAAGTGTCGACGGCCGACAGCAGGGCGTCTTGGCTTGCAAGCTTGGAGGCTAGCGCTGCGGCGGTGTGTCGACCTCCAGCTGCGTGATCCTCGCTGCGATGTTGAGGGAGTGCTGGTCCACCACCGTCTTGAGGCTGTAGTTGGCGTGCTGTAGTTTGACAGCTTCAGGTCCACGCCGTTGGGGGACTGGCCCGCCTTGTTCAAGATTTGCAGCGCGGCAATGCTCCTTCCGTGCGCGGCCACCTGCCCGTCCGTGGTGGCCAGGGCTGCTGCCATGGCCAGAGGTGCGATTGCTGGCGCTGCTGTCCAGCTTCGAAGCCGCTCTGCGTGACCCGGGGACTGGATGGCAGCGGCGTTGTTGCCCGATGCTGCCGTGTTCACGGCCAGGTCTACCACTTGCGCGTAGGGCCAGCTGCTCTGCGGTGACGTGCGTGCCTTCCGTTACCTCTCCGTTGTTCAGGGCCTCCAGGATGTTCCCGGTGCCTGGTCCTTCAAACATGTTTTCTTAGGAGTGTTTGCGCGAGCCCAAACATGCCAACGAGGATCTGAGGAAAGTCTCGGATTTGTGGTCGAGAAGACCGACCAGTTGCTCATGCAAATCCCGCACAGTTGCCCTGGAAGAGGCGACTGCGGAAAACGTGCGGTTATCGTGCGGTGAGGCGTTGGAGGACACACTGTGACTTTTTGCTGAAAACCAGGCTCGGGAAGCGAGACCGGCTGTGCGGCTTCGCTCGGAAACGAGACCGGCTGCGCGGCTTCGCTCGGAAGCGATGCGGCTTCGCTCGGAAGCGAGACCGGCTGTGCGGCTTCGCTCGGATGTAGAAACAATTACAAGCTCGGCTGGCTGCCGTGTCACCCCAAAGGCCCCGTAGCTCCGTCGGTAGAACGCCTCTCTCAGCAGCGCCCTGACCCGGGGCTCGATTGACATCTGTCACAGAAACAATGACATCGCGGAATCAATGACTTGCGACGCTGAAACGACGACGCGTGCCGCAGACACGATGACTTCTGCCACACAAACGATGACACACCTCGCAGAACCGAGGACACAGCAATGTCATCTGTCACAGAAACGATGACATCTGTCACAAAAACAATGACTCGGCTGGCTGCCGTGTCACCCCAAAAGCCCCGTAGCTCAGTCGGTAGATTGCCTCTCTCAGCAGCGCCCTGGCCCGGCTGGTGATGACATCTGTCACAGAAACGATGACACGTAGAAACAATGACTGCCGCGTCACCCCAAAGGTCCCATAGCTCAGTCGGTTACCACGCCTCTCTCAGCAGCGCCCTGGCCTGGAGCTCGACTCCTGGCGATGACATATGTTACAGAAACAATGACATATGTCACAGAAACGATGACATCGCGGAATCGATGAAATTGTGACGCTGAAACGACCACGCGCGCCGAACTTCTACCACACAAACGATGACACACCTCGCAGAGCCGAGGATGCAGCGATGTCATCTGTCACAGAAACGATGACATCTGTCACAGAAATGACAAGGTCGGCTGGCTGCCTCGAATCCCGGTATGGGCAAGAAGGCTCTCAGCTGCACCACGCCTTTGGCATTAATGCCTGGATATTGACTCAATAATGCCCTGATATCGAGGCGTGTAGCCTGCAGAGCCGCTCTCAAGCGAAAAAACGAGGTTTTCAGAAGTTGCAGAAATTGGCCATTTTGTGCCCCTTTTCCACCCCGCGGAAGCCGATGACAGGCGGTGGCATCCCAATGACAAGCGATGACATTGGCCCAAAAAGTGCCGATTATGTCTCCTTTTCGGGCCAAAGCCGCAAATTACTTGGTCCGTATAAGCTGATGTTCCTTACTACTATGTTCGCCAGAAGCGAAAGACTAGAGCACTTCGGCGCCTTTGGCGGGCCGATCCCCGGCAGCAGTCGGCGGGCACGCTGGACCTGTACAGCCTGCAGAGCATCAGGGCCACTGCCTTCGAGGGAGAGTTGGTCTCCGTGACGGACCTCCCGGGCAACGCTGGCCGACCAGCTGCTGTGCAACGACGCAAACTGCACGGACGTCTTCACGACGGGCGTGGACGCCGCGGAGGTGATCCTGCGCAGCGATCAGCCACGGCGCCGTCCGCGCTATCGGCCACCGTCTTCACACACTGCGCCGTCACTTCGAGGACGCAGCGCTTCAGCACTGCGCGCGTGTCCGTGTCGAAGACCTTGTCGAGTGGGCGAGCGCTCCACGTCATCCCACCCTCCAGCATGAGGTCCGGAGGTTGAACCCAAGTCTTGGACCATGATGATCCTGAATGTTTCGTTGGTGGTTTCACGTTGTGGTAGCGACATTCGGGTGACAGGCCAAGCAGATGCTTCAGCGTGTTCACTCCTTCGCCTTGCGCCAATGCTGCTGCCGCTGATCTGAAGCTTGTTCAGGAGCAAAGGCCTCTCGTTTTGCAGAAGGTTGCGCTCCACTGTCAAGTCCCGTCTCGGGCTACCACGCCGGCCAGGCAGCTTGCCAGAGGAGTTTTCCCCTTGCCGCTGTAGAAGATCGGGCCTCCGCTCGTCGCGAGCTCGCTGATGAAAGTCGATCATCTAAAGCTGGCGGTGGCACGGCGCCGCGCCTTAGAACTGCGCAGAGGGGCTTTGACTGATGGAGGGCAGACGAGAAGGTCAGCTGTCACGCGAGCGGCTCTACAGCGTTCCTCTCGGAGTCTTGAAGAATTCCAAAACTGGCAAAAGGGGCACTGGGTTTTTTTGGAAATTTAGTCAACATGAGGGCCACGTCCTGCCCGAGTTTGCCAACAAGTGGATTTCGAGTTTGTGCTCTGCCACGCCCGTCGGCACGCTGGACTGCTGTGGCACCGTGGTAGCCAAACACGAGCGCCCGGAGGTGAAGAACTTGACCAGAGCCGAGTCCAGGACCACCTAGAAGGCCAGAACCCTCACGTTCTAAGTTGGTGCTTAGCATGGCTCCTGCCGGGTGTCCCCGGCGTTCTCGGACAACAGCGCAGTCGCAGCATCCGCAAACTCCGTCTCAATCACCGGTTCAGCTGTGGGGGGAGCATCTTGCCGCAGCACAGCCTGCTAGGTGCCTCAGAGTGACGGGGGCCCTCACGACCCGTCGTCCAAGCCCGTCTCCACGATGGTGCCCGCGCCGCTTTTCGGCATGATCTTGGACAGGATGTCGAGCGCGCGGCTGGCGTTGGCCAGCTGGGCGCAGCGCAGGTAGACCTTGCTGTGCGCCATCATGACCTGCTGGCCTCCCAAGACGCTCGGGCCGAGCATGTGGTCGACGCTGTTATTTCCCCCTCAGGTGGGTTTTCTAGGTTAAAGACAACCTCGTAAGTTTTATAGGTGGCCTTTTGGCCAGCCGGAGGAGCATGTGGAAATCCCTGTTTAACCATGTTATTGTTTTTTCTTTCAGGCCACACCCTGAGGCCGCCGGCCGCAAGGCCCAGACGCGTCCCCTGTGGGTCGAAAAGGCTGGCGCTGTTTCGTGTGTGGGATTTGTCTGGGTGTGTGTGTGTGTCTTGCGGCGTGTGCGTTCCATGTTAGACACTCACTGGTTTTGGCAAATGCTCTGTTTGAGCAATCACCCAGTTAGGGAAATAGAATGCGCATTCAAAGTTGAAGGCCTGTGCAGCTAGGTGTGCCGCCTTGCAACCTGAGCATCTGCGCACCTGTTTTTTTGTTTCTCAAGGTATTTGTTTAGAAGTATTGCCCGCTCCATTTCAACCCATGAAAAGGAAATTGCTCAACTTGACCTTGCCTGCATGCATTCTTTGTAGCGCCAGTTGATTGACGTGAGCAAAAAGCTGCACGATTTACGTAAGGGCCGCAATGCAGAATTTCCGAACACCAGTGTTCTGACACAGGATTTGCAACCGGTGCTGTGCCATTGAGAAAGAGCTCACGCAGCAGGGAAAATCAATGAACAGCAAGAGCCTAAACAACGGGAAAAACATGAGAAACCGCTCCAAACCTGAATGCAACTTCACCACGGAAGTTATAAGAATCAAAACTACTTTGCGACATCAGGGACGAGCAAGGCTTTTTGCGACGGCAAAGGCGCAATGGACGTTTTGCATGGCTCCAAAAAGACGTTTGGTTGGGATACGAGTTATTCTCAATCTACGAGTTTCACTCATGGACTTCGTCGCTAGCAAGGATTCGTCTTCGAATTTACGGGCCGAGCCATCAGCCATGGGCGGCTTCGTTGATGGGGTTAACGGGGAGCGCTGAACATGTTGCTGAAAATGGTGGTGCTGGGTATTTTTTTCGGTTTCCTTCAACCAGTATCAAAGACAGAGGTTCAACAAAAGCTCAGGAACATTCTGGTGTTTGTTTGGTTGTTTGTTGTTTTAGGTGTTGAAGAGACTTCGCGTGCGACGTTGCAGCTTTTTGCGTCAAGTGTGTGAGTGGTGTGATAGCCTCAGACCAGGCTGGAATCGGGTTGTATGGATGAGTTTTCCACCAGAATCTCGCACACACACACACACAAATCTGGAGTGGCTTGAGCAAACATGAGGCATCCTCTTGCAAAACCTTGTCATGGGTGTTGCATGTGTATGTCAAAACATCCATTTGCTTAAGAAGCTTTTGTTTTTGTTTTTGTTTTCCCCCCCCTGTTGGTTTGCAGGTCGGATGGCGGAACAAGACCAGATGCCCTTCCTGGAAAGCGGCGGGGAGCCGAAGCTTCGGTGAGCTGACACCAGTCATGAACTTGAATTCCACACAACACCGTGGTCCATCCGAACTTTTCCATAGCCTTCGGCGTTTTTCCGTGAGGTTTAGAACTCCAGATTTGGTATATGAGATGTTTGAGATCAGGGATCGGTCCGAGTTTGGCGGAAGCGGACGTTTTGGGGCCAAGTTGCCATCAGAACCTCTCAGGGCCTTCGATGTGTTCGACCCAAATTCACCGAGGTGTTGAAGCGGATGCCGAGAGCTTGGGGTTCGCTTGCGGGATGGGTGTGCTCCTGGGTGTTTCTTGCATGCAGGTGGTTTTTCTCTTCTTCTTCTTAGCGCTTACAGCCTGGTTTAGGCAGATGTGGTGGGGGGGACCCAATCAAGTAATGTTTTGTCAGGGAAATGATGAATTGTCTGTCCGAAATCTTGCTCAGGCACCTGCGTCGAAGGCATGGGCTCGTGGGTTTGTGGGCTTCGAAGGATCAGACTGGGCTTTCAGAGCGCATGTTCGATTGGAGGTTGGCTGGCTGGCTGGCTGGTTGGCTGGTTGCCTGGTTGGCTGGTTGGCTGGTTGGCTGTTGGCTGGTTGGCTGGTTGGCTGGTTTGGCTGGTTGGCTGGTTGGCTGGTTGGCTGGTTGGCTGGTTGGCTGGTTGTTGGTTGGTTTGGTTTGGTTTGGTTTGGTTTGGTTTGGTTTGGTTTGGTTTGGTTTGGTTTGGTTTGGTTTGGTTTGGTTGGTTGGTTGGTTGGTTGGTTGGTTGGTTGGTTGGTTGGTTTGGTTTGGTTGGTTGGTTTGTGGGTGGGTCGGTCGGTCGGTCGGTTGGTCGGTCGGACACTCGGTCGGTCGGTCGGTCTGCCGGCATCTTTGATCGGTAAAACGTGTGGGGGCAGTCACTGTTCATTACACATCTCTGACACAGGCCCATCTCAGAAGCTTTGAAGAACCTAGGTTACGATTTCACTCGCAGCTTCAACCTGACCCGAGTAAGTCTCAAGGATTTGCAACAAAGGGCCTTCCAAAAAGACCCAGGAAACATTTGTGGTTGCTGAATGGATGGGTGAGCATGGAAAAGGACTCAACCCTTACAATTCTGCTTGGCCTGAGTGTGGCCAGGTGAGACGAAGCGCTGTCGCCGTAGCTGTGGCTGCCATTGCTGCTTTGGCCTCGGGGCCAAGAATTCAGCATGGAGGGAAGTCCGGCCGACCCGGTAGATGTTTGCGCATGGTGAAAATGCACAAAACCAAAAGACACACGGAAGCAAATTTTCAATTCAAAAGGAACTATGAGCATCCCCGATTCAACACGCTTGAACCCTGTTGCAGGCGTTTAAGCATTTGGGAATGCCACCCTTGGTGCCCCTAGAACTGTTTGCCTGGATCGCCAGTGGCAACAGTGACTGAAAAAAAAGGATCGCAACTTGGCCAAACCGTTTTGGTGGTACCGAACCGTTTTGGTGGACGATTCGGATTTGCTCAAGCCGACCTGTCCGAGGTCCTGGGCTTGGTGCTGTCCCGGACGTGGAGAAGTCCGCTCCGGGGTGAGGCGGAGCAGGCGTGGGGGGGTCCGTTTCTTTTCTTCTTCTTTCGCCGCGAGAAACGGCAGGCAAGGAGGGAATGAACCCAGGCTTTGGTTTTTCTGAAAGGAAACCACAAGGGATGGAAGTCTTGGGGTTCATTCCGACATTTACTGAGCGCCCGGGGGGTTTCTGTCCACCATTTTTTTGTTCTTGCGGGGTAACACCGGTCACAGAGTTTCAGCAGGATTTGGTCCTCTTTCCGTTTCGCTCGCTAGGCGGTGGGCCTCTCGGCGAGCTACTGCCAGCAGGCAAGTCCGATGGATCTGGCTGGACCCGTCAAAACCGTTGTGTTGGATCCCGTTTTGGGCAAAAACGGGAGGTGGGTCCAACTTTTTTTTGGGATCAGCGATATGGCTGTGGGTGTCAAAACTTTCAAAACCAATGGTATCCCATTTTTTGGGGGATTGGGTGAATTCACCACCCTTTTTAGAACCCATTTTAGTGGTTGGATTGGGATGTTCACTGGGGTACGATTTGGATTTTGACCTACAGCCATCTCAGTCTTAGGCAGACGGGGTTTCCCAAGCGAGTGAAGGGCGATGGCGAGACTTTTACCCCATACCACTGGTAAGGTTGACCCCATATTCATGAACCCCTGTTGAAAAGAATGTTTTTGATTTTTTGGCGTTTCGTGGCTGATCACTTTTGGAGGAGCTTTTGGCCCCATATGAAGATCACTTTTGGGTTGATTCATGTGGGGTCAAGGAGTCGCAATGACTGGGCCTGGGTGTCCCAAAAAAAAGGCCCGAGGGATTCGAGCGCCTTTTTGGAAGGCGAGGTGCCAAATGGCTCGATTGTTGTGATCCTGCGTTCCGTGGCGGTTCGAATGATACGTCCGCGTTCTGCCGAGGTTCTGCCTTCGACGGGGATGGATTTCTGAACTAGCCTAAACCATTCCCTGAAATAAAGAACAGGAGCTCATTCTCCCCAAGTTTCCTCTACCGAACAGGAACTCTCCCCAAGTTTCTTCTATGTTCCGGAGATCACTCTCCCCAAGTTTCTTCTACCTGACCGCCCCAATCTTCCCCTTTCCCCCCAGAAGAGGAGATAGATCACTCTCCCCAACTTGGTCCCTCGCCCCGCGCGGGAGCTCCCCCTCGCCCCGCGCTTGAGGCCTCCGGGGAGATCCTGCGCTGGTGCTGCGCGCAGGGCATGCTCCAGTGTGTCCGGCAGCCCGACCGACGCGGGTGGGGGGGGGGTGGGTTTAGGGGTGTGGTTTTAGGGGGTTGGGCGGGTTGGGGGGGTTTAAAGGGTTGGGGTTTGGGGGTTTGGGGGTTTGGGGGTTTGGGGGTTTGGGGGCTTGAAGGGTTAGGAGCTCGGGGATTTGGGGGGGGGAGTTTGGGGGCACACCCCGAACCCTTCAAATCAAACCCCCAAACCCCCAAACCCCCCCCCCCCCCCCCCCCCCCCGCACCCGAAACAACCAAATAACAACAAGACCAAACTTCGGGGGGTGTTTGGGGGTTTGGGGTTTCTCGGGGCTGGTTTTTCCTTTTTTTTGGGGGTTGGAAGGTTTGGGGGTTGGAAGGTTTGGGGTTGGCCCAGACGTACCTGGATGTTCTAGCAGGTAGATTATGATTTGTAACCAAGTTGAGAATTGGGGGCAGCATGATTGTTTTTGTCGAAAATTGTACATGTGCGTTTAGTTGAAATTTTGCTTGTTCTGTATGGTAATCTGCACTCAAGCATTCTTGTCCGAGGAAAATGTCTTACAAAGGACATTCTGAAGGTTAAATCAAGGTCCGGTACATGGACTGTCACGGAACATGCGCGGAAATTTGCGAGGATTGATTGTGTCTTTTCACGGTAACCTCTGCTTGGGTGTAAACATAAATCGCCGTGTCTCCATGACACATGTGTTCTTGACAAGCTTGGTTGTTTCGCCATGAAATGGGACTCTGGAAGTCCATAGTCTACACTGAGAATCCGACCAAGTCTGGCTTTTACCAACGTGGGTCCCTGCCTCTTGGGCTTGTCCTAGCCTTTTGGTGCCCTCCAGTGGCAAGGATATCCAGAGGAGCAGGTCCTGTGATCAGAATCCAAGAGACTCCACATCCAAATCCCGGGCCCTTGTCCCACGGGCCCTTTTGAATATGGGAGCCAATTCATGCACGGCGCAGTTTCTGCGAGGCCGATGCCAGCCCTGTGGAGGACAGTTGGAGCCTTCAGAAGCTGGTCGAATGGAAGGGACGGCCACCGTTTTTTTTTTTTTTTTCCTTTCTGGGCGTGGTGATTCTCTTTGCGCGGAGAGATATATATCTTTGCCTGGTCTTGGCTTGGCCTTGACTCATGTGCATAGCAGTAGCGGATGCTGCCAATTCACAAGACACCTCCAACTAGCCTATGGTTCGCGGCCGCCAAAACCATTTCGGGGGGGGGGGGTGGGGAGGTCACCCAATTTTTGTTTCCCATCTTTTGGTTGTTCGTGGCAAGTATATCCCCAGGAGTTGATATTCGCGCGCCTCACATAGGACTCTATGGCGATCTCGGACCTACCGGTCGCTGGCTTGGAAGCAGACCGTTGACTTTGGGGGGGAAGAGTTGATCTCTTCGGGGCAGCTGTTGCGTGGAGCTGCGAACTTGCCCGCAACACCTCAACATGCTTGTTGTTGGGAAACATTTTTCCCATTTTTGCTTATTGTGGTTTAGTCCTTCCAACGTCAACCAAGCCAAGTTGCCAAAGCACGAAAGAGCGAATGGACCACCATGTCTCTTGAGGGACTTGTCCAGCTGGATGTTGTTCATGTCGCATGCGTGTCCCTGCGAGCAGGCTTCCCGGGCTGGCCATGGGAACCCCAAGCCCTTCTTTATCCATGCAAAGCCCCTCTCAACAGACTTGGCCCGGCCAAAATTTGAGAAGCTTTGTTGTGGGTTGAAGACATGTCCTCCATGTGCATGGCCGGTTTGCCAAGCCAAGCTCGGGCTGGCTTTTGAGCTTTGCAGCTGTCGGGCGCCATGGATTGCGCCATGTCTTACATACCTTCGAGCTTTCCCCCCCCCCCTCCGTTTTTGTTGTTGTTTTGTCCCCCTCTTTTTTTCCTTTTTTTTTTTTTTCTCCCTCGGTTGTTTTTCGACCTGGGGCTCGTCGGTTCGTGGGCTGCTTGAACCTGGGTCCCTAAGGATTGGACCGCGCAGTCCGTCCCGGAACACCACGTGTGGGTGCACCCGGAGGACTCCGAGCGTCAAAAACAAAGTCAGTGTAACGTAGTCCCAAAGTCCGCCGGTTTCGCCGTTTTGCTGCCTTTCCTGCCGGTCCTGTATGATGTGAACAAAAGGAAACGAAACATGGCTATTGGTATGTCTTCTTGGCTGGACCTGCTCCAAGTGCCCGTGGCACAAAGTGCCTCTCTTTGAAGACCCAACAAATTTCAGCGGTCAAAAAAATGATGTGGCCTGGTCATATGATTCTCGTTGTCCGCTCAACTGGTACTTGCTAATTTCTAGCCGGTTTTCTCCCTGCTTATGAGCTTTGGTTGAACTTGCGAATAAGTCTATGGTCCATTTGCCAGGGTTGGTTCTTTAGGGGAAGAACTGTTGGCGATGGCTCATATACAGGTCCGCCATGTTGAGAGACGCCGAACAAGTTTACACACACACACACACATGTGTGCATTTGAGGACTTTCGTTTGTTTTGGTTTGCTCAGGTCCAATTTCGATTACACGCTGAATCGTCCAAAGTCAGCAACAGGTTAGCATTCAGAAAAGAGGCGGGGGGCGTCGACCGATTTAGCCTGCGGAGCGGCGCGACAAGTGAGCGGAAAAGTAATTTCTTGGCTAACGCCTTGGCGATGCTTGGTGTCGACCGCTTTAGTCTTCGGACCAGAGCAACATGGGACTGGGTCAAAAATATTGTTGACCCACAGCCACATCTACTTTAGTGAGCCGAAATCGTATTCTTTGTTAAATGTTGGTGATGCTAGGCACAGCGACATCTACTTTTGTTAGGCACTGGTGATGCTGGGGGCGCCGACCACTTTAGTCAAGCAGCGTCACGTCGAATCATGTCGAGCTCAAAAGCTCAGTCAGCAGCGAGAAAGCGATAAGAACTTTGATGTTGTTGAATGACTTACTTTGAAAACTCGTGTTTGGAAACCGTTGCAACGATTCTGCGTCCCACACCTTGCCGCACGTGTGCATCCTTGAATCGCCTCAAGTTTGAGACCTTTTCAGGAGTTCTTGATTGTTTCGCTCCTGGGATGCAGGGGCGGCTTGGGGCAGGTTGCATGTATGCAATGTACTGCAATGTACTGTACTGTACTGTACTGTGCTGTACTGTACTGTACTGTACTGTACTGTATTGTACTGTACTGTACTGTACTGTACTGTACTGTACTGTACTGTACTGTATGAATGTGTGCATGTACATATGTGTGCACATACACGCGCACACACACACAGACAAACACTTCCATTGTAGAAATGTTGGAGAGCCCCTTGCCTGGGCGGTATTGCATTTTTCATTTCTGTAAACCTGAAACCGTGATTGGGTTCCAACAACACTTTCGACAAGTCCAGGCCACATCCACAGATTTAGGTAGAAAAAGGAAGTCGGGGGAGGAAAAATGGGGCATCCTCATGTCCCGGCAGTGGTCATTTGCCAATTGGATGCCGAGCAACGCATGGCCCTCACCAGAATCTGAGTTCGGTTGGGAAACAGGGAGACCCTCAAGATGATGGCTTTCCTTTTAGTTTCCCTCTAAACTAACACCCTCGAAGAAACAAAAACGCAAGCCCAGCTGAATATTGACCGTTGCGCTTTTTGGTATTTCTTCCAAGCAGCTCTGAAAGGCGACCACACAGGTTGTCGTACAGATGCTCCAAATTTCGCAATTCATAGCTAGACCACGGAGGGACGGGCATGATCTCAGAGAAAAGGTCACAGTTTACGCCAAAGCTTTAGAGGCGCCATGATTGTGAACGAGTAGAAATCGTTTTGGTGCACAAATGCCACCCGGCTCTGGAAAAATGCGTTTGCAGCGCTTGGCAACAAAAGTGGCAACATACACCGGCAAGCAAGCAAGAAGCATCGGAGTTGACGCAAGCACAAAAAAACAGAGGCCATAGTTTCCAAGATCAACTCAGACATTCGGCAGATGGAGCGGGCGCATGCTAGGAGAAGGGGAAGGTGGAACTTCGCAGAAAAATCATCAACCCAAAGCGACGCACAACCACCCACGGCCTAAACCAGCTCTAAAGTCACCCTAAACCAGCCCTAAACCCAGCAGCAACCAACCCACCATGAACCAGCACTAAACCCAACGCGACAGCCCAAACAGATGCAGCTCACTCCTTGCCAAGCAGCAAGCAGGCAGGTCGCTTAGATAAACGGGGCCCCACTTTGTTGACCGAGGCTGGGGGGGGGATTGGATTGCACCCCCAAAAGATGAAGCAAGGTTTTTTCCCTTTCCCATTCTGCAAAAATCATCCCACCACAGCCTTCCAAAGCGTCACTTCGCTTTTTTTGTTGGTCCGTTCTTTTTTCCTTCGGATGAACGGGACCTCGCAAGGAATTAATTCCCCTACCCGTTTTGCGGGTACCCCATTTTGACACATGCCTTCCATGGCCTCCAGGAAGGTCACTATCAGACCCATCACCATGGCCCGAGCGATCTAGTGTCTTGGCTCGCAAGCGGGGGACACCTTCGATCTTTTTTGCTCAAGGTGGTGGACTGAAGGAAAACGACCCCCCCCCCCCTCCCCGAAAAAAATATACAACAAATCCAACAAACAGATCTTGAGAGCCCCTCGAAATGTTCACTTGCCCTCCAAAATGGGAGTGGGGCGTATTTCCTAGACAGGCACTTGAAAGAATGGCCGCTGCTTTGTTGCGGGTCCCAGGAGTAAATGGGAGTGGGGCGTATTTCCAAACCTTCAAGACAGGCACTTGAATGAATGGCCGTTGCTTTGTTGCGCAGGAGTACCCGGATGGCTCGCACGTTCACATCGTGATTCATCACCACCACCACCACCCGGACCTCTCCGTGGCTGGGCCAATTCGAGTCTGCGACCTCTTAAAGTGAAACACTTTAAATGGATCCTCAAGGGAGCCATGTTGGGGGATCTTTGTTTTTGACTCCATATTGGGTTGAGGTGTGGTAAACCGATAATCCAAATACCAACTGCAGGATTTTGTCGATCGATTAAACAAAGAGAGGCCTCAAGCATGGGGGTGATTTGCAACCTTCCCTCGAACCAGGACCTAGTGATGGTCCATGTCTGCCATCATGGGCATGACATTGTCCACCAGATCGCTAGGAGCAACAACGGGTTACTGGGTTTACCAAACGCCTCCATAACACATTCAAGCAGTACGCGGCGCCAACAATGCCCGGCGCGTCTTGCTTTTTTTTTTTTTTGGGGGGGGGTACTCTTTTGGGTCTGGTTTTTTGAGGGGAGACCAAACGGGGTCCCTTAATGGAACTGGGTGAATTATAACGACCTCACACGACCAAACACCCTAAATGGTGGCTGATGTGGGGAATCGCTTTCCAACCACCGCAAGTTTCAGGTTGGTGACATATGATTCACCCAGAAATGGAACGAGGTTCTCACGTTTCCTCAGGCTCCGGACCACACCTTCTATGACTGCGACGTGGGCGCTACCCATTGGCACTCCGCCTGGTCTGCGGGAAAGCAAGACGCTATGAGCAATGGTCAGTGTTCGATCTTTGAAAGGCGTGCCTCCTTTTTTTGGGGGGACTTTGTGTTTTTTGTTTGGTGGTTTTAGAGGGAACAACAGAATGAGGAACAATTTTTTGGGCCCGATTCCGGGGAAAAAAACAAAAACACCCATCTGGGAACTTGTCCACACCGTCTGCGACTGATACTCGCTTGTGGCATCGAGTACGCTCACCAACTGGCTCCAAAACAGGACACCGCCAAGCCCGAGTTGGTAGAAGACAACGCTGGGAAACCCGCGATCCACCGGGTATTGGCTGGCTTTTTCACTGCTCTGCAAAAAGGAACGAGTGTGCGTGGTGGAAGCAGCGTACTGTTGGCAATGGTGGCCATGGTTTTCGGGGTCCACAAAGAGCAAGCAAACCACAGAAGTCCGAGGGGCATGTGTTAGTCGGGTATCTAGGATTGGTTGCCACTACCCCCCCCCCCCCATTTTTTAATCAACAGGGTACATTCCCTTATTTGTTGCGTCTATAGAAGGGTTGCATCTCCCAATCCATTTCTCGAGGTTTGTCCGGTTGCCGCGTGCAAGGACTTTTGCTGCAAGACTGCCTCGGTGGGTTGCGGGCACGACTTCGACTGCTACAAAGGCTTGGAAGGGGGTGGCGAGTCCGGTGATAGCTTGCAGTGGCCTCTTTCTCGATCTCGTCTCTGTCTCTCTCTCTCTCTCTCTGTTTGCATTGCAGCGTCATGTCGCCCCTGAGTTGCCTCGACTGCCCCTTCATGACCCCTGAATTGTCTTCGTACTACTGGCTTTCCCCTTAATTTCCTGCATGTCCTTTTTATATCTCGTCATTTCCCAGGATGTCCGCTGCCCGTCCATTCCTTTCAATTTCCCCTTCATGTCCCTGTCATTTTCTCGGTATGTCCACTTCATTTTCCATGTATGTCCCTTTCTTTCATTGCCAGTCATTTCCCTACATCTCCCTTCGTGTCCTTTGGTTTCCTTGTCCTTTGTTTGCCTTTCAGTCCCCCCTCACTCCCCTTGCTTTCATTTCTTTCCCCCTCAGGTCCCTTTCAGTTGCCCTGTGTTGCCTTTTCATTTCCTCTTGCTTTCCTGTCATGTCGACTTCCTGTCCCGTGCATGTCCTTGCATGTTCCTTTATTTCCTCCCCTCATGTCCCTGCACTTCCTTGCATTTTCCCTTCGCTCCCTGGTATTTTTCCGAGAAAAGACATGGTTTTTTCAACGTTTTCGCAAAAAAGACATGAAACACAACATAGTTTTTCCAGGGTTTCAGCAAAAGGAAGCAGAGAGCCGGCAGGGGGATTCAATAGTGGGACCCCTGTCTTGCGACACCGGCTCCCCGAAGACCAGTTTTAGTGGAACGTCATCAGATTACCGCGCGGTACGTGGCCGCCCCCCCCACCCCCCCCGCCTAAACCCTATGTATCAGACGTCGGGCGGGGGGGGGATAGGGGAAAAAATGTAGAAAGGGCTGGTCCTCGGGGGTGGGGGGTAGATGGTTGCCTATTCTGTTTTTTATTTCACAATTCAACACGTGAACCACCTTATCCGTTTTTTCAAGGCTGATTTTGGGGGCATGAAATAACGATATGGATGTGGTAACGAATTGATGATTTGGTCCCCTGTGTCGTTCCAGATTTCAACTTTTAGTTTTATTGATTGAAAGAGGTTAGGACTTTCTGTGGTTTCACGGGTTGGCTTTTGGGCGGGTCTTCTGTTTTCCTATTCTTTGTTTATGTCATATTCAAAATCTGATGAGGTTTCAATGTAATCTCTTATCTCTTCCTGTGTTGTTTGCTGTGTGTATTCTTTTGTTGCTTCTTCAGTCTTTGGTGGTTTTGGATTCTTAACATTGTTGATGTGTTTTTTGGTTCTTTCGTGTTTTGCTTTCTGACTAAGTGAGACCATACACCTACAATATTGACATTCAATTTTTTGTTGGTTGTATTCTTTTCTGTATTCTTGCTTGTGTTCTTTATTCTTTTCATAGTGTTTTTTATCCCATTGAGCGTGTTTGTCTCTATTGTTGTAATAATATGTGTGCCTTTGTCTGATACAATCATTACATTGTTTTCTATCTTTGTCAAAATGTATTTGTTCTTTTGTTTTTAGACATCTTGAGCATTGCTTCGCTTCAGTCTTTTCCATATCAATAAATATATAGTGTTCCTAAGTCTTTAAAAGTGTTTCTAGGTCATCAATTAATTCAGGGGTCTTTATAGGTTAAAAGTTTGCTATAATTATAACATATAAGTTTATAAATGTTATGATTATAGTATGGTTATAGAATAATATGATTAAACCTGTTTTCAGTGTTTCCAGTCTCCTATGTTGTCCCAAGAACTGCTCAAGATGTCTCTGATATTATACCAGATTAAGGTAACGACATAATCTTTCATTTGTGCTCTTTGTTGTATTAAATAACGTAAGACTGACACCAAAGTATAGTAATTAAACTGCATTGCTGTCATTCCTCCTCTTTCATTAATACTATTACCATTCTGTTTAACGAGTTCTTCTTTCATTATGTTTTCGTAAATCTCTTTTATCCATTGATGATTTTGTTCTCCATACTCGGCAAACATATCTAGATATATATCTTCCATTGTTTTATCACTTTTGATTATTTCAATGACTTGTTCATAAGACGGATAGGGGTTATCCTTAATGAATCTCAATATTATCTTTCTATCCTGTTCCAGCTCTTTTTCTGTCACTCCTATCATTGGCATTTTACTGTTTAATATTATAAGGTGTCATTTCTTAAAGTCTTGTTTTATTTTAGATAAGGCACTTATTTTCTTGTTGATACTAGGGAGAGTTAAACCCCACCCGTGGTCTCTTAAAGCGTGTGAATAAAACAATGTTTAATCATATTATAATTGAATAAACTAACATCCATCCTCAACCAAGGGGCAACCATCCCCATCCAAGGGGACAATCATCCCCAACCAAGGGGACAATCATCCCCAACCAAGGGGACAATCATCCCCATCCAAGGGGACAATCATCCCCAACCAAGGGGACAATCAACTGACGCATTGCCTCCAACGACATCAAGGACGATGTTGATGCTGGTTGCTTGTAATGCTTAATCCCCCTTCCATCAAACAAACTAACAAATATGCCTATCCCACTAAATAGTTCTAATAATTTCATATTATTAGAATTATTTAGATATTTATTTTATGGAAAAGTGTCCATACGGGATTGAATTGAAAGCATCAATATAAAACCTTTTATTTTCATAATTACTGAGTGATTGCTTGACTTGAGACATTGAATATATTTGATGTGTTTTGCTCCTGATGAAGTTGTAGGAGATTTCGTGCTTTTTGTTGTGATGCAGTGCTTCATGATAGTTCTGATAGGTCAGTTCCTTCTTCACCTTGTGCTTGACTACACCTTTTGATTTCTTGTGTTCCTCATCCTCGCCGTGGATTGTGAAAGCATAGGATTTAGGTTTCAACCCGATGAATCTAGTAATGATTTTACCGTTGACTTCATCTTTGTACATTCCTAAGACCTTCTTATTTGTTGTGTCATGGCATGGATGTTCAACAGGATAATCACTAAAATCCATATGTTGCTTGATACCTTGAAAATCCTTGTAGATATCATCCGTGAAGGTTTGAATTACATAACTGTCAGTATCTGTATATATCAATTTGATATTTTCGTTGTATTTCTTTTTCAACACACCATAGTAAAACTCATACATATGTAATTTACTTAAATCAAGAATGGTCATTCCTAAGAATATGGGTTTATCCAATTTCAGTTTCGCTTTAGTTTTCTCCACTCCTACAAGATTTTCATTTATGATAAATCTATTTTTGAAAGTAGGATTATTCACACACTTTTCATATCTAACATCATTATCTACCAATTCAAAATCCATATGTTTTCTTTTGTCTTCCATAGTTTTTCCATACACCGCGTTATTCATTAATTTGAACAGGTCTTTCTCAAAGTCGCTCTTCGCTTCTTTCCTTTTGCCTGTGTTGAAGTCAATCCACGGCTTCAACCAAGCCCTCTGTTGAAATTTTATTATCCTATGAACCTTGGTGAGTTTCATACCCATTTTTAGATAATACTGTAAAGTCTTGATATGAACAACATATTTTTCTTTATCTTTCAAATTTAATATTAACTTGCTGGTTTTCTCGTCCTTCGGTTCTTTGTTTCCATAGTAGATTTTGTAGATTTCCTTTTGATAGTCTGACAACATATTAGCATTGACATTCATTATTTCCGGTGCTAGTGGGTAGTCCGAATGGTAGTCGTGTAGTGTTTCTGGATATTCCAAATCAACTTCCATAATATAACCATACTCATCTTTTTCATCCCACTTTTCAATGTTAGGTGTTTTCTTTGCCCATTTGATGTTCTTTAAAGGCAATTTTTGAGACATTGCCAGACCATACAGATTGTTAGCATCTAAGTAATTGATATAACTTGACGGTTTACTTTCATCAAAGGCTTCATCCATATACTTATTGTTTGCCTCAGCCAGTTTATGACTGACCTGACACATACCTCCACGCATTCCCTGTTCAACCATCTCATACATTTCTTTATCATGCAACTGTTCAATTTCAACACCAGTTTTCAACAACATAGCTTCCCAAGCGAAGTTAGGAAGGGTATAATAATGAGCGGGGTCCAAACCGTAGTATTCCATACATAAGTCTCTAAAGTTTTCAAAAACATCAGTCAATAATAAAACATCGGTTCTCAAATACAAATCGTGATATTGTCCTAATGTTCTAATACCGAAGTGTTTCCAAACCTTTTGTGCCCTTTCATAATCTTTGTCATTGACGTGTTCTTCACTTAATTTACTGTAGAACGCTTCTTTTGGCGGTAAGTTTCTTTCAGTAAATCTGTCAAAACTATCAAAATAGTCATAAGGATAAATCCCCTTATCAGTCAACAAGTCCAAATCTTCATCGGTTTTAACATATGGATTTCTAACACTGTATCTAAAATTGTTCTTCCAGTTCTCACGCCTTTTATCACCTCGCGAAGCGAGTGCTTCGGTCGTGTCTGAAGCACTCCCGTACTTACTCAACCTGACCAACTTATCCAACGAAGACGATAAGAAGCTAAAACTGTCCTTGAAACAAAGGTTTTTAAAACCAAAGGTTATGAACTTCTCGCTGTTCTGTGCGATGCAATCGATTTTAGCATTCTTGCTCAGTTCGTGTGCCTTGTTGATGATTAAGTGAGCGTCATAGTTTTTAAGGTTATGAAGGAAGACTGGTATTTTGTAATATCTCATACTAAAAGCAAGATTACAATCATCATGAGCACAACCTCTATATTTACCAGTAAAATGGCAATGGTCGCGAACTTTCCGACGTCCGTCGGAAAGTGGTGCTTGGGTCT
Source organism: Effrenium voratum (assembly GCA_963377175.1). Lineage (NCBI taxonomy): Eukaryota > Dinophyceae > Suessiales > Symbiodiniaceae > Effrenium > Effrenium voratum. Next base: position 1,062,527 of record CAUJNA010000224.1, on the reverse strand, counting down.
CCGACCCATCTCTAACTTTTTTATCCCCTTCCTGAAAGCCCTTTCCACAAACGAAACACTTAGTAGCAGTGTCAAAATCTGTTTTATCGTCCTCAGTCATGATTATCTCTTTCACTTCCTTCATTTTCTTTATTACATCATCTCTGACTTCATTCATTTTCTCAACGAACTTATCCATACAATCTTCGCCTCTGTATAAATAGGGCTCACTGCTTCCAGTGATGGCATTGACTACATTAATCATAAAACCACAAGGGCGATGATTTTGATATGATGTGGTTGTCGCTTTTGTCGATTTGCTTTTAACATCAATGGGCACTGTTAAACATTCAAAGTCTGCATATATGACATAAGGCGCTTTCAGTTTCTTAAAATGATTCTTAAATTCAATGGTAGCTCCTACCTCTGGCATTTCTATTTGTTGTCCTTCAACCGCTAGACAACCCTGTTCTTCGTGTTGTTTTAATAACTCTTCTGACTTGAAACCGTGTGAGCACGTCCTACAATGATGTTTTTTCCTATTTGTTTTGTTGGTTTGGCTTCCCATCAGCTTGTTATAGTTCTTGATGTAGACATAGTGCGAGTTGGCATTTTCTCCAGTCAGCTTTATTAAATCAATCTTTTGTTGTGCTTGGGGGTTGTTGCTTCTTTTGTATAATAAAATTGTTTTACTATTGGCATCAGGATTGATGTAATAAACATTGACCGATATGTGTTTGTTCTGTTCTTCAAATTGTTCAATCTCATCATTGCCTACAGGAAAGTTTATATTGTCCCACTTGATGAAACTATCATTAACATATTTTTTATAATGATACATATCACAGGGATGGTCTTTTTTGTATATCTCATAAAAACCACATTGAACAGAATATTTGAAACACAACTCATCATTGTTTTTAATATTGATACAAGCCTTTTTGTTTGCCACCCAGTCGGGCAATGGAATATAAGAAGAGCCACGGGTAGGATTGTATCTGTCATAACTTATCACCAGACTTTGAACTTGAAGAAGAACAAGACCCGATTGAATGAATTCGGCTATCTCAATTTGAACCTCTATGTCGTGGGCTATGTTGTTTAAAACACTGTTTATCTCTTCTGGGTTATGGACATTGTATCTCCTGCTTCTCAGCCTTCGTCGTATCTCTTCGTTGTCAGTGTTCTTTAACGCCAAATCTACTTCAACAATGATTTTCATATTCGGGTTTCTGTTCAGGAATTCTACCATTCGTTGCTTCTGATATTTTAAGTATGATAAGCCTTTCATTCCTTTCAATCTTATATCACTAACCGAATATGTGTTGGCGTAGCCTTTGAAGGCTTGCTGTTCATCTGTGATTTTGGATTTGAAACGCTTGACATAATCCTGCAAGGGTCTTCCTCGTGTTAGTTTGATGAAGCTAGCCCCTTTCATTAGAAGACTATGTTTTCTGTAACCATCGCTTCTCGCCACTTCCTTTAGTCTGGTATTCAACACCTTCGAAGTGGGTTTGTTCTTACTGTATCTGTAGGTCTTGTCTCCTATTTTGAGTTTTTGTGTTTGTTTCCCTTCTTTTTGTATTAGTTCACCTTGTTGACTTTTTATAATGAAATCTATGATTTTTTCTTCTGACACTGACACCATATATCTATACTCTATATTATATATACTAAATATTTCTTTAAGTAGTTTTGGGTAGGGGTTGCCTGTTGGAGAAACTGGGCTCCGGGTTGAAACTCAACGCATTAATCTTATTAATGAGTTTTAATAAGATTAATGAATTATCCTTTCATAAAGGGGGGTTTTTGTTTTTATTGCATACATTGCTTTTCTTGTGTTTGGATAGGTTGGTCTTGCTTGATATCGTCCTTCCGCAGTCCTCGCAGGTGTAAGGCTGTTTTAGGTTTTTGTTGTAGTAGTTCTGGTGGTAGGTCTTCTGGTCGTCCTTCCATCTCATTAGTTGGTCGTCGCTCTCGCTAACCTTCTCGCTCATCCTCTGTAAGACTAAGTCGTTTTCCGCTTTCATAAGTTCAACCATTACATCAAATTCGTCATTCGTTATTCTCTGTTTTCTATTACCATTAATGAAAATTCCTGTCATTTTTACTATATTATCACGTTTTCTCTTTAAGTAGTTTTATTTTTTCTTCTTGCCTCGGCTACTTTTTGTATTTGTGCTTTCTGGGCTTCTGCTCCTACTTCTTGTTTCCATTTGTTCCCTAGTCCATTCACTACCTCTAGCTATTTCTTGGGGTGAGTTGCTCCTGCTTCTTGTTTCTAATTGTCTTCTGTTCATTTGATTACCTCTTGCTCTTTCTTCTGGTGAGTGGCTTCTGCTTCTCGCTTCTACCTGTCGTCTTGACCAGAAAGAAGCCCTCGGTTGTTCTTCTTCTTGTTCTCGCGATTGTTCTGATGAAGTGGATGACTTCTTATCTCGTTGGAATAGTTCAAATACGCTCTTGTCTTCTCCACCTAAAAATATGTTTCTTAATGACCTTATTTCTCGACTTTCCTCTTTCTTCTCTTCCTCTTTCTCGGTTGATGCTGACGATGATGATGTTAAATGAAGACTTTGTAAATCTTCCTGCTTTTCGTCTGACTGTTTTAAATCATTATCTTTTACACCTTCTGGTTCATCTTCTGACTTTCTATTTTCCTCACTCTTGTCTGTAATTACATCACTGAATTTTTCATCATCTAACTCCTTTGCTACATATCGCGTTGTTTGTGTATCTGCCTCATTGTTTTCATACAACTGTGATGTTGGCGGTATTTCATCAAACATTTCTGGTGTCAATTCATGTAATAAAACTTGTTTATCAGTTTGAACCCTAGCATTCAACCGTCGTCTCCTGTCGTATTTTGAAAGGTCAAAATCGTCAAAGTCTATATCGTTAATTGATGTGTCAAATGTCCGTCTTTCGGGGATGATTTCAATTTTCAATCTGTGTGTCATCGCTTCTTTCAGCATTTCATCAAAAGTTTTCCTTCTTCTTAATCCATAATATTTATCAGTCATATTTAAATATTATAGATTTTTTTTATTGTTGAGTTGATGAACTTGGTTTCTGTTTGAAGTACTTGTTATAAACGTTGTCCTTGTAATATGTTTCTAACTGAGTACGAATTCCTTTTCTTTCTGTTGTGCTTGCATTGTTATATTCATCTAATAATTCTTTGAACTCATCGTATTTATCAGCATTTATTACATTGAATTGATGTAGTTTTGAAATTATATTATCCATCATAGTTCCCGGATTTTTCGAAAGATACACCGGCCACATCCACTTTATGGTTTCTAAATAGTTTTTGAAAATTTGTTCATCATCCACTTCTTCGTTTTCTACATTTTGTAATTCCATCTCGTTCGCTTTTTCGTGCATTTCCATTATTTCAGTATCAGAAATTGTTGTTTGTTTATCATCATCATCATGTCTTTACCCTTTTTCGCTGTTGCTGTTTCCTCTATGGGTTCTAAAGGTGGCAGTTCGTCATCTGATGTCATTGAATGAACTATTACCCCTTCAGGTATTGAACTTGATGAAGCCTTGTTTAAATCTTCGTGTATGCTTGGACTGAGTTTTTCCCTTTTCTCTCTGACTTGTCTATCTTGTTCTTCAAATGATGCTTGTATATCATTTTCATACTCTTCATATTCTGTCAGTGGACTGTCTGGTGTGGAAAAAGCGGACTTTGAAGAAGACCGGCTGGTTATTCTAGAAGACGATGCTGTTGTCTCTGCTTTTCTTAATTCCTCCTTTCTTTTCATCGTTTCCTGATTTAGCAATCCTAAGCTGTCCTTGTTGTCCCACTGACTTCCATATTGGTTTAATCTGTATCTCGTCGCCTTTCTATCTATTACATCTTCAATCGATGGTCTATTCTCATCTTCTACTAATGTTTCTTTTAACAATTCATCATAAGAAGGTCTTAAGTGTAGCTGTGATTTTAATGAACCTATGGCATGTGGTTTGGTTGTATTCAGTCTATTTATTGATTTAATCATATTATATTAATTAATTTAGAAAATAAATTAATCCGAAATATTCTTAATCATTTCTTCTAAATGTTTCTTTCTTGCTGTGAGTTGTTCTGTTGTCTGTATTCCATCTGGTGAGCGTGTGTTGTCCAACTCTCGTCTTATCTTGTCTAACTCCTTTCTATAACTTTCGGTTCTGTTGCTTTCAGCTAAATCATTTCTATACTTTATTAATGCTCCTTGTGATTGTTTCGCATCCATTGTTTCTTTTAATTGTTTAAAATAGTTCTTTCTTGAAGCAGCACCCCACAAATCATTTGAGTCGTAGGAACGTTCTACTTGTGGAGCCCTTTTAAATTCGACATTTCTATGACTTCTCATAAGCATAATTGTTATATATAATAATTAGATTATTATTTAAAACATTGATAAAGTTAATTTATTTATTTTATCTGATTTATCTTGTTTTTTCTTTTGTTTCAGTTCTTCATAATGTTGGGTTAATAGTTCTGTCGCTGTGGGTTTCTTAATGGTTTCTTTAATAACTTCTTGTTTAATCTCATTCTTAATTTCTTCTTTTACTTCTGGTTGAATTTTTCTAATATTCTTTTGTGGATTAACTGGTAATAATTCAGTAGGTACCCCTTTACAATTTTTAGGATGTGAGTGTCTCAAACTTTTCAATGTCATCTTTTTAGAGCATTGTTCACATTCTACTAATTCAACTTCTTTTTTAGTTCTTGGTAATGCTTTCGCTTTTGGTAATGCTTTTGCTTTTGGTTCAGGTTTGACTTCTTCTGGTTTAACTTCTTCTGGCGTTGGTTCATCAACTGTTTCATTTTGTTCAACAACTTCATTATTAATAGGTGATTCTCCTTCTGTTTTAGTTTCATTATTAACATCTACTACCTCAATACTTGACATATAATATATTCTATATATTTTCTATTAAATTTCTATATTGAAAGTTGATAGAAAGTATACTTATGCTTCTGAAGTTTGACTATTTAACCATTCTTGATGGATATTGCTTTGAAAATGTCGCGCCTTATGATTTTTTGAAAATCTACCTCCACATTCGCAATCTATTCTAGTTCTTCTGTCTTCATTAAACTTATCCTTATTTTTGGAATACCATTCAGCGTGGTATTCTTTGATTTTATCTTTGTTTGTCTCAGCATAAACTTTTTTCTTTTGATTTATGGTGTCTTTGTTGTTTGTGTAGTACAACTTTTTTATTTCCAATACTTTGTCTTTATTATTATCAGTATAATCTTTTGTTTTTTGTAATATTTCTTCTTTATTTTCTTGGTAGTATTCCCTTTTTCTCTCTAATATTTGTTCTCTGTTGTCATCATAATGCTCTTTACTGCTTCTTCCCGCGACGCGTTTATTTATGCATTGTTCCTCTCTTTGAAATTTTCCTTCTCTTGCTTCTAACTCCTTCTTACTATTACACGAGTAATCTTCTACCCATTCAATCTTACAATTTCCAACTCCAAACTCATCAAACAAATCAAATACTTTATAATAACCTTTGTCTGAACCCCTTTTCCATATATTATAAGAAACTCTATGTCTTGCCATTCTTTGACTTAATGTTTCAGTTGTACTGCCAATATAGCATTTTGTAAAAGCATTGTCCCACACTTTGTAAATCTTACCGTAGTTATAACGATTTTCCATTAGTAAATATACATAAGTTATCTTTATATATCATTTACCCCTTATCAAATAATATCACTCTTTACGAAAAGGAGACTAAAACTACAATTCACTCCATTTAAATTAATTTCATCTCCTAATGAATTACTAATCCAAAAATCTAATTGTTTAAAGCTTCTATTTGATACATCCAAGTAATCGAGAGGGTTTAATTCTGAATCAAAGACAATTCCCGCGTGTGGTGCTGTGATTGGTACTTTCTTAACAACTGTGCTATCACCGGTTCTTAAATTTACTTGATTATAATTAGACAATTGAGAAGAATGAAAATAAATATTTCTAATAGGTTGAAGATTAATAAACCCAGAAACATAAGGATTATTATATTGATAAACTGCAACTTGATAATTTCCTAAAACTTCATTGACAGATTGCAAGTTATTAGCATCAAAAGTTCCATTCCATATATAATCTGTATATGTTAGTTTCATTTGTTCATCAGTTAACACAGCGAACTTTCTATCGGCATAGTTTGAATAAATTGTTATTTTATTAGTTTTTACACTATAAACAATTTCATAAGTATTTGAGAAATTAGTATTATCTACAACACCATTTATTTTTGCCTTTAATTCTGTCGCTAGTTCTGTGCCAGTATATACTCCTTCGTCCAATTGTAACGCTAAATAATGGACATTTGTGTTATCTTCATCTGGAACTAATGGAGAAGAATAAAAGTATAATATATTATTTAATCCTGACTGTATTGAATACCAAGAGTTAGGTAATGTTATTTCGTGAATGTAGCAATGAACTCCGTTGTCTGTTTGTAATGTTTCCGGCAATTCAACTTTGAAATTCGATGATGTACCACTAATTCTATGAGCGCTGTCAATATAGACCTTCTTGTATGTCAACATAATATATTTTTAATTAGAAAATAAATTTTCTAATTAAAAATTATTCTGTTGCTTAGGACTACGTCGTATGTCAACATTTATTAACTTTAATTAGAAAAGATTTTCTAATTAAAATTAATAAATATTAACCTAGAGTTTTTTAAAAAATATAACATTTGTTATATATTTTTAAAAACTGTACGTGAGCATTATTAATTAATTGAGAAATTAATTTATAACTTTAAATATATGATTAATAATAAAAAGTTAATTTATGAAATTAAGCATGGGAAAATTAAACATTATCAACCTTATAAGAAAACAACTAAAATAACTAATGTTATGAAACAAACTGACAAAATCTTAAATAGTTATTATCCTAATTCAAATTTAACTGATGCACAAGGGTTAAGTAGAGCATATGGCAATGGTAATGGTTTTTATATTGATGGTGATAAAATGTATATAAGCGGAACATTTGGAAAAGGAACGTTTGGAGGTGCTGTTAATGACATTCTGGCAGATGTAGGACTTCCCTTTAAAATGACAAAATATTCACAACGATATAAAGACACATCAACAGCATTGGATGAAAACAATGAAGTTAAACATCTTATAACACATAGTCTCGGTTCAAGTGTAGGTGCACAAATAACAAAAGATTACCCTGAAAGAGAATTAACTTTAACCACTTACGGTGCGCCGTTTATATCACGTAGGTCTAAAATTACCGATGATTACATTAATTTTAGAAGTATCTTAGACCCTGTCAGTATTGCTGATCGTGGCGCTATAACTGTTTATACTGGTTCATTAAATCCATTTACTAACCACGATTACATAACTGGATACGGAGACCAAGGCAAAGATGTTTCAAGAAGTGTTGAACCTGTAAGTGCGATAATGTAGTTAAATAAGTACTTAAATATATAAATGTATATATAAATTATATATGTATAATCAGTTAAAAGAAAACTTGACAGAAAGTGAAACAACATATAAGCCATTGACAATTGAAAAAAGATTAATGGATTTATATAGAGATAATAAACGAACATATGTAAAATGCCAATGCGGATGTTATATATTTAGAGGTTTTGAATATTCCAACTGTTATAATTTTATCTTGTTTAAAGCAAAAGTCGCAAATAATAAGTTCTTGTTATTAAATGACAACAACAGATGTAATCACACTCAATCAGACATTGACAATATAGTAAAAAGACAAAACATAAATTTATTATCATAATAATATTAATGATACATCATAAGAAATATGACAATGAAACAACGGATGATATGATTAAGAATGAAAATAAAAAGTATAAGAAAAGTTCATATGAAGAAATTAGAGAATTAGTCTTGGAGAAAGACGCTTCGGCAAGAAGCCTCGCGAGCATTCGCGACAAAGGTAATACTCCAGTTGAAGATAAGATTAATAAAAAGAAAATGAAAATATTTAAAAATACTAAATCTAATCAACAGGATTATACGAAATTATTCAATTTGTAAAAAATGTATTTTTAGAAATTAATGAAATTACAATTTCATTAATTTCTAAAACATAATTATTAATTATGTTTTAGAAATTAATAAATGTATAAATTTATCAATTTAGTTTAAATTATTTCTAAATTAGATTATATATATAGTAATGGAAACTTTTAGTGCTGAAGATATTCTAATTGACAACCTCTCATTTAAATTAAATAAAGGTGCAAGTTATATCAACGACCGTCGTTCTGTCTCGTTTTTTCCTTCTGGGAGTAATATCTACACTCCTTCATCAGGCCAGCGTGTGTTGAAAATAGCGTTAAATGCTGAAGATAATAGTTGGTTAGACCCACAGAGTGTAATGGTTTATTTCACTGTTGAAAACACTGACACGACAGACAATAAACGCTTGCGTCCTCTGTCTCCTGCTTATTCCTTTTTTAGAAGAGTAAGACTAATTGCTGGTAATCAACTTGTTGAAGACATTGATTACTACAACCGAAATCATCATATGATGAGTTGCATGATGTCAAAAGGAGCAAGAGACAATGAAGACGCCCAGAGTTTTGGTTATAGATATGATGATGATTTAAACACACGTCGTGCAGTTCCTGCATCGGGTCATATTGGTCCTGCATATGACGCTTACACAATTCCCGGTTTAGAAGAAAAATGGTTGTCGGATTTAAACCGATGCTTGGTTTATTCAATCAATTTAAGTATATCCCATTAAAAGCGTGTCCTCTTGTTTTAGAACTTGAATTAGTTTCAAATTTTACCGATTGTGTTGTTACAGTTGGTGGTACGAGGTTTCCAGAAAGTGGCAACGCAGACTCAAGCCTTCATACAAATGAGCAGTTCTCAATTAGTAACGCATTCCTTCAAACTGATTTGGTTAGCTTGGACAACGACCTCCACAATAAATATGTTGCTCACCTCCTCGATTCAAAAGAATTACCTATTACGTATAATACTTATATTTGTCAATCTAATCAAGTTCCCGTTGGTTCGTCGTCAATTAACACTACTGTTGTTCGTTCAGTGTCTAAACTCGTTGCCGCGTTCATCAGTTTCAACAAAAGTGGAGTAGGCGATACTCACGTTATGAAAGAATACAACAATTTCTATCATCCTATGTATAATTTGAATTATCAAGACAGTGGATACTACAATGCCGACCTTGATTTAGAATTTCAACTTCAATTAGGTTCAAAACTATATCCTGAGTATCCTTGTCGTTCATTAACACAAGCATTCTATTATTTACGAAAAGCATTAAATTTACCATTGTTCCATCAACACCATTTATCAATTGAATATTCTGCTTATCGTGTTGATAAGTTTATCTTTGCTATGAATTTCGAAAAGGTGCCGGATTCTTCATATTCTGGAATTAACACTAAAGCCGGACAACAGCTTCTAATTCGTGTGAAACCTATTGGAAATATGGCAACAGCAAATATGCCTGACACGATTTACATAACATTAGTATCAGAACAAATATTATCCATTAGAGACGCCGGAGTGCAGATACTCGATTAAAAATAAGTAAAAATGATAATATTAAAAATAAATAAATATTATCATTTTCTACTATTAATATATAATGCCTTCAATAAATTTAACAAACTTTGAAAATGTTGTAGCGCACACAATTAGCGAAATCAATTCTACAAGCGGGGTGACAAACATTAGAAACATATATGCTAATCAATCAGATATAATTGATTTACTCAACAACAAAGCAGACCAAGTAGACACTTACACAAAGGAGCAGATAAATGCTAATTTTTATGATATAACTCAATCATACAATAAGACAGAAGTTAATGTATTATCAAACAATATTAGTTCAAATACATTTTTAATAGGTAATCTGACAATAACTTCCAATACCAATTTTAATAATATTTCATCAAATACAAATTTAATAAATAATTTAAATTCTACTATGACAACTAATTTTAATAACATTAGTTCTAATTCTAACTTAATTAATACAAATTTCAATAATATTTCATTAAATACACATTTAATAAATAATTTAAATTCTACTATAACAACTAATTTTAATAATATTAGTTCTAATTCTAATTTAATAACAGGATTAAATAGTACAGTAAATTCACATATTTCAGCTATATCAGATTTACTGAATAATGGAGGTTCATTTAATGAATCAGATTATTATAATAAAATAACAACTAATAATTTATTATCAGAAAAATTAAATACATCAATATTAAATAATACATTAATTCATAATATAACAACTACTTCAATTTTCAAAATAGCAAATTTTGGAAATTATAATAATTTCTTTGAAATGTATAATAATTATTTTGATAGTTATATTTATGGAAATTTAAGTGGAGCAACTATGTTTTTAAATCAAAGAGGTTTTGGAGATGTAGAAATTAATAATTCTTCAACTTTTCAAAATGATAAAATATTATTAAATCATAATACTACAATATTATCTAATTTACAAGTATCTGGTTTATTTTCGTGTTCGTCTATTTTAGATGTAGCAGGTTCAGATGCTCGTTATGTTTTACAAACAGATGGATTAAGTGGATTAATAACAGGAAATACAAATACAATTAATTCAATAATTACTAGTAATAATTCACAGGATACATCATTAGGACAAAAGTTAGATAAAATAGATACTAACGCTCAATCAGTAGCAGGTGCTATTAATTTTAGTGATAATACAACTTTACACAGTAATTTAAATATGTTGACTACTGGTTCTATAATATGTAATAAGTTTAGTACTACACCATCACCTAATGTTGGATTGCAAATGACATTTCAAATGTTCAATCGTGAATTTAATATTAACAGAGATGGTAGAATGTGGATGAGTTCAAGTGGTGGTCAATGGGAAACTCAAATAGGAGATGCTAATGTTGGAAGAGTGTGGGTTAAAGATAGATTTGGTTTAGGTGCTGTCGGTGTTAATGGTTATGTTTTAAACTGTGCTGGACAAGCAAGATTTACTGATGCAGTTCAATTTATGGGAACTGACAAAGCAATAAGTTTTAACAATGGTTCATATTTGAATTTTAATAATAATGGTTCAATACGAAGATATACTCCTGATGCTATAGAAGGTTTATATATGTCTCATGATGATTTTGTTGCCATTAGTGTTGGCGATGTTAGTAATGCTTCTAATCAATATATGATGTGTGATGGATTAGTGAATAAAACTATTTTTAGTAAGCCTATAGATGTGTTAGGAAATATTTATACGAATGCTGCTGTTAATTGTGATAATGTTAATATTGATACTGATGGTAAATTAACAATTGATACAAATTGTGAATTATATAGATATGTTAGTGCTTTTTCATCTTTTGATATGAGGAATAGTGATGCTAATTCTTCAATTAGATTTATTTGTGGAGACCCTGCTGTTCAATCTAATATAGTTGGAGCAGTTAATATTTCTACTGGATGGACTTTTAACACTGATACTGTTGATGTTATGGGCAATTTATTTGCTGATGATATTTATGTTAAAACTAATGGAGCATTGAGAAGCAATCATTTAGCACCTAACGGAGGAACATTAATAACTGTTGATACTAACTTAGCAGTTCAAAATGCATATTTAGCAACTAATACCATTCAATCATTTGATCTAACAACGGTTTCATTTTCGAATAATATTTCAATGACTACTGGAACAGACTTAAAGCTTGGTACGAGTGAAATATCAACTTACTACGATGGAACTAGTTTATCTACAATTGATGTAATATTCAGAACGTCGAACACGGCGTTTAGAGTTTCAGATGCTTCAAGTACACCTTCAGTTTTATTATCTATTGATAAGACATTTGGAACGGCAATAAACACTAACAGTTTCACAAACAATGCCCCGTCGACTTTTAATGAAAATGTAACAGTTTTAGGAACGAAGAAATTGTTATGTAACACACTTGAACCATCAACAGGAACTAATATAGATTTAACAGCAACAACAGTAACCATCAACGGAACGTTTGTTGATTCATCTGACTCAAGATTGAAATATGATATAGACAATATCAAATCTAATTGTATGAATGTTATTAAGAAATTTAAACCGAAGAAGTTTAAAAGACACGATAGAAATGATGGTGGTAAAACTCACATTGGTTATTTAGCAGATGAAGTATTAAAAGCAATTCCTAAAGAGTTTGAAAATATTGTATGTAAAGACAGAGAGTATTTAGGATTGAATTATTTAGTTTTACCCGTGTTAGTTCATAAAGCAGTATTAGAATTAAATGATAAAGTAGATAAACTTGAAAAAGAAATTAAGGAATTTAAAAAAGAAAAATCTAAATAATAATATATAATGGGTAATTCAAATAGTAATGTTGAAACTTCATCTATTGATAAAATTAATGATATTGATATAGAACAATTAGATTTAAGTAATATTGATAAATTACAGTTAAAAGCAATTAAACAAATGAGTGAAAGAATGTGTAAAATTGAAAAAGAAAAATCTGATAAATTAATATATAAATTACCAGCGTTAAATTTGTGTAGTTATAGTTTGTTCTGAATTAATGACATTAAGTCATAATCTTAATGCTATTAATTTTAAAGATAAAAATAAAAGTCATCAATAATAATTTGGTCATCTTCATTGATGACTTTAATAGTTATTTTTTTCACTTGTAATGAAATAAAATTAGCCATATCACTCGCATACACTAATTTAACTTTATGAAGGTCTTTATTAAGAAAATAATAAATATCAAATAAATTAATTGATATTAAAGTTCGATTACACACATTAAACCAACGAGTAAACGAGCTAAATGTAACAAATATATCATATTCAATAAATAATTTTAATGGTTTATATTTTTTATGTAATTTATCTAACTCACTTAAATTAAAAATATATGATATCCCATTATTAATATTGATATTATCAATTTCAAAATAATGTATGTTATTTAATGTGTAAGATTTATATACTGGTTTATATTTATTAATATATGTTTTAACAATATTACTATTTTTTATTTTTAATAATCTAACATCACCTAAATTATAAGATAATACATGGTTTTTAATTTCTATTGGTAAATCATAAAATATCATAATATATTTGAATATTTATTTTATTTTAAATGATTTTTTCAAATCTAACATATTTAGTTATTTTTTAATCATCTGGCACTCTTGTTGAATCACCATCACTATAATTATCACTATCACTATCAGTATCATTTTCTATACGAATATGTTCTTCTAATTCTTTCCTCATTCTTTCTGCTTTCTTAAAAGTAATATGACAATCACTTTCAATATGGTTAGCAGCATCCTTCATTAAAAAAGTTTCACCACATTCACACTCTACTAATTGTTGTAGTCTTTGCTTCCGATATTCCTGAATCTGTTTTGGTATGTCATCACGGCTTCGCCCTGATGAGGGACTACGTCCGTCATCACTGAAAAACCTTACTGGTTCTTCATATATTCTTTCTTGAAACATTTTTAACATTCTATAATATATAATAGATTTATTTTATTTTAAACGCTTTCTCAAATCTAACATAAAACATATTATTAACATCTTTGGAATTCATATTAACATAAAAGAAGGAGTAGGGCTTATCATCTACCGCTTTATGATACATATTTAACAGTTGCTCTTTATCAACGATGGCGGAGTTTTCCTCAATGAATGACATTAACTCTGATACATTCTTTAACTTAAAGATATACAACGAACTAGAATTCAACCTAATGATTGGTGCTAGGACACGATATTTTTGAACGCTTAAGCAAAAACTAATGGCGTCGTGTCTGCCTCTCGTTGCCAGTCCATGTAATAACTTGCTGTATCTAACAAATTTAGGGTCGTCTGCAAAATCATCAACAATGATTAAAATTGAATGTAGTTTCTTCATCTTCTGTTCTTTCATATAATGAATTATCTTTCTTTGAGTGTTAATTATTTCTTCCAGTTCTTCAGGTTGGTAGGTGTCATAATATAACTTTTCTTTTTCATCATCAACCTTCATATTATCTTTTTGATATTTCTTGACTTCAACGAAGGTAGGGTCATTATGAACAGACGGACTAAAAATGAATATACGAGCGAAGCAGTCCCTATAAACATTTAGGATAAGGTTTTGGATTAAAACTGTTTTGCCACCCGTTGATGAAGCAACAACAATTGAGCGAAAAGGTAGTTTTGGTACATGTTCATATTTGGATTGTTTGAATTCATAATCAGTTATGTTTATTGGTTTTATAATGGGAACTTCAGGCATAAAATAATAATATTAAAAATATTTAGAAAATAAATTAATATTATTTATTGTATGAAAGCATTGCTATGATATGAATGGTGTCTATCGTAGTAGAACAGGCTCTTTCATCAACTTCAGTCAATAAGTATTGAAGATAATTAGTTTTGTGTCTTGCTCGCGTATGCAATGAAAACCCCAAGTGCTGTGCCCCACCAATATTCTATTATGCATGAAAATAATAAGATTAAATAATTATTTTATCTTATTATTTATATGACTATTATCCATTGCAGTTGTGGTAAAACTTATGATGACAAATATTTATTTAAACATCTAAATTCAATATATCATCAGAAATTTGTAGAATATAGATGGGATAAAGACGATATAATGAAAAAACTGTACAACTCTAGGAAAAAGAACTTTTTTCCTAGAGTTCTAGAACTTGAAAGAACTTGATAAGTTCTTTCAAGTTGTACAAGAAAAGAAAGACAGAAATGAAAAATAATTTATCTTATTATTTAATATGAAAAGGAGTTATACAGATTATATTGATATAATAGATGAAATGGAGAATATAGAACAAGTACTAATAACCGATAATAAAATTAAGAAATGTTGTTATTATTCATTAGAATTAATTAAGCTAGGAATACAATATATCAAAAATAAAAATGTAAATATTAATATAAATGCCAAAAAAGAAAAACAAAAATAATAAGACAGGTTTAAGTGTTTCATCAACTGATGAAGAAATTGTTAAAGAAACATCAGTTATTGAGGTTGTTTGTCCTACATGTAAAAGAATGTTAGAACTTAGAAATGAATTAGAAATAAAAAATAAGGGTAATTGCAAGTGCAGTTGTGTGCCAATAGGGTTCAAAATATCTAAAAATGATAAGAAAATGAACATTGATAAAACTAAAGACGGCATCAACTTAAAAACAGATGCTCATAATATTTGCATCAAATTTGGAAATGAAGCTACAACGTC
Source organism: Effrenium voratum (assembly GCA_963377175.1). Taxonomy (NCBI): domain Eukaryota; class Dinophyceae; order Suessiales; family Symbiodiniaceae; genus Effrenium; species Effrenium voratum. Next base: position 1,047,241 of record CAUJNA010000224.1, on the reverse strand, counting down.
AGATAATGTTGATAACGAAACACAGGAAACTATTAAACAAATGATGAAAAATTAGTATTTAAAGACTAGAATTAACATAATTTAAACATTTAGTTTTAAAAGTATAGTTGAATAATATAGTATATGGTTGAATTTTCAAGTTTAACACATTTACATTTTGGAGCACTTGAATTAGACAAGCAAATTGGAGACAATAATTATAATGGTGTTAGTTATTATACTTGTAAGTGTGGATGTAAAATAGTCTTAACTCGTACTCAAACTAAAAAATATAACTGTTTATTACTTAGTGTTGGTCTTAGCTATGAATATTTATATCTGGACAAAGCGTTAGTATGTGGACATACTCAAAAAGATTTAGATAACATTGTTAGAGTTATGGTAAAAGGCGAAGAATTTAAACATTTAAGAAACAGAGACATTCGAAATTAAAATATTTAGTTTTAAAACTTTAGTTTTATAATATAGTATATATGGAAGGTGTGGATAAACTATTTTTGAAAATTGATGAAATAATGGAACAAAATAAACGCATTTATCAACTGTTAGAAAGTATGAAGAAACCAGCTTACAATAATACTAATAATTACCAACCAAAAGAAGTTGATAGAGAGAGCACTGAATACAAGAATAAACGAAATGTATATATTAAAAAACTTAATGAAAAAGTTATTAAAGAACCTAAACAATCAAGTCTGGATTTCTACCAAGTCAAGTATATTGAAGATACCAAGAAATATGTTTAATCATTAACTAACAAAATTTCGTGTCTCAGAAGTGGTTTGTTTATTCCTGCTACTCTGTAAGTTTTATTGCCCATAATATCATATTCAATTTTATCAACATTGAATATCTTATTAGACCATTTAGAGTTATACTCTTTTCTGTCGGTGTAATTGCCCCTTTTCTTTTGAAACACTTTTATCTTATCGTTCTCCTGTATTCTGGGATACTTTCTTTTGTTCTTTTCTCGTAGTTTCAGATTGACCTTTACATTTATTTCATTGTCGTCCTTGTGTGCTTCGGTTGGTGTCATCCTTGTTGACGAGTGTAATGTGCTGTTATACTGTTTCAATGCTGGTGTTAAGGCATCGGTCCATTTCATATTATTAAACCTAACTCTATCGTGAATTTTGTTTTTCATCGTCCTAATAAAACGTTCGGCTACATTTGCGTGTGTCTTCGTTATTATGTGTTTGATACCTTCGCTGTTGAAGAAATCCTGAACTTGGTTTTTGGTTGCAAATGCTCCATCATCATCAGAATACACAGACATCGGATAACCCATCTTTTTAAAACTTGCTCTTAGTGCTTTTAGAACGTGCTCTCCGTCTCTTTCCTCCATCGGAATTGCATCTGCTAATTTACTGAAGATGTCAATCACGACTAAAGCATACTGTGGAACGTTCTTGTCTTTAGCTAAAGGGGACATATGCATTATGTCTATTTGATATTCATATCGTGCGAAGGGAGCGGTATAGGAATTAGTGCCTCTATAATTTTTGATTTGTTTATTTGGTTGTTTCTTTAAGAAAGACTTTACATCTTCTAATGTTATCGTTGGGTCTTCTTCCTTTGCCTTCTTGTGTGTTGCCTGTGTGCTTCCGAAACCCTCGTCTAAGTCATAATAGATGTTGCTGATTATTTGGTCTTTCGTTAATCTCGCCATTATATTATTTATTAGAAAATATTTTTTATCGATATAACCCCCACCCCTTAACATTAAAAAAACTACTTAAAGAAAAATGGATATAATATAGTAAGAGAAAAAATGACACTGTTTAATTATGATAATTGTCCTTGTAAAAATAAAAAATGTAAGTCTGTCGTAGCACTAGCTAATATTTTACCTGTTAATGTTTGTAAACTTATAGGTGGCTGTATTAGAGTAACATGTTTTGATTGCTGGTATTTGATGCATGAAGAAGAACATTTTATGAGAGATAAAGACATTCCTGAAGAAGGACTGGAAAAAGCAGAACTTCAATTACAAGTTATTAAACTAATGCAAAATAATGTGTTTACTCTACTAGCAGAAAACCAATATAGTATGAAAATAAGACATTACAGAAAACACATTGACCGAGTATTTGATATACAAGAAGTTAAAGAACGGTTTAAAAATAGAAAAATGTATTATCAAGCATTAAAATCATACTGTAAGAATAATGAATATGAAGTTTGTATCATTTTAAAAAAATGTATTGACATTGAAGATTTAAAAAATTTTAAACGTTGTGGATTTAGCTTTCCAAACCTAAACAGTTGTTGGTCATATAGAAATAACAATTATTATATGAGATATATTCTTAGCGAATTAATTGACATTTACATAGACCAATTAATAAAAGGATACGGGCATTATTGTTGTGAGTATAGTATGAGTTGTTATATTGGTTGTATCGCTGGTGAGATTGAATACGGGTCAAATTAACTTTTGTTTATTAATATTATCATCTTATAATATGATTAAACATTGTTTTTATAATCTAACAAGAAGGTTAAGACAATTAAATTAAACCTGAAACCCAGACTGGCCAACCAGCAACCCCTAGCCAAAACTACTTAAAGAGAAAAAGCCTTATATATTAAGAGAAAAATGAGTGAGGGTAAAATGTCAGAGAATAATTTTATATTTGAGAATTGTGCTAGCTTACCTGCTGATGTATTAAAAGGTATCATTGCATATAAATTAGGGCGACCTGAGTATTTGAAACTAAAACATAATCATATTAAGACATTAAAGAGAATACAACAACGATATAAAATAGACAGAACAGAAACAAAAAGAAAGACAAAGCGCTATACTGTTGAAGATGGCGATGATATAAATAGACACGTAATTGAGTATTACATTTCAAGAAATATACCTTTAAGCATAAAAAGCATCAAAGATATAGTGTTTAATGAAAATGAAAACTTAGATTGTTTGTTAGATGGCATTGAAACCGATAACGGTTATGAAGCAGTGATAATAGTTGAGGTAAATATGTTTGTAAGGTTTCATCATTTCAATTATGAAGACGACCATTTTAACACTTTTAGTTTTCATTTTCATAGTGATGATTTTGTAGATAATATAACCATAGATAATATAACCGAAGTAATGATAGAGGCACATCAAACAATATACAGATGTATTGATGATGAAAGAAGTAGAATGAATTTTGGAGGAGTACAAAACATAAGGTTTAAACTAATTGTTGATGAACCTGTGTAATTCATAACTAAACCATAATTATATCATTTATACTCTTATATGTTATAATTATAGTGAACTTTTAATCTATAAACATTTCATTAAATGACAAACCACAACAACCGCCCAAAAGCCAACCCATGAAACCGCAGAAAGTCCTATCCTCTTTCAATCAATAAAACTAAAAGTTGAAATCTGGAACGAGACAGGGGACCAAATCATCAATTCGTTACCACATCCATATCGTTATTTCATACCCCCAAAATCAGCCTTTTAAAAACGGATAAGGTGGTACACGTGTTGAATTGTGAAATAAAAAACAGAATAGGCAACCATCTACCCCCCACCCCCGAGGACAAGCCTTTTCTACATTTTTTAGGGGGGGGGGTTATTCTCTATCCTCTCTTAAGTATCTGACACGCCAAGCAATGTTGGCGGATATAAGAGTCAGGGCTTGTTCGACTTTTGCAGAGGCGCATGCCATCATCCATCTTCTGCATTTTTCTTGTGCTGTTTGCATCGGGCGTTTGTTCTGCAACCGTGTGTGGCGCCTTGTTCCTCTGTGCTATTTTTTGCGATTGCATGTTTTGGGGGCAGCTGCGGTGACTGGACTCATGGTTGCCAATTCACAAAGAGTCGGGGTTTCTAAAGCCAAGGCCCCCCTTGGCATCTGGCATGAGAGGTACTTCCCATCGGAAACCGGCGACTCTTTGCAATCGACACCTAAGTGAGTTGATGTACAAACAGCAGTGTGATTCTGTTGAAACACGTGGGCAAAGCAAAGGAAGGCCTCCTTTCGGATGAGTTGGCAACATAAAGATGACCGGGGGGGGGGGGGGGGGCATTTCGCGGATTTGGGGACTTGGGGACGCGCTGGGGCAACTGAAGTGACTTTTGGGTGCGGTGTTGATTCCTTGCAATCGGTGAGTGCCTCAGATGCTTGGCGTCCTTTCCCATTTAACCAACCCCAAAAACCGTCCCAACCATAGGTGTCCCTTTTTGGTTGTTTTGGTCGAACACTAGATGGGTTTCGATTCCTGGTTGCCCTGGTGGTTTCATCTACCAGGGAAAAACCCATCTATGGATCCCAACTCAGCAGGTGTCCTATTGAACCAACCGGAAAAAAAACCAAAAAAAAAAACGTCCCGACGCAACAGACACGCGGCAAAGCGCGAAGCGTCGAGGTCCCCGCCCGAGCCCAGCTGCCGCTAGGCTATACCATGGGCTTCAAGGACTGGTCGGGGGCGAAGCGGGGCTTCTGCTGCGCCAAGTTTCAGATGGGCTGCGAGTCCGGGTTCAACTGCGAGGCCTGGGGGGGGTGGGTGGAGGGGGCCTGGGGGTCTGGGGGGGGGGTGTGGAGGTCTGGCTCCCTTGGCCAGGAGGGAAGTAGGAAGATGGCATATGGCTTGGTGTTCTGGGCTTTTGGGCTGCGTTGATCTGGCTTGGTTGCTCGGGGTTGAAGTTTAGGCACGGAGCCCAATGAGCCAAAGCTTTTCGACCTTGGAATCGCATGTTTTTGCGAATTTTCTTGGAATTTCCCCGTCCCGCTGGCTCTCAGTTTTGCTTGGACCCTAGTTTTGGACATGTTAAACATTGGAGTCTGTGTGTGCGCAACTTGCGCGCATACGCACAGGCGCGCAGGCACAGGCACACGCACACTGATGGGATCTCCTGTCAGAGCCCATCGTCGAACATGCATAAATTGTTGGCACTGTCTCAGATGTCGAATATATTGATATCATATCATGAACTAATTTGTTCAATAATATTAACGGTTGAGAAGTTCCCGTTGCTTCGTTCTGAGTTTTGAACATGCATAGGTTGTTGACACGGTTGACACCGTCCTGGTCAACAAGTTTCCGTTGCTTTTACCAAATTGTCTTCATTCCGAGTTGTCCAAAGCTTCTCAAGTTGTCGGCTGCTTGCGACCAAAAACCGAGTCTGCGGTGGCTGACTGGGGGCAGAAGCAGAAGTCCTACTGCTGCGAGACCTCGGGCAAGGCCGGGGGGTTGTTCACATAGGTGTGGTGTCCTTTCTGGTTGGTTTGATTAACAAATAGAGGGCCCTGGCTTAGATGGGGTTTGTTCCATTTACCGGGGCCATCTATGTTTCCAAAAGGCCACCTATGGTTGTTCAGAGTTCCAAGGCAGGGGCCGTTCAATAGGTCCGAGAAATTCCATCCCCGATTTGGTTTCCTTTAAGGAAATCCCCTTTCGGTTCATTCCCAACACACGGGCTCGGTCATTCCCTACTTATCGCACCAGCAAGATTGTCCATACCTGCGCGTCTGCTCTTCCGTGGACCGATACCGAGGGGGGTCAGGACCCCGACCCCCCAGCAATGGACGGACGCTTGATTCCCTGGGTCTATATCCGAAATAGTCAATTGAAGATTGAGGAACCTCGAAAGTGTCCTGGTGTCCTATCTGTCTCTCCCTTTTGTGTCACAGGAAGGCGCGATCAGCCACGGGCTCCTTCTTGTCTGCATTAGACTGGAAAGGCCTTGAGCCCAAAGTATTGCAAATGATTATGATTGTTAGGAAGCCAATTGTCATGCAAAAGCAGAACACCCCCCTTCTTTCTGCCCACCCCGAAACGGCACGCACCTGATATAGTTCGAAAAACACAATCTCAAAACTAGACGTACAAAGGTACCTAACTTCTTCCCAACAAAAATCTACACCCAAAACCAAATACAAATAGGTGCAATGGATGCACCACGCCAAATGCAAACAAAGCAAAACTACTACTTCATTTCAAGCCTCTGGCTGCCTGGTGCTCTCATAACATCAGGCCCTTGGGCAAGTCCCGAGCTTTTGCCGGCTATGTTCGTGGCTGGGCCCGTCAAAAGCACATGCAAAGCGCCTCAGAAGCAGCGCATGCTTGAGAAGCTGTCTTGAAGGTGAGCTCCAGACTCCTTGAGGTGCAGAGCCTGGACTCTGAAAGCTTAAGTGGCTTCCACTCGTGGGCTTCCCTGCGTTTGAAAGACACAAAAGAAAAGACAGACAAGACAAACGCGCTGTGCCTTTCGAACCTTTGGCGTTTGCTTCTCCGGCTGAAAAAGCCAGGACGCAAACCGGCCCGCTTGGACCGTCTTTCTGCCGCGTGTGTTCTGGATAGTCACCTCCACTGGACATGGCGTCTCTCTTTTTTTGGCGAAGCCCAAGCCCAAACCTCCCCCCCCAAAAAAAACACAAAAAACTAGCAAAACAACAACTAAACCCAAGCCCAAACCTCCCCCCCCAAAAAAAAGCCCAATAAATGAAAGAAACAAAAGATAAGAAAAGACCACTCCCCCCCGACTTGGCGAGGGCTGCCCGAAGACCTTCGACTGCCACACCAGCAGTGTGAACCTCGTCAGCGTCTGGGACCAGGACGAGCGAACCGTCACGGAGGTTGGTTCGGAGCTTCGGAGCTTCGGAGCTTCGGAGCTTCGGAGGTTCCGAGGTGGCTGTGGCACGTGCTCAAAACCGAAACTCGTTTTTTTTTTTCTTCTTTTTTTTTTTTACCTAGCATTTAAGGGGGGTGACTTTGATGGTAAAATCATGGGGCCAGGTAGATGCAGGTTAGGGAGAATCCCCTGGCCATTAAAAAAACAACAAACACAGCGGATCATTTGCCTTCTAAATTCTTGAAGCATGGTTCGTAGATCATTTGGATACCGGGTTTTGATTATGACTCGGTTGCAAGGCCGTGTGACGCGGGAATCATGACACATGTTTTGCGAGGATGGCTGAGAGTAGATTCATTGGGCCCTTTACCCTGAGGGATCCCCAAAACCACGAGACATCATCAGAGATCATCAAATCATGCTTAACCCCCTAAAAAGGTGGGTTTCCTTTTGGTTTCCCTTGAACACCACAACAAAAGGTTACCGTCAAGAATGACAAATGCCAGTTTTCCTTTTGGCGTTCATTTGGTACCATAAGCAAAAAATCACACTACATTTCCTTTTCTGGGACCCATATCCATAAAATTGTTTCCAGCCGCAAACTCACCGAGCCTCTTGCCAGGAGCGCCGGGACTGGTGCTGCCTCCACAAGCAGGTGGGCTGCCCGGCCTACTCCGCGCCCTTCAGCTGCCAGGCGGGTTTTGGGCGCAAAACGAGGACGTTTTTTTTCTTCCCCCCCCATCAAAAGGAAGCCAAAAGGCGATGGGTTTATTATTTTAAGGTTTTGAGCCGCGGTCAACAGCAGAACTTGTGTGGGTCTATTAAGATGGCTACAGTTCGTTCGTTTTGGTGGGTGCCACCCAGAGTCAACCAGGTGGCAGTGTCACATGTTTGACCAGCGTTCGCAGCCTTCTCTGCTTTGCATGTCGGCATTGGTTCACCAGCGGGCGCGGCTTTTCGATCGTCTGCCGGGTTTACTTGGGCTCCCTCGAAAGGGGTGCGTTTTTTTGTTCTCCATGGTCTAGGAGAAAACGGTAAGCTGAGGATACTTTGGCCTCAAGGCACGGGGACATGGTGCCTTGTTCTTGACGGAAAGGATGGCGATCCCAAGATCAGCCAACAAATGGGGGTATGTTTTTTCCCCAAAGCATCCGGCAGATATTTTTTTTTTCTTAGCCGCCAAGTGAAGCATGAGTTGAGCACTTTTCAACGGGACCTGCCTGGTGTTTTCGGATCTGGGAGTAGCCCGGGCCTGGTGCCTGGTGCCCTCGGCATCGGCCTCTTTCGGGTCAGCCCAAGCCGGAAGTGGGGGAAGGTTATGGCTGAGACATTCGTTATTATGGAGTCGCTTGTTAGATAATTTCAATGTAAAGGTATATGTATATATATATATATTTAAATACTATTTAAATAATATTTTACTTATAAGTAAACTTTATATGGATTAACTTATATTGGATATAATACACACCAAAAAAGGCCGACTCGGATCTCCAGGCTGCCACGCTGGAGATGCAACGCGGGTGGTCTGCCAGCCGCTCGAACAAATCTGAACCGAGTGGACGCCGCTGCTTCGTGGCATCTGCCCCAAGGCTTTGTTTTTCCCCGGCTTGCGATTTTTTGTTTCTTTTTATGAGGGTGCGGTGCGAAGTTCTTGGTTGGCAAATTGACTTGTTGCGAGTCCTGCTCGATAAGATGGAATCCTCCTCGAAATGCCCCAGATGCAGCGACCGGATGGCATCCACTATCCTTAGGCAAGCACCCCCTTCAGTAGGTGGTTCTGCTATATGTTTCATACAGCATAATAGCAAAGCCTGCATAAGACTTGCTAACCCAGTTGGGCAATGCTCATTTCGTGTCATGGACCTAGCTGAAACTGACCGCCTTGGTCTGCATTGAGACGCCCACCGACCACGGGGTCCTTGCATTTCCCTCAGGAAGGTAGAGTTTGGATGGGACCCAACATGAGTGGTTTCTCTTTTCGGAGTTGTGAACTCCTTCCCTAGGAAGGCAACTAAAAACACACACACACACACACACACAATAGTGGTTTCTCTTTTCGGCGTTGTGAACTCCTTTTCTAGGAAGGCAACTCAAAATACACAATCATCTGAGGCCAGAAGAAGTGGTGCTGCACGCACTTTGCCAAAGGCTGCGCGGAGGCTCCGATTTTTGTTTCAGCTTGGTGGCACGACGGGCTGGGACCATCGGCCGGTGTTTAAGGAGCGGCACGGCAAAAATGGGGGTGACACAGGCCAAGGGGCCCAACACGCCCGGCCAGGTAACTGTTGGCTTGATGGCTGGGACTTCATCATGTTTTCCGTTCTCTTTATTATTATTATTATTATTGTTAATTATTTGTGTGGGGGGAGGGATTTTACTTTAGCACATGCCCAATTGCCTTCCAAGCTTTGTGCATGTAGGCCATTGAAAGTGCCAATTCGGCAGGGGAACTTCTTATGTGTCTCCAAACCTTATTGAATCAGTAAGGGGGGTAGGTGCCGTCAGTAAGGGGGGTAGTTGAGAGCCCTAGGGTTTTCTAGTATCCCCTAGATTTTCCTAAAATATTTCCCTAGGGTTGCTGAAATCGTCTTAGGGAAACCCCCTCCCTTGGACCGCCGACCGCTGGACCCATCCAGCTCCGCCCCTCGATCGGAGACCTCGGCGCGGCCAGGGGAGCTCCACGAAACCCTTCGATTGTTCCGTGCAGAGCTCAGCGCGCGCAAGCAAGCGCCGGGGGAGAAAACCAGCCGTCGACCCAACAAAGAGGGCAAGAAAAGGGACCCCCAAAAACGGGGGCCTCCGAAAAATGGGACGCCCCCAAAAACAAAGAGGAAAGAAAGAGAGAAGTCAAGAACGAGAGAAGAAGAGAAACAAGCAGAAAAAGCAGCTAGCCCTTGTCCCCAGTGCTGCAGTTGAACTGGGATGATTCAATCAGTGTTGGTTTAATCTGCAGACTTACATAGAACCTCTCACCATGAAAAAGTTCGCAAGGCGATGTCCGGTTTCGGGGACACGGATCCCAGCAGCACCTATGGCTTTTCGCCGGGGCTTCCGAGTTTCTTTTTTCTTTCGCGGTCGCTGCGGTTCGGGGATTCATGTGCTCTCAGGTGGCTGCCCAGATGCACATGAAGTCCTGGTCCGACCGAAGACAGGCGCCGCCTTTTGCCCCCACCCTTGTGTTTGGGGCCTTTTTTTGGGTTCAAGGACTTTGCTGTGTTTTTTTTGGGGCCTTTTTTTTGGGTTCAAGGACTTTGCGGCTTTTTTTGGGGGCCTTTTTTTGGGTTCAAGGACTTTGCTGCTTTTTTTTTTTTTTTTTTTTTTGGGGTTCAAGGACTTTGCTGCTTTTTTTTGGGGCCTTTTTTTTGGTTCAAGGACTTTGCTGCTATTTTTGGGGCTTTTTTGTTCGCGCCGAGCTGATATCTGACCGTTTTTTTTTGAAACGCCATTGATTTTTGCTGGTTTTTCCCCATGTTTTATGCAACATCGTAGTTTTTTGCTGCATCAGGAGCAAGGCATTGTGTGAGCAACCTTGCATTGACCGCAGCCGTGACCATGCGGCAAGCCCTCATAGCCCAGGCGGTAGCGTACATTCTACTCATACGTATAGCTGGCCATGCGCGAGATTGGCAGTGGCACGACATCATCAAGCCGTTCCTGAGCGTGGACCCAATGTACTTGGACTCGCTTCACCAGACATTGTGCGACAAGAAAGACTCCATCTCCGCGTTCCGAGGCATCAGGATGGGCCCGCAGGAGCTGAAGGAAACACTGGATGCCTATGCCCAGCTTCCCTTCCTCACGGCCGCGACACACGACAGGACTCGGCCGCTACTGCGCGGAGAATGTCATTTGGACGTGCCAGAGAGCGGAGGCCTTGTACGCAGAGCACTTGAACAAGAAGCAGAAGGTGGCCAATCCTGCAGAAGGTGACGGGCACGAAGTGCTGAAGACCTTCGTCTCCGAGCGGAACGTGCACTTCCAAGAGGAGATCCAGAAAGCGCTAGCGAAAAAGACGAGTGCCTCTGCCAAGGAGAAAAAGAAGAACCCTAGGAAGAGCTTGGTGTTCGCCTTGTACTTGCGGGTCCTGGGGGTTTGCCAACGGAACGGGCCACTGGCCATTTCCTTCGTTGACAGCACAGTGGTGCACAAAAGCAGCCCGCCCCCGACCGATGGTGGGAATGTCCATAGACTCACGGTGGCGGTCCTTAGATAACAAGGCCTGCATGCCCGCGCGCCGGATCGGAGCATCAACATCTTCGTGAAGGTCCTGGTGTTTTCATGGCTCGTCAGGCACAACGCGCCAGACCGAAGCCCAAAACGGCTTCGCCAGATTTTAGCGCAGGGCTTGAAGATGTATGCCCGCATGTACAGTCAGAAGTAACAAGGACCGAGGACGGAAAGATCGTGCTTTTCTGCAGCAGGCGGGGATCGGGCAGGCGGGGATCTGGTCGACGTGAACGCTACCATTCCCCCCCCCCCCACTCCCCCCCCATGAAAAAAACCATACGGTCGTCTACCAACTCGGCACCTTTTTGTTGGGTTCAAGGATTTTGCTGCTTTGTTTTGGGGGCCTTTTTTTGGGTTCAAGGACTTTGCTGCTTTTTTTTGGGGCCTGTTTTGAGTTCAAGGAATTTGCTGCTTTTTTGGGCATTTTTTGGGTTCAAGGACTTTGCTGCTTTTTTTGGGGGCCTGTTTTTTGGGTTCAAGGACTTTGCTGTTTTTTTTGCGGCCTTTTTTTGGGTTCAAGGATTTTGCTGCTTTTTTTGGTCCTTTTTTGGGGTTCAAGGAGTTTTTTGGTTTTTTTCTTTGTGGGGTTCAAGGAGTGTGTGAGACTGGGACCTGAGAAGAAGCTGTTGGATTTGGCCCACTTTGATTTTTGAGCCGACTTTTTGGGCGATGCTTCAAGGAAAAGAGAGGATGGCGAAAGAAGAAGCCCAGAACGACCGAAACGCGGGTTGTTCCAGAGCGACTGGTCAGGTCGAATAGGGATTCTTTTGTAGAGCTGGTCCAACCAGATTTCTGCCTCGTGGCCATGAAGTCTGGGGAACCACCGAGCTCAAGTGGTTGAACATGAACCCCCACCGAACTTTGTCCAAAGGGCCCATCAAAGAAAAGCAATGTGGGCGCTCAAAATTGAATTCGCTCGGAGGGGTGAATTCCGCAGGTTTTGGGCAAGCCATGTTTCCACTTTCCGATTGGGCCACCCATTTTGGAGTTCCGGCCTCTTGAGCCACGGCCATATGTCGAGTGGAAAGAAGCTACCTGAAGCGGTGAGCGCCTGCGCTTCTCGCCGCAGGCGTGGTGCTGCGAGAACCACCGGGTGGGCTGCTCCTCCGGTGGTTACGACTGCGATGCGGGCGCCTCCAACTGGAGGAGGCGCGATGGAAAAAAACTTCCCCAGGATTAGCTCCCTTTCTTTTTTTGCCTTTTTTGGGTCCCTTTGTTTTCCACTGACCAGGCAAAAAAGATGATTTTCTTGCTGGGGTCCGATTTTTCCAGCATAGGAAAGACATCGGTCGCAAGAACAAGGCACTTTTCTTCTCGGGGTACCTTCTATTTCCAACCCAGGGATCCTTCTTTCCAGAAAACCTCCGGAATCCCAGAAAGAACAGTTTTGAAAAGAACGATGGTTGAAAGAATGGAGAATCAACTCCTTGGATAATGGTAAGACCACTCCCTTGGGTTCAGTTTCCACAATTCAAGCAATGGTTTAGTTCATATAACCGTTTATAGTTCGGGATTGTCATCCAAATTGGGTCCCGCTATTCTTTTAATGGCAAGGATTTTTTTCCACTGAGCATTGACTGGGACTCACCAAACCTGGCAGCATCCAGTGTCATTCATGGGCGCAATAAAGATGGACCGTGACACACACACACACACAAACATCCAGGCATCCCGATGTCTCACCGCAAGCTTGGTGTTGTGGGATTTCCGAATGGTTGTCGTAGAACCTCAAGCTGCGAGCAACTCATGCAAGCCGAACTCGCAAGCGGCTGCTCAAGGCGCGCAAGATTTGGGTGAACCCAGTCAGCAGCTAAACAGTTTTGGCAGCGGGTCGTCGAAATGATCGACATCGCTCGGCTTGGGCAGGGGCTGGTCCTCACCGAAGAAAGCTTGGCTCCTTGGATGGCATGTTTGACGAAGTCTGATCAGATTGAGCCAGCCCAGGTTTACCCTCCTTGATTGACATGAAACCCCAAAATTTGGGGACCTTTTCAGGTTCCATACTTTCTCTGGGACTGGGCTCACCCCAAACCTGCTGCGGGCTGTCCAGTCATGGGATTTGAAGGCACCAAACCTTCGCACTTTTTCCTTGGAGCCCAGGTTCGGCGTGCGTTCTCAAAAGGAGAGGCCTTCGTTATTTGCACAGATGGAGAAGTGATTGCTTGTCTCATGAGATCACTGGGTTGCGGGTTCCATGTTGCAAAACATGATGCAACTCGGGTCAATATTTTTTGCAGCAGCTCTGCCAGGAAACGTCGGGGAACGGTGTTTCTTTTGCACTCCGGGTGTGCAATTGGCAAGACAACGGTCAATTTTTGGTAGGCTTCTTCATCTGGGCGTGTGTCTCTTTTTGAGTGTTCCTTTTTCCCCAACTCATGGTTGTTGTTGGGAAACATTTTACATTTTTGCTTATTGTGGTTCAGTGGGAATCCCCACTGAACTGCAAAAAAATATTTTTTTTGCCCTCCTTCCAGCGTCAACCAAGAACTGCTGAAAGCTAAGGAGCCTCAGGCCAGATAAGGTTTGGGGGGGGTCGGCGAGCTCTGGAGTTAGGTTCGAGCAAAGTTCCGGCGCAGGCCAGGTGTAAGGGTCGCCGGGTTCTGCAAGGCTCAAGAAAGAGCGCCGTGTGCTGTTGGGGATACACCTGAGCTTATTTCTTTGGTTTAAAAGGGGTCCCCAAAGGCATATACACGCCAATGTGGGTCAAGGCCCAGCACAGTCTAACGTGCTTTTGGCTACACTCAGCAGCTCAGCTTTTTGGGAACTCGAAGATTTGGATGCAAAGCAGTTTTCATCCAGCTGTGCTTGTCCTACTCTTTTCTTGATTCTTCTTGGCCCTACTGCGTTGGTACGTTGATAGGCCTTTGGGCTTGCTTTCACCCTTGCTCTTGTTCCGAAACTGGAAGCAGGCCATTCAAGCCTTCGGAGGCTCGAAGGACCCTCAAAACATGGGGCACACCTCCAGCTCCTTCTGTCCTTCTCATGTCGCCCATTGACTATAGAAATCAAGCACGCTGTAGGGACCGATCCCAGCGTTTGACGATTCTTAAGCGTGGCATTCTCGCCTGTTGACCTCACATCTATGAGGGTGTCCACCCCAGACCAGTATCCAAGGGAAAAATGTGTTAGAGAACAAGACAACCGTCATGTCCCAGGGAGGTTTGTGGGCAGCCGGAAACATCGAACCGAGAAGCTCTTGGTCGAATCCTGGGTCCTTCGCGAACTTCTCGAATTTTCCTGGCGGGTTTCCCCAGCCTCTTTCGCCCCACCTTTTTCCGCAAGCTTCAGCAAATGCACTGGGTCTCCGTGCCCTCCGCTATCACGGGATGATGGTTGAAGGCGGTACAAGCATTTTGGTTGGTACATCATTGACTTTTGGGGGGGCGTATACACGGCTCCCTGCCAGAGTATATTGACAAGACTCATCAAATTTGAAGCTTCTGAAATTTCAACATCAAGTTTTTACTAGTTTTTGGCAAACAGTTGTAAAACAAGCGCTTGCTGACTTTTTTACCGACTTTTTACATTAAGCGCCAAAGAAGTTTTCTCCATAGGGTCCCAAAACGTGGCCGCCGCCAGTCGCAGCCCGTCGCATCCTAAGGTGCTGCGCCAACGAGCAGAAGGGCTGCGAGAAGTTCGCCTGCGACGAGGCCAAGGAAAAGCAGTGGCAGGGGGCCCTTGAGGGCTCTGGCTCCCTCGGTCGGCTTTGGGTGGGCATATCTGTTCCTTGATCTGAGCCATTGTCGCTGGGTCGTGCACTTGTTCCTTGCGGATCTGGGTTTTTGCGTTTGTTTTTTTCTTTTCCGAGCTGCGAGATCTGCAGATCTGCTGATTTTCTCGGGGAAGCCAAAAGGAAGTTGTTCAAGCAGTTGGTTGGTTTCAGCAGTTTGGCTTGAACTGTCCAACCCGGGTCCCAAGTGCACTCAGATAACCAGCGATTGTCTTTGATGCGGGGGGATTTTCCCAGACTGACAACTCTTTGGGGCAGGCTGAAACCTTCGGCGCTTGGTCTTGGTTGATTTTGGTTGGTTTGGTTTGTTGGTCGGTTTGGTTTGTTGGTTGGGTTGGGTTGGGTTTGGTTGGGTTGGGTTGGTTGTTTGGTTGGTTGTTTGGTTGGTTGTTTGGTTGGTTGATTAATAGGCTGTTTGGTTGGTTGGTTGGTTTGTTTTGGTTTGTTTTGGTTGGTTTGGTTGGAAAGGTGCTCGGGATTCGGCACTTTTGAAACCCGTCACTCAGCGAGGGCTACTGGCAGTTGGTAGGTAGGTATGACTTGTGCCGGCATTCTGCGCATTTGTCATAAGACTTCGCTGCTGGGTTCAGCGCTGAGTTGTTGAGGTTTGTCTTGTAATGGTGCCAGTAAACCGCCCCCCCCCCCCCCCCCCCCCCTTCAAGGTTGATAAGGTTTGGACAAGTCCCAAAAAATGAGATTTTTTGGGAGGACCCCCCTGATTACTGATTACTCTGGAGCCCCTGCGGTCCTCGTCCTCTTACTTCTGGTCCCTTCGGGGCAGTAGGACTTTAAAAGGCAACAGCATATTTTTTGGGTTTTGAGCCCAAAAGACCCCTGATTAATCGCGGGGGGTTTTCTGTTAATGAGGGGGGACTGGCCTCCAAGGGGGGTCCCCTTTGCGAGCTTGAACACCTTGTCATTTTAAACAAATTTTAATAAGGAAAAATGCATTTCGGGGGAAGCACATTTTTTTTGGAAAACTTGAGGGGTTCAATAGTGACTTAGTATTGGTGGGTTTAAGCACAGACTCAGCAAATACTAAGCAAGAAGGAAAACACCTTTCTGGCAGGTTTTGTTGGCTTGGGGGCTGCAGAGAGATACCTTTAATCGGGGGGGTTTTGGGGAAGGCTCAACAATTATTGGGTAGGTTTTTTTTGGGAAATCTTGTTGGCCCTTTACTTTAGTGTTGGTTGGAACCTGGGGGGGAAAAGGGGAAACCTTTAATCGGGGGGGGGTTTACTAATCGTCTGCTGACATTAGTTTGAATGGTAAGAACTTTCCAGTGGTTGGTGGTTTGGATTGAAGGATTGATTGAAGGGCTTCCCATTTACATTTTCCACAACCATGGGTTCAAGTTCCCAAACCACCTATCCAAGCAATCAATTGAGGGTTGCCTGGCGGTAGGGATTGCTTCAGTGCGGCTACGCTAAGAGACACACAGACACAGACACACAAACACACAGACACACAGACGCACAGACACACAGACACACAGACACAAACACACTGCCCAAGGCCCATTGGCCAAGTCCATTTACCTTCAGAACACCGAACCGCCTTTGGGTAGTTGGTTCAAATGGGGGGGGTGCAATTCCTTCTTCTTTTTGTACCGCCGCCCAGTTGTTCGAATCCAACTTTTGCGCATCGTTGCGGAGCGGTCAGCTTCTTGTTGCATGTAGCAAAACCGGCAGCCGCATTTTTCACGCCGCCCCTTGGGCTCTCTCGCCCAAGCCGCAAGCGACGCAGCCGGAGCCATAAGGTCCGACGGGGAGAGGAACTTCTGCTGCGGCTCCAAGCAGATCGGCTGCAGGCCTTCGCCGAGCGAGCAGATTTGTTCGAAGACATGTGCGCCACTCACCTACAGAACTCCCCAGAAACCCACCAACACCCAGACATTTTATGGAGGAATCTCCTTTTGGGGGACCCTTGGGTTCCCTGTGAACTTGGGGAGTGACGTCCAGGGGAAGCTTGGAAGGCCTTTACCGCCATGAAAAGGACATCCGGGCAGCCAGTTCGAGTTCTTTGGCCAATTTGAGCGGATCGAGTAGCTCACATTTTCGGTGCCTGGGGCTGGATGGTCGGAAACTCTGTTTTTTTCTGTTTTGGGGGGCGGGGGATCCAGCTTCGGCCAAGGGTCAAGGGTCAGGGGCCAGGGGCATGTGGCATCCGCCCGTTTGGTCGCCCGACTGGCAAAAATAAAACATCGCGCAGGATCGATTGCAAGGAGGGCTACGAGCACTGGGAGCGCCTCTGGTCCCCCGCAAAGCAGCAGCTCGGCGTCTCATAAAACGCGGCATGTGAAGCATGCTGATGCTTCAGGGTTCTTTTTTTGCTCGCTTGGGATCGGCTTTCAACGGGCGGATTCGAGGTTTCGAGCTTATGGTCCCTGGCTCAATTGTCAGATTATTCTAGGCGAGAGAATGGGCGGGGAGGTTCACAAAGGCGAGGAGAGAAAGAGAAGCGGGCGGGAAGATGTCAGAAATCCTTGACTCCCTCTCTCGATTTGCTCTCTGCGTCCTTGCCTGTCTCTCGGCCAAATGCTTGGCCCTGGAGAATCAGACTGATCAAGTACTTGACATTTGGCTGTGGGTCAAAACTAATGGTACCATTTTGGGGTAGGCGAATTCACCACCCATTTTAGAACCTATTTTAGTGCTTGGATTGGGATGTAACCACTGGGTGCTACCCGGGCTTTTGACCCCTGGCCATTTCTTACCGCCGAGACCCTTGCAATTGGCCTCGAGTTGAACACAAACTGGTTTGCAATTGGTTTGCCCTTGCAATTGGTTTGCCCTTTGGGGCATACATGTTCATCCTTGCTTCGTGGTTTTTGTTGGGTGGGTTGCCAAGCTGTTGCCGAAAATTTGACTATGCCGAAAATTCGAGGGAGTGGTGCTGCAACAGCTACGGCCGCGGCTGCCGCGTTGCGGACCGCTTCGACTGCGACGCCGCGGAGCATGCGCCTCGGTGCGTGAGGGGCACGTGCCGTTGGAGCCTGCCTTTGGTTGTGTTGTCGTTGGGAAACATTGGAAGCATTTTTGCTTATGGTGGTTTAGTGGGAAATCCCCGGAAACATCTTTGCTTATGGTGTTGTAGTGGTTGAAATCCCCACGTAACTGCTAAAATTAGTTTTTTGCTCCCCTTCCAATGTCGTCCAAGTTTGGTTGCGTTGGGGGTGGAGGTTGCCGTTTCACCTGGGTGACATGGGTGACACAAGAGAGACAAGCAGGGCAACGGGTGTTTGAAGAAGCATCCGTCGGTGCCCTTCGAAGCGAAACTGAAAGGAACCACATGGAACCTGGCGAGAAGGGGAGTTCTGGTTTGGACCATTTTCCTCAATGGACTGGGTGTAGGTTCACCCGTTGCCACCTTGTAACGGTAAGAGTGGTGCACTGTGATCACGCTCCGTCCAAATTTGTCTTTCACATAGATGAAACTAGCGGACAGAGACCGTTCTCAGGGACCGATCGCGTAAGGCCACTTGAGTGTTGGCGAAATGGGTTGGACAGTTTCTGTGTAACAACGACCTGGCCACCTTCAAAGCTTCAACGGTGATCAAAGATGTTTAAACAGGGACTTGTCGCGGAATGAAGCTTCTGGAATCCAAGGAAGAGCAGGTTTCCTGGTGCTGCCAGCACAAGCACTTGCACTGTGGCGCCTCACAGCCCTTTAACTGCGCTGAAGGCTTGGGGAATGCCGAGAAGGGCTGGTCTCCGCACAAGAAGACCTTCTGCTGCAAGGAGTATGGAGTTGCCTGCGAAAAGGAGGCCGATGAGCAGTCTGAGCAGGCCGATGAGCAGTCTGAAGATGAGCAGATTGAAGATGAACAGTCCGAGGATGAGCAGTCTGAGGATGGTGATTGGGACATCGAGGCGCCGTACGACTGTACAGCAGGATTCGGAAATTGGAAGAGAGGGTGGTCCGTTCACAAGAAGGAGTACTGCTGCGGTAAGTACCAGCTCGGCTGTGAGCGGGATGAGATGCTGCTTGGCGCAATTCCGAAAGAGGCTTTTGCCGGCTGCGGCGCTTTTCTCTTTGATCTGCGTCTTGTTGATCTCCGCGTCACTTTGGGGCAGTCCATTGATCAAGTTGATGGATCCGGTGTTGGGGCTTGGCAACGACTTGTGCCGTGCTAAGGTTGCGGCAGGCGGCCGCCGACATGTGACCGGCTCGCTTGGAGTGGTGCTGGGCTGGGCTGTTCTTTTCACCTCCACAAAGGTGGCAGGTGATGCGGGCGCCTCACCAACACAAGGTTGGCACAGACGCTTGGGCGCTTGCATGGCTCACCTCCCGGGCGTCCATTTCCACCGAGATGCACGACTTGCGTCGCTTCAAGGCGACGCTCTGGAGTTGGATATGGCGCCTTGTTCATACAGTTCTTTTCGCAGGAATTCGCATTTGCCATGGTCAAAAGACCCCCTCTTGGCTGGGGTTGCTGAGGATGGTTATTTGTCGGCATTTTTGATGTCATGATGACAATTCCTATGCGGGAAGGCATGACCATGCTCCGCGTGAACAGTTTTGGCCATGGCACAAATGTTCCAGCAGCAAGATGTTGCGCGCTGAACCAACGTTGGCTTCGATGACGCTTCGTAGGATTCTCTCCGTCGCTTTGCCTCCGGTTCCGCGCACCAGGTTCAGCTTGTGTTGCCGGAGGCAGACCGGGCGTTCTTGCTTACCCAGCTGGGGGTTCACGCTCGAGACCCAATGAGGTGACGCTTGCCCGGTAGATGCAATATGGGTATCAACATAGACCCCCCAAAAATAAACAGACGCACGCGGTTCAAGGTAAATGCAATATGCGTATGCGTCAACATAGCCCCCCCGAAAAATAAAAAGAAACAGGTGCCTGGATAGAATCAAATTAGTTATTTTATAAACAGAAATCTAGACCAAAACCGAACAGAAAGGTAGTGGTTCAAGGCACACAGGGTACCCTCGAACGCTCGAGCCGCTGGACTGCACCGGTAGGCAGCTTCCCCGGAAACCGGGGATGGCTGTGCGATGGGCGACCTTTGGCCAAGCGCGAGCGAAGGGTCCAGTTGGGTATGTCTTATATTAGGCGAGCCGCCCCCCACCAAACAAAAAATGTATGTGGTGGTTTTCCTTTTGGTTTTGTTTTGAAACCACCAAACAAGGGGGCACCGAGCTCCTCCAAAAGAGACAATCCACCCAGTTCCTTTTGTGATTTTTTGGCGGATGGTTTTGGGATGGCATTCCTTGCAGCCTGGTTTTGGGTCCGGCGCTCTCAGCGTGACGCTGCGAGCGCTGCTTCCTACGTCGTCTCTATGCAGCCGTCGCCGTCGCCGTGGATGCGTCGATGTGGGCCGTGGCCTCCAGGCAGCGGGACAAAAAAGTTCTCCGCGCGAATGCGCGCCGAAAGATGTGGGCTGTGGCTGTCAAAACCGTTTTGGGAAATCTCATTTTTGCGGGTTTTCGGTGAATTCAGCACCCATTTTAGAACCTATTTTAGTGGTTGGATTGGATGTTCACTGGGGGTACGATTTGGGTTTTGACCCATGTCCATTTGTTTGAGGTGCTGAAGGAAGGATTTGTTGCATTTTGTTTGAGGCGCTGACCTACTTATACATGGTTAGGACCATGGTAGTGGGACAGCAGCAGGGCTTGACATCCAATCATGGATGGCTATGAGCTATTGACCCCAGCCCAAAGATGCCAAAGATGGCCAACCTCCTTCCAGCGCTGGTTCCCCACAACCGATTTGCTCCGCAGGAAGGACTGCCAATCTGATTTCGAACGATCGGAAAGCCCTCATGCTGCATCCGCAGAACTGGGACATTTTTGGCCTGGCAGGGTCTGATATGCGATGCTTCACCGGAAACCAGCAGATATCTGAGCACGGCGCTACACGCATCTCAATTGGCTTGCGAGGATAAGGCTTGAACAGTCATGTACAACTTCGACTCTGGCCGAGTCCCTTCGCGTGGCATTTTCAGTGGTCGCTGGCTCGAACATCTGACTGCGAAGGTGCGAGACTGGACATGTTCTGTACATAAATCATGTATGTGTATACAGCCACATACAGCCGACACACATGTTGTTGCACGTGTGCTGTTTTTCTACAATGACTGAGCTACATACCCGTGCCGCAACGAAACCTCAGACCTGGACCAGGGCTCCCCATATTTCCCCTTCCAACATGTTTTAAACATCACCTGTTGGGGCCGATGTTCAGTGAGGTTTCTTTTGGTGCGATGTTACAGGAAGTGAGAAATCCAGTGAACAGAAATCCAGCGCAACACGCTGGATCCATGGATGGACCTGAAGTCGCTTCAAGCGCGTCGATCAGATTTCGACCTCCTTTTTCAGATTGGCTTTGTGGCGAATTGTTTCTCTCTGCTTTCTTTTGGGGCAATTGCCTACAAACCGTTTTCCTTTTGTTTTTCCGCAATACAACCACCTCAAAAAAAGGGGTACCGCAACAAAAGACAGGCCCATGTACAAGCTTACACCTCTCCATGACACATGGCCGTGCCTCAAAAATATGTACCAAAATGGCACCTTGCTAAATGGAACCAACGACTAAAACCTGCGGTCTGCCCTAGCTCTTTCATTTTGAGCCGCGCCCACATCCCCGTAGATTTCTCTTCGGACGCCTTTGCGCCGGAGAGAAAAAAAGGCCTCGCCTTCCGCACATGGCGCGCAGTGCGGGCCTCGGCACTGGCTCGTTATGTGCTAAGACACAAAGAGACAAGCGCACAAAGAGACACGCACACAAGCATGCAGACAAAGAAACAAACAAGTAAACAAAGAAACAAAGAAGTAAACGCCTGCACACACACACATGCACAAAGAACATCAGGTATTGTACATACCTGGCTATTTGCCTACATGCATATATGCACAAATGCATCCAAGCTTGCTTTCATTGGTTTATTCGTTCCTTCGTTAGTTCATTCAGCTGCTTATTCGTTCATTCATCCCTTCATTCATTCATTCATTCATTCATTCCTTCATTCATTCCTTCATTCAGTCCGTCCCGTCCCGTCCCGTCCC
This sequence comes from Effrenium voratum, assembly GCA_963377175.1. Lineage (NCBI taxonomy): Eukaryota > Dinophyceae > Suessiales > Symbiodiniaceae > Effrenium > Effrenium voratum. The sequence continues at coordinate 1,025,675 of CAUJNA010000224.1, read as the reverse complement.
GTCCCGTCCCATCCCATCCCATCCCATCCCATCCCATTTCATCCCATTTCATTCGCATTTCTGCTCTTATTCGTTCATTCGTTTATTCGTTCATTCGTTCATTTGTTCATTCGTTCATTCATTTGTTCATTCATATGTTCATTTGTTCGTTCGTTCATCCATTTCTTGATTCGTTCACTCTTTCATCCCTTTCGCTGATGCGTTTATTTGTGGACTCGCTCTTTCATGAACTCATTGATTCGTTTGTTCATTCGTTGCTTTGTTTGTTTGTTCATTCATTCATCCATCCATCTATTTGTTTTGTTAAATCGCCCATTTGTGCGTTGGTTTACTCAAGCACGCCTGCATCCATTGATCCATCCGTCCGTCCGTCCATCCATCCGTCTGTCCATCCGTCCGTCCGTCCATCCGTCCATGCATCCAATCATGATTCATCTCTTTCATGCATTCATCTTTTCATATACATATTCATACGTGCTTCATACACTTGGATTTGCACGTATGCACAAACTCACACATTTGCACCCACACCTACCTGCAAACTGACACACCTACGCAAATACATACATACATTCGTGCATACGTACGTACAAACACATACATACATACATACATACATACATACATACATACATACATACATACATACATACATACATACATACATACATACATACATACACACACACATACATACATACATACATACATACATACATACATACATACATACATACATACATACATACATACATACATACATACATACATACATACATACATACATACATACATACATACATACATACATACATACACACATGCATGCATGGATGCATGCATGCATGCAGCATGCATAGCTATAATCATATGCACATACATACATACATAGATCCATGCATACATACCTACCTGCCTACATACATACATACATACATACATACATACATACATACATACATACATACATACATACATACACACATGCATGCATGGATGCATGCATGCATGCATGCATGCAGCATGCATAGCTATAATCATATGCACATACATACATAGATCCATGCATACATACCTACCTGCCTACGTACATACATACATACATACATACATACATACATACATACATACATACATACATACATACATACATACATACATGCACACATGCATACATGCATGCATGCATACATGCATACATGCATACATGCATACATGCATACATGCATACATGCATACATGCATACATGCATACATACATACAACCATACACACAACCATAGATATATATATATATATATAGATAGATAGATAGATAGATAGATAGATAGATAGATAGATAGACACATAGACACATAGATACATAGATACATACATACATACATACATACATACATAGATACATAGATACATAGATACATAGATACATAGATACATACATACATACATACATACATACATACATAGATACATACATACATACATACATACATACATACATACATACATACATACATACTCACATGCATGCATGCATACATACCTACCTACACACATCGTACATACATAGGTGCATACGTATGTACGTAGTGCAGTATAGTGCAGCAAGGTACATGCATACATACGCAAGTACGTGCCTACGCACGTACACAAATACATAAATACACACATACGTACATAAACACTTACATACATACATACATACTTGCGCACAGAGAGACAGACGTGCATGCATGCATGCAACAAACAAACAAGCAGAAACAAAACACAAGCAATCATATATTCATTCATTCCTTCCTTCCTTCCTTTCTTCCTTCCTTCCTTCCTTCCTTCCTTCCTTCCTTCCTTCCTTCCTTCCTTCCTTTTTTGACAGTATTTGTTTATTTATTGAGTTATTCTATTTGTTTATTTATTTATTTGTTTATTTATTTGTTTATTTATTTATTTATTCATACATACAAACATAAATTCGCGGGCACCTACGTACCTACCTACGTATGTACAGACACATGCGCATGTATGTACGTACGCATGTTACGTACATAATATTATCATAAGAAGTGACGTACATACCTCCATACTTTGATACGCACACTCACACGTACACACACACACGTACACACACACACACAGGTACTTACACACTCAAACCCACACACCCACAATCACCCTTGCATGCAAAGGGACACACTCTTAGACTCTAATACACACGCACAGACATTGACATACTTACACAGGTACACACACACACACACACGTTGCATTGAACGCTTTGCACGCCACGCCGATACGGTTAAGCATTGCCAACCCCATTTTCCCAGGACAAATTATTTGCTTGGGCTAGATACCTGAAGAGGAGTGCCGGTGCAGTTCCAAGCCTTAAATGTGTTGCCTTGTTGCGGCTTCAGGCAATGTTCCAAGCCAGTCGCAATCACGAAAGCCAGCTATGCTAGCATTGTCTTCTCCTTGCAGCAATTTATGGGGCTGATTCGTATTGATTCCGAAGACCCCTCCGCCCCCCTTGCCTTGAAACGCTTGGCGCCCATGTGGCGAATGACGTGTTTTTCCTCTGGTAGGTACGTGGCTGATCAGATTTGTTGGACGCGTTTTTGATGCATGGAACGGGGAAGGGGAGGACACTTCGGACTGAGCGGATGGATCGGAGCGATCGGAGTGATCGGATGGCCCGGGCGCATCGGATTGAGCGGATTCATCGGACCCTCGGAAGGCAGGCTCGTTTGCGCCCAGGCACGCTGAGTGGCTGATCAGATGGCGACGTCGCGCTCATCGGACTGGCTGCGCGCAAATCAAGCAAGCAGCCGAGCCGAAATGAGCGCCCCGGGTCGGCCCACGAACCCAACTTTCGTGCTGATTGCAAATAATCGAAGCCCATTGTTTTCTGGTTGTTGCCTCGCATGGCCAACAACACCAGCGTCTGCTGGCAGGAACGAGGGCGGTTCACTTGGATTTGCCGCCCCCCGCGCCGCAGAACTTACACTGCAACACCAGCTACAAAGAAAGGGTGAAGACGCCTGACGTGAGGATGGATGTGGATCCGCTTCAGGGAAAGAAAACGCAAATGAGCCACTCGTGGAGCCTTGCGCAGAAGCACGTGACAGAGAACATTTGCCTTTTTGTGGCTGGCGACGGCCAAAGACGACCTCGCAGAAAATCTCACCACGCGTCTCCTCAGCATGAAAAGACGAGCTCGCCGCATTCCTGCGGGGGCTTGTTGCCAACGGACAAGGGGCCGTAGACGCCGCTGGAGAGGCCGCCGTCGGACCTAAGGTCGGACCTAAGGTCGGACCTAGGTCGGACCTAGGTCGGACCATAGGTTGACAGGGTGAAGTGCCGGCAATTTTTGAGGTGTCGTCTCCCTGTGTAGCCAGCGAGGTTGGTCATGCTGGAGATGTTGGGGGTTGGCGCCTGCATGAATTCTGCGGGGGGGGGGGGGGGACGCTCCGCATAAAATTCAAATGAGCCACGGTGATGTAGGCCATGCAGGTGCTAGGCCGTTCATTTACACTCGTGGGCGTCCTGGCGCTCATTTGGGCTGGGTTGGTTCGGACGGATAGGACTCATCGGATCGATCGGATCTGGTCGGACGGAGCGTGGGATTCGCAGGACGGATCGGACCTGATCGGAACGATCTGACAAAGCCAACCCGGACCCCTACCCAACAGCAGCCATTTGCTGTAGGTCGCAACTCCTTCGAGCGCATCTTCGCCCGAGATGACAAGCCCCAGCCGACTGAAGGTCTGAACCGGAAGTGGGGCGGTTCCGGCCTTTGTTTGTGTTGAAGCAACCTTGATTTCAAAGGACGTGGTTTTTGTTTGCTTCTCAGGACAAGGGTCAGCGTCTGGTTGAAACAGATTTGCCGCTGATCCAAGCAGTATGGGTGTGGTTTTTCCTGTCTATCGGCTCAGGTCTTGAAACCCCGACACCAAGCTAAATCGAGCAGGGAGGGTCTGCCTCAGAAGAATTTCTTGGCAATTCTCACTTGTTCAAAACCGACCTTTAACATTTTGGTTTTGCCCAGTTTGGTTTCCAAGTTGAGTTTTGACCCCAGAAGGACCCCAAAAGGTTCGCCTTTTATTTCAGGCTCCTTTTTGCAACTGAGAATTGGATTCCTCTGCTCATGATTTGGCCCCCCTTTGGATTTCCTCTAATGCTAGCCGATGAATTGGATTATCTCCCTGTCCCCTTCTCTCCTTCCTCTTTTTCATTGGGTCACCGTACGTGCGTTTCAACATTTCAGAATGCCTTCCTTGGGAGTTTGTAGGCCAACCGCTGGGTCTAATTCTCATGCCCTCTTGGCAACAATCACGGAAGTAGACCTTCAGGTACTGCCTCCCAAATCCAGCCCGCCAACCGCCAACTTCCGCATGAGAGGGACACACGGTAGATTGACCGCTTCACCCCCGGCCTCCCGGCCTCTCGCTCCCGCGCGCGAAGCCGCTGGAGCGAAGCCCAGGCCAGGCCTCGCTGCACGAGCTCTTCTCCATGGCGATGCGCCGGGGCTCCCGAGCAGCGCCCTCGCGTGGTCGCTGGGCTTCGATCGTCCTGGCCATGGACGTTTCGCCTGAAAAAAAGCCAGACGTGGGCCCGTCTTCGTGCGGTTCCACCTGGGCTTTTAGGTTCCCTTTTTTTGGTTGGTGTAGTGGGTGGCTTTTCAGGGAATTGTGGGGTTCAACTTGGGCTTTTAGATCTTTTTTGGTTGGTTTAGTGGTTTTTGGTGTCCTTTGAAGCCACGACTCAAAGTTTTCAAAGCGCGCCTCCTTCTGCGCATGCGAGCACGCGGGTGAGGCTCAAAATCGAAGACCTGGGGTTACGCAGGTTTTAGTATTAGTCTCCATTTAGCGAGTTGCCATTCTTGTACATTCTTTTTTGACCTACAGCCATATGTTTGTTTCCTGGCTTGCTCCGTCGCGTGCCACTGGGCGCAGCTTGGGCTCTTTGCTTGGGCAAAAAATAAAAATGTTTGGTTTCGGTCACCTTTGTTGTGTGCCGCTTTTCGGTGCGGCGGCCAAACTGGGCAGGGGCCCGAGGGTTTCAGTACCTGAGACATCCGCATTCGCAACAATCGCTACTTGGATTTGACGCAATGGATCACCGACCTCTTGCATCATTTATTTCGTTTTGGACAAATTCATGTAACACATCAGGTGATGCAGCGTTTTGTCATCTTCCTGGCTCGACTTTGTGACTGACCCCTGTGGGTTGGTTTTACAGGGAAACTAGAACAACGCCAAGTGGTTGGTGGTCGTGAATGAAAAAATCGTGGCTGCAGAAGTGTCCAAAGGGTCATTGATTATCGAGAACCATGAACACTGGTGATTTGACTACAAGAAGCGCACCAAGCAGTCCATGAGAAAGCAAGTGCCCAGATGCCAAACTCCCACCAAATCAGATGCTGCTTGTAGGAGCCAATTTTGACTCGCTTCTCTATTCCTGCTCAACAAACGAAGAGGACTCTATCTACTACGTTATCATGAACTCCATCCTTGAGCTGTCATTGTGATTATCACGATGAGTATCATTCTGATTCTCATTGTGATTGTTATCATTCATATTGAGATTGGCTATTTCTCCTGCTTCTAGCTATAGATTGTGCTCTAACTATGCCACACTGAAGGACCCGCCAACCCAACCTATTGCTTGGTATCCCCCAGTGAGTATTAACATCATCATCGATCTAGTTATCTTCCCCAGTATCCACATCAATCAAAAACCACACACCTGCGTGCAGGAATACTCCCTTTGGGGAAGGGACACAGGCTGCCGAAACCCCCAACAGCTATGGATGAAACACTATGACCAAACATGTGCTGCGCTTGTTTGGGGTTTGTCTCAAACTTGGGGCTTTCCATTTTTTTTTAGCATGGGGGCTTTCCGAACATGGATGGATCTTTTTGTTTGGTTTCCCTTAAACGCGCCCCCCACAAATGGCGCCCGCCCCAAAAAAGATCGACATCTCCTCCAATTCCTCGAGGTGTCGATCCAAAAAAGGGTAGAACTTGTGAGGCAAACATCCAGATGATCATCGATTTGGGGAGCCGGTCTCTTCTTCTCTTCCTGTCCATCATCCATCCAGATTATCAGAACCCACCTGATTCTGGTTTCAACCATGGTTTCAACCAAAACAAAAAAGGGTTTTTCCTCTTGTTTCTTTTCCCCCCCCCCCCCCCTTTTTCCGATTTTGGAGCCACGCCTTCTCCGCATGTTGCGCCAACCATCCTCCGCGCGCGGCCGAGGCGAGCAGCTTCCCTTGCCCCAGCTTGCGGAAGCCCTGGAGGCACTGCACGGCGCCGCTCGGCGCAGGAGCTGACCGAGTTACTCGGCGCGGGGCTTTGGGGGGGCTTTGGGGGGGGTATGATGGAGACACAGGGACCTGGTGTTCGTAGGGAGAGGAGCAGGAGGGGGGAAGTGGGGGGGAGGTGGGGGGTGGGTTGGGTGGGTTGGGGAGGTAAGGGGAGGGTCTATTTTGCCACCTTCTTCATTTGGGGAATTTTGCTTTTTAGGGTTCCAGGCTGCAACATAAACTCGAAGTGTCCATGGCACGGGTATGATGGGGGGAGGGGGGCGGGGCTGAACACAGTTTGTTATCTAGTTGGAAGACATGCTTTTCCCCACGCTGCGCGGGAGATCTGCGGTTACATTTTCGCAGGCCTGCACGTTGAGGCGCTCTTGGATTACTTTTGAGTCTTATCATTTGAGAGCTTTTATCAGGAATGTCACTTTAGCGGGCTCCACAAGCGGGAGATCACATCCAATCGGGCACTGAAAGAGCTGGAACAACAAGGCATGCAGGCTCGTCGCGGGTCTGTTCTATCGCAAGGGGCAAGGTCACTCAACTAGTCAAAGGGTACGGTGGATGCCAACTCAATATTGCAAGTAGGGAACACGGGACACCTTGGTAAATTCAACCATCTCTTGTGGTTTGTTTACTTGCAACAAAGTAGATGGACAAAATCCTGCACCACTTTGAAACCATGGTTGAAACCACAACGTTTGTGGGTAACGGTGGGGAATTGAATCAGAAACTAGGGTGTCTGAACGGTGGTGCGATGTCTGGATTTCACAACCACCCTTTCAGCCGTTTATTGTTGACGGATGCATCTCGAGCGCTCAGATCCGACTGACGCCCTCGGCGGTGACTGCCTCAATCTGGGATGCCTGAACTTTAGCAGGTTCCTTGAAAAAAAACTCCCTGGTCGGTTCCATGGTGGACAGGGTCCTTGGCACCGTTTGGGGGGCACCGTTTCAGAAGAAATCGATGAAAACTTAGACGGGCTCCGGGTTGCGAAGCCCTCCGCAAGGAGAACTGATGCGCATGTATTGATCCATTTGGTGTTTGAATTCCTTGCTCACATCAACATCCTTAGCTCCTTTTCATACCTAGTCCAGCTAGCTTCTTTTTGTGGCTGGATTCATATCAACATCTCCTTAGCATGTTAAATACTAGAGGAACGAATGGAGTGAATGAAGTTGCAATACTCGTAGCAATTGGAACTGCTCTTTTTCTTCAATAGTGTCGGATTGTTCTTACCATTAAAAAGGCATTGCTCGATGTGTTTGACCTTTGCTATTTTCATTGTGCCTGATTCTTCATTACTCTTTAGTAGTCTTGAATCACATTTTGGTTAGTATTCCAGTGATAGTTAATAAAAGGCTACCAAAGACGTACTGGCTTTATTATTGATTTCATTCGACTTGTAAATGACCTGCTGCGGTGCACGAGGGAAGGAAGGGAGGGGGAGGGGTAAAAGAGGTGACCGTTTTCGGACTTAGAATCTCTCCTGGGCCTCAGTCCACCTTGGGCAGGCGAGAGCTCGTACCTTGGATTCTTGGATACACTCCCTCAGACTAACAGAATGCCTCTGTAAATTTGACCAAGTCTTCCAAAGGGGTCCTGGGAGCTTCCATGTTAGTCTGGGGGAGGGTAGTTGAAGATGGCCCAAATGCCGTCGCTTGCCGTCGCCAGCATTTGGCTGAAGCCAAGAGGCAAAGTGCCAATGTGGGAGCTCTTTGAGCATGGACGCGCGCCTCGACCGCATGATGAGTCGACGGCTCGCGAGCGAGCGAGCCAGGCTTATCACAAGCCCGCGTGCTTCAGCAAATCGCATGCTTGAGGACATGTGGGACAGTTCTGCCAATTCATGGTTGTTGTTGGGAAACATTGGAAGCATTTTTTGCTTGTTGTGGTTTGGTGGTTCCCCGCTTAACTACTAAAAGTTAACTTTTTGCTCCCCTTCCAACGTCAACCAAGAAATCCTTGGAGATCTCAGCTACTTTGGCGAGCCATGGGAGGCACGGAGAGTTCACCTGCCCAAGTTCAGAAGCCAACACCACATCTGAACATGTATACTCATATACACAGATACGAGTACACATATACCCACACACATACACATGCATGTACACATATCAACGGGTATGCCAATTTTCGGGCATGTACATAGAAACACGCGCGTACACATCTGGCTGTGGGTCAAAACCAATGGTACCATCTTGGGGTAGGTGCACCTCCATTTTAGAACCTATTTTAGTGGTTGGATTGAATCGGAGGTAACCACTGGGGGCTACCCGATTTGGGTGTTGAAAAGCCCATGGCCTGAGTTGCCCAGGTTCAGAAGCCCCTTCGGAAGAGGCCCTAGCCTAGGCAGCACTGCCCCTGGGCAGCAGACGAGTCGATTCGGGTTGGGATCCAAGGGAGGGAGCGGATGGCTCGAGAGGAAAGCGGAAAGCGGAAAGCGGAGCGCTTGAGAGTCTCGGGGTGGGATCCAAGGCCAGGGCTTCGGCTTCCGGATCCCGCGTCTTGGGGATTTTTTTGCGGGTGATGTTGATAGGTGCCATGGTCATTTTTGACCTGCTTGGCTTCGGGTCAGGGGCCCTTAGAAATTTTCAGACCGCGCTCTTTTTTCTTCTTCTGGTGATTGTGGCAAAAAGGGGCGGAACAGGTTGGTTGACCTGCAACCCACGGAACGTCTTTCAGGCTCCCATGGAGCAAAATAAGCCAAAACCAACCAAGATCCCTCGAAGCTGAGCCAATCCAACCAGGGTGCCGCTTCCTTTTCGCCCGATGGAACTGGGCAAGGTCTGGACACCGACCCGACGTACGCGGAAGGGGGCGTTGTTGGACTCGTCCCATGGGAGGTTCGAACGAATCCGAGGAGTGGGTGGAGAATCTGCAGCTGCAGCTCGGCGGTGCCTTCACCTGGGCGACTGAGGAGTCTGAGGCCGGAGGGGGGGGGGGGTTCAGGGGGACGGAAGAACGGGTCTCCAGTGGGAACCATGGGGGTCCAGTAGCTCCGGAGATGGCATTTGGGTTGGGCTGGGTGGGGTTGAGGTGGAGGCTTAGTGGGGTTGCAAGCTGATGGTTGGCCCAATTTAGATCACCCTCCTCCCAAAGCAAACAGCCTCATTGAAGGTTTTGTAGGGCTGTGAAGGATAGAAGGAGAACAGGACCAAGTGACTTGGTTGATTTGGGTAGGGAGGTTAGAAGCGGTTCAACCTGCTTAGATGAAGGTTGGAAGTGCGACAGCTGGTCTGAGTTTGATCAAGTCACATGAAACGGAATTTCGTTGACTTAAACACACGGTCAAAACCTACACGACGTAGGTTTCAGAACTCTGGGGCGGGCTTGACTGGCATCCCATCGGATTCCGCTGGAGTCCAGGAAAAGGCTCCTGTATTGTGTAGAAGTAGCTTGGGCTCTTGCGAGGTTTTTGCATGAGGAGCCATGGCTGTGATTGCAACGAAAAAAGGGGGGGCGCCAAACGCTGGCCCAAGCAAAGCTTTGCGCGCGAGGATGGCTTCACCATCAATACCCAGCGCTATGAGATCAATGCCCTGCTAGGCGCAGTGTCCGGGAAAAAACAACAACAACAAAAACAACCAAGGGAACAACTGGGAGGCAGTGTCCGAATCTTTTTTGGAGGTGTCAGCTTGGCCGTGTTGGAAGGCGAGAAGTCGAAAAGCGCCTCTCCCTCCCTTGCCTTGCTGGTGCAATAGGCAGGGAATGAGTTGGAACCCCCGGAAACAATGCCTCATGTGGGTTCCTTTTTGGGACTCCCCAAAACCGGTTCATTCCCAACACCCTGGATCATCTTTCTATGGAGAACCAGCAACTTACCCTCTTGAAACTCCAAGATAAGTCGCTTACATGGCCTGAAACGCAAAAGTTGGAAAGTGAAATCCTGTTCTCCTTGATGGGACGAGCTCTGAATTTTGATGTCCATCAAAGGGTTCCCACTGACGATTCACCTCCAAGTGACTTTCCTTTGGCTTTCAGTTGAAACCAGCAACGGCATTGGCCTTTAGCCCTTCGAGCCACTCACCTCCAAAGGATGAGACAAAAGACAAAAAACACATGGCTTTCTTGAAGCTGTGGTTTGTACCAGAGTTTCAACTGGACAATTGGTCAATCTCAAAAGGTCCATGATACATGGGGTGACCATTCGGGAAGCCGCCAAAAAGATTCGACTTTCACCACATGGGAAAAGTTACTCATGGTCATTTTGGGGCCGAACGGCGTATTGATCCACCCCCAAGTCTATCAAACCCCAAGGCCTCCATGTTCGGTGCGCATGGCCGAGCGAGCTTTTTCCGAGGCGAGGGAAGCTTCGGCTCCGTGTACCGATGTACCGTGGAGGGTCAGCCCACGGCGGTAAAGATCCTCAGCACAGCCGCTCAGTCAGAGTAAGGAGTTGAGGCTCGGGACCCAGGGGCAGTGCTTTCTGAGATCGCCAGACGTCGTCTTTTTCTTTCTGCGCGTCACACAAATGGATCCGGGCAGAGCCGAAGTTGAGAGATTGACCAACCTTTCAAAGCCCCCTCAAAAGTCCCCAACTGTTAGACCCTTCTTCGGCAGCAAGTTGGCGAAGGTGAATTTCACTCGCACCTATTCAGGTTTGTACTAGGAACTGTAGATTGAAAGAAACTCAAGGATCTAACTGCGAACTGGGACGGTAGCCCTTGGAATCAACCTCCAGACGAACATCAAGCCGAATGCCTTTGCAATTTCCCACTGCCTGAACTTGGCGAAATGCCGGGCACGGCATTGACTCCTTGCCTGGTGGTGGAGTGTCCATCCTTTCTCAACAAAAATCCTGGGAGAAATGGGGAAGCTAGAGAGTGTGAACACGACCCTCAAAAACATTTACTCCAGGAGCCAAACAAAACTAGGTCCCTGTAGTAGTGCCCTTTTACCAACTTTTTTTTGGGGGAGGGTTCCCCTACAAAAATAGACAAAGGAAAACGTAGGTACCAACTTCTTCTGAGCTCTCGAATTTGGAGGACCTCGAAAACCCCAGATTTCAAAGATATTTTCAGCCAACGAAAACAAATCTGCTTGGCAGGGTTCAAGGACATTTGCTCCAGGAGCCAACAAAACCATCCTTGGAACACCTGGGGGTGTTTTCCTTTGGCCCGAGAGATCTCGATCTCGATCTCGGGCGTTAGGAGAGGATCGCCATGATGACCAATTGCTCGCAGGACATTGTTCTCCGGTGCCTGGGCCATCTGTGGGCCGTGGTTGTCAAAACCGTTTTAGGAATTCCCATTTTGGTTGGATTGGGTGAGTTCACCACCCGATTTAGAACCGATTTTAATGAGGGGTAATTGTTTCCATCTGCCAGGATTCCATTTTGGATACCTAATTTTTACCCACAGCCATGTCGAGCCTTTCATTTGTCGAATTTTTCGGTTCATTTGGGGGCGACGTGGAAAGCGAGCTCCCAAATTATTTTTCACCAGAACCAGGGGACTGACTCAACTTCCCATGGTTCGGAGTGGGAACAAGCAGAGCTCGGGCGCCATGAAAAAGCTCTTGTCGGGGATTCAACTTTTCGCTATCGCATGCCCGTCATTAACAGGCCCAAGAAATGGATGATGGGATCACTTTTCTCCTTTCATGATCCCCATCCTGGCTGTTATCATTGTGACCCGACGGATTAACCCCTACAGATGACTGAGCACAAGCCTCGCCTTTATCGTTCCCGTCATCTAGGCTTGTGTATCTTGGGATTTTGAAATGAAACAGCCCTCACAGCGGTGAAAAGCAGAAGCAATTTCTGATGGTGTGTGTTTTTGCCCCAGCGGCTGGATGAACATGCCCATCCACTTTAGACGGCTTTGGGGCAGGTTCCTAGGTTGCGTGTCTGGTAGGGAGTTTTTCGGCTATATTCCTTCTGTCTTTTCAACCCCCTGAAAATGCCCTTGAGGTTGATTTACCAGGAGACAAAAAGGAAACCAGCCATTTTGGGACTTCCGCTTGAGACAAACCACAGGATTTGGTTCTGAACTCCCATGCAGGTGTGTCTTTCAACAAGAGCCCTTTGCACTGAGGATCGATCCTCCCCACCTTCCCCAATCTATTTGTACTGATGGGGCCACCAAACTACACAACCGCTGTGACTCGCCGGTTTTCTGTGGCTCGTTCTTGGGCCACATTCCCCTAATTTTTAGCTGGGGCCACATTCGCCAAAGCTCCTGGTTCAGTGACTCAATCAGCGACTGACTCGACTCGTTCCGTGTGACTCCTTTTCTCTTTTGGGATGGTGTGTGTTTGTTGCCCCAGCTGCTGGGTGAACACTCTTTTGCTCTGAGGCGCATGCTCCAAGAAGCTGAGATCTTGGGGTGTTTGGGCGGGCACCCCAACATCGTGCAGCTGCGCTGCGCCGCGGTGTCCAAGCAGACGCTGCGGATCTACATCGTCATGTGCCTTGGGGCGCAAAAAACCGGGGGGGGGGGGGGGGGGGAAACGAAAAAAGAAAACAAAAAGACGAAAAGAACAATACAACAACAAAAAAACACAAAAAATGGAAAGCTCCGCGCTCGGAGCATATCTCTGGGCAGCGATTTGTTATAACCTTCTTCTTTTTTTAAGGGGAAGACATGACCCATCTTGGTGGTTCCCAGTCATTTGTTAGTTGGTTTCGTGGTTGGGTTTCCTTTTTTTTTCCCGAAAGCATGGCGAAGGGTTCTTCCGCTGGGTTCACTTGAGTTGTTCTCATGAGAGTGATTACAAGGTGTCATTGCAAGGAATCATCATCATGAAAGTCATTGCAAGGAGTCATTGCAAGGAGTCATTGCAAGGAGTCATTGCAAGGAGTCATTGCAAGGAGTCATTGCAAGGAGTCATTGCAAGGAGTCATTGCAAGGAGTCATTGCAAGGAGTCATTGCAAGGAGTCATTGCAAGGAGTCATTGCAAGGAGTCATTGCAAGGAGTCATTGCAAGGAGTCATTGCAAGGAGTCATTGCAAGGAGTCATTGCAAGGAGTCATTGGGAGTCAAGGAGTTGCAACTTGCACATTGCACTCCTTGCACTTGCAACTTGCACTTGACTGCTGCACTTGCAACTTGCACTTGACTCCATGCACTTGCAACTTGCACTTGACTCCATGCACTTGGCTCCTTGCACTTGGCTCCTTGCACTTGGCTCCTTGCACTTGCAACTTGCACTTAACTCCGTGCACTTGCGACTTGCACTTGACTCCATGCACTTGGCTCCATGCACTTGCTTGCAACTTGCAATGGCTCTCATGACTCCTTGCAATGACTCCTTGCAATGACTCCTTGCAATGACTCCTTGCAATGACTCCTTGCAATGACTCCTTGCAATGACTCCTTGCATGACTCCTTGCAATGACTCCTTGCAATGACTCCTTGCAATGACTGCTTGCAATGACTCCTTGAAACAAGCAAGGAGTCAAGTGCAAGTTGCAAGTGCAAGGAGTCAAGTGCAATTGACTTGCGAGGAGTTAAAATCTCTTCTTAGGGCGGCGGGGTAGTGCCGACGACACTACACGAAAATCGACCCTCTGCGGGGATTGGCGTGGTCGAGGTGCAAAAACCCATGGTTTTTTGCGATTTCTAAAGTTCCCGCGCGACCCTCTGCGGGGATCGGCGTGGTCGAGGTGCAAAAAATCATGGTTTTTTGCGATTTCTAAAGTTCCCGCGCGACCCTCTGCGTGGTCGAGGTGCAAAAACCCATGGTTTTTTGCGATTTCTGCGGTGCTCGCGCAACCCTCTGCGGGGATCGGCGTGGTCGAGGTGCAAAAACTCGAGGTTTTTTGCGATTTCTGCGGTGCTCGCGCATCTGCGGGGATCGGCGTGGTCGAGGTGCAAAAACCCATGGTTTTTTGCGATTTCTGCGGTGCCCGCGCAACCCTCTGCGGGGATCGGCGTGGTCGAGGTGCAAAAACTCGAGGTTTTTTGCGATTTCCACGGTGCTCGCGCAACCCTCTGCGGGAATCGGCGTGGTCGAGGTGCAAAAACTCGAGGCTTTTGCGACTTTTTTTGTTCGAACTGGTCCTCGGGAGTTGTCTCGTGGTTCGCGCGCCTGCTCCCGGAACCGGCGGGTCGCGGGATTCCTCCCTGGTCCGCGGGCGGGCGTCGCAAGATGCAACTTGCATTTTAAAGCAACTTGTGCAGAGCAACTTGCGCAGAGCAAGTTGCACAGAGCAACTTGCGCAGACCAACTTGCACCGACCAGTTTGCGCAGAGCGCCTTGCCTAGAGCAACTTGCGCAGAGCAACTTACGCAGAGCAACTTGCACAGAGCAACTTGCACAGAGCAGCTTGCACAGAGCAACTTGCAGGGAGCGCAATTTGCACAGAGCAACTTGCAGGGAGCCACTTGCAGGGACCAACTTGCCGGAGCAACTTGCGCGGAGCAACTTGCGCAGAGCAACTTGCACAGTGCAACTTGCGTAGAGCAACTTGCGCAGACCAACTTGCACCGACCAGTTTGCGCAGAGCACCTTGCCTGGTGCTGTCTCGTGCTTGCTTCACGAATGCTTCGTGTAGGGAAAAAGAACGCATCTGCAGCGTTGGGCCGACCTCGCTTGCGATGTTCTGCTTTCGGGCCAACCGTGGTCTAGTTAAACTCGCTAACAGTTATTTTCACTTTGAGCGGGGGATCTGCAGCAATGGGCGGGACATTCGGGTTTTGGCTTCCATCTTCAAGCTTCCAGTTGCCTTTGCGCCAGGATTTTGGAACTTTGGGACACTGTTCACGTGTTGCCTGAGCCTCGGCTCCCTAGCAGCTGACGATCGTGGACAACGCATAGCGCAGAGCCTGAGACGTCTCTGGACCTTCCTTCTTCATGTCCCCACCTATCTTCATTCGTTAATAAGTTTACTTTGTTACTTTGTGTAACATGTACCTTTAGGCTACCTCAAGCTGTGTCCTTTCCAGCTTTCTTTTCGTTTGCTTTCCGGTGTCCCCGTATGTGTTCTGAAGGCTTCCTTCCGCGATCATGCCTTTTTTCCAACAGTGACAGCTGTTGGATGTTCGGCAACGAATTTGTGTAGGGCGTCTCTGGGGGCGGGTTCTTTGAAGGTTCTAGCGAGGGTCCGGGGCTGTTTGGGATACTTGTTGGGCTTGAATACATGTTGGGAATTTGCTGCACTCGCCCAGCGGTGTTCGCAAAGCTTGTAGCGAAGGTCGGAGCATCCGCGTCCAAGAAGGATGTTTCCCACTGTGACAGATGCTCTGGTACTGACACCTTCATCTTTAGAGGAGTTTTTGTTTTGCCCCAATTTTTTAAGGTTCCCGTCAATTTGCAAAGGACTTGATTTTTAGGAAGGGCTTCTTGCCATGGGATGCGTTGGCCGAGGCAGCTCCTGGAGTGCAACGACCTCTTCACGGAGATGTTGCGAAGGCGAAAGCCCTTCACCGAGCACGACGCGCGGGAGGCGAGGGATGGGGCGGAATGTAGAGCCCAAGGCGAACGAGCAATCCCAGATTTTCCATTTGGGCGTGGGTCAACCAAATTGCCAGGGGACTGCCGGCTTTAGTTACCAGGGTTCCATTTTTGGGGTTACCCTAGATTTGACCACCCATTTGATTCTCTTTTTTTTCTTCTCCTGAGGGAAGGGGACCATCTGGGCTTCTTCAGGAGCCCACCATGTCCGAGCTGCTCGCTTTTTCCCCGCCTTGGATACGCCGTGGGATTTCTGATCGATTTCCTCACCGATTTATGTCGTGTGTTTTTCTTAAGGATGGGGGGGGGGGGCTTGATTTTCCGTGACCTTCGGAACTCTTGGCGGTTCCCAGTCCGTCCTTTTTAGTTGGTTTAGTGATAGTTTCCACTATTAACTTTGAGCAGCGGGATGTTGGCTGGTGTTGATCTTTCGTATAACCAGGCTCCCGCCTGCTGCCGCCGACCCTCGGCGCATTAAGGGAAAAGTCACAAGGACCGGTCCTGAAACACGTCCGCAAACCCAGGGACCACTTATAAGATCCTCTACGACCACAAGCAAGGGTTAACGGAAAAGTCAGACATATGGCAGCTAGTCCGTTAATTACCGCTTGGGCCGGCTTGCGCCCAAGTCACTTCGAGTTGGCCCGGGAGCGCCCTGAAACTGGCCCTCCCGAAGTTGCCCTGGACCGGTCGCCGGCAGGGACCGGGACAGGCTGGTCCCAGTCTGGCGCAGTGTCCTGAAACACGGCTGCCAGTCCGGAAAGGCGTCTGGAGCGGTTTGAGGTGGCAGGACTCCATCCGGGACCGGCTTCAGGAGCTCCCAATCCCAACAAAATCGACTAAAATGGGTGGTGCACCCACCCCAAAATGGGATCCTGCGGGTTTTGACCACCACGGCCACTCAGCCGTGGATCCGCACTCGGAGACCGTGCCAGGCGTTCAACCAGCTGGTTATGGCTGTGGTGCACTGCCACCGGCGCGGCGTATCGCACCGGGCTGCTTGGCCAGGGTGGAGGGATGGGGGACGGGGGGATGGGGAGATGGGGAGATGGGGGATGGGGGGGGGATGGTGGAGGGCGGGGGGATGGGGGGATGGGGGGATGGGGGGATGGGGATGGGGGGATGGGGGGATGGGGGGAGGGATGTTAGGACTGAAACACTTTTTGATCCAACTACGGGGTCAAGCGTGGACAACTTTTAGCAGACCCTCGCAGAAAGCAACTGAGGGGGGGATGCGAGTGGAAAGGCCCGGGGCTTTTCCTTGCCCCCATTAAAGGAAAGGTCGGTGACTTCGCTGGGTTGCTCCCCTGTTTGCTTGCGGACGAGACCGCGCTACAGAACGTTTATGAAATAAACAGCCCAGAATACAACACCCCGCATGCAATCCTCTTATGACCATCTTGAGTTCAAAGACCCCCAGAAACTTCCCAAAACAGGCTCCTTCGACTTTTTTGTTTCAGAGCCGACTCCGAAGCGCTCACCGTCGTTTATGCCGTTGTTTTCAACTTTTTTGTAGTCGGATGGCTCCGTGTTGGCTTCCTCTTTCCAGGCCTGAAGGGCCAACTCGTTTCGGACCCGCGCATGGCGCGAAGCCTGCGATCAGCCCCCAAGTTAGACAGGCAAACCTTCAGAGGCACCAAGATGAGCTTTGCATCGAGTCGTGGCCATGCTCAAAGAAGTCGCTTCGGTTGCCTCCACATGGGAAACACACACACACACATTCCCTTGAGGCAAATGGTGCACACCAGGGCGGAAGAGCCTGCTGTTGTTTTCCCTTACCAGGGGCCAGGGGTTGGTAGATCATTTTTCTGTTGCGACAAACATCCTGCGCTTCCTGAATCCCGAAAGCAATGGCTTGCCTGGAAAGCAGCTACCAGGTAGAGACTAAGGGAAATGACAGGGAGAATGATACCAACTTGGTTCCCTAGGCACTGTTTCTTGTACGTCGGACCAAGCTGACCGCTTGGCGGATTGCCGGTTTCAGGGCCGCTGGTTTGTGTCAAGTCCTTCTAGGAAGGTACACCAACCCACCAACGAACCAACCAATCAGGAGACAGCCGAGCCAAGGGTTCCCAAAATTGACATGGAGCCCTTGGATGGTTTCTACAAGGGGCAGCAAAAAAAAACGGGAGGGAGGCGGGGCGGCCGCGGGCGGGGGAGGCGGGGGGACGACAACACAACACATTATGTGTGTGTGTGTGTGGGTCCTATCGGTTACCGGAGACTTTCAAAGTTGTTGCTTTCCTTGTAATTCAATATACTGCCCTCAAAACACGCACACCCACCCACCCACCCACCCACCCACCTACCTGCCCACCCACTCACCCACGCTCGCTCGCTCGCTCGCTCGCACGCATGCATGCATGCCTGCAGGCACCCGCGCACCCACACACGGAGGCACACCCACGCACGCCCGCCCACGAACGGACGCTCAGGCCCGCATGCCCGCGCCCTTGGACCACATGCACGCACGCCTGCGCGCACGCATGCATGCCCACGCACGCCCACGCACGCCCACCCACGCACGCCTACGCACGCCCACGCACGCACGCCCACGCATGTCCAGGCGCGCCCACGCACGGCCACGCGCCCACGCCCGCGCCCATCCAACCCAGCCAGCCACCAACCCACACAAGCACGCTGCAAATTGGTCGGTCAAGGACATCAAGCTGGAGAACGTCATGGTGGCCAGTCTGAAGCCTTTTGTCATCAAGCTTATCGACTTTGGCCAGGCCAGGCGATGCGGAAAAAAACATAGTTTTTGGCATCCTTAGAAGGGTTTGGATCTCAAAATGGACCATTTTGAGGTCCCCAAATTCTTAGGATAGCGAAATATGATTTCCATATTATTTCTTCATCAGGACTAGAGATTATGTTTAAAGTAATAAGTACCTCACAACCCCATTCTGATAATTGAGGCCCTTATAGTGGTAAGACAGGGCTAGGGTCATGGATTTCCTTCAGGGGGGAGTCACTCACTTTCTCACAAAGCAAGGGGTGGAAAAGCAAGGCTCGAAGTTCGAAGCCGAATGCGAATCTCACATTGCACCATGTTCACGTACATGTTTGTCGCCCCCCCCCCCTGCCCCCCCGCCCTTTTCCCCGAATTCAAAAAGCCTGATCAAGGAACAGTACCGCTGGCCCCGATTTTATCAGACATGCTGAACATTTACTCCCTCGCACATGAACAGCCCCACGTTTCCAGTTCGAGCCTGCAAGCAAGGCCCACGTTTATCATAAATAGACTGCTCCTCGATTTGGCAGGCAGTGATGCAAGACCAGCATGTGGAGCATCAGATGCGAAGCTATGCTGGGGGCTCAAGGGCATCGCTTTGGATGGCAGCGACGATTGGAGCAGTGGGCAAAATTACATTGATGAGAAGGTGAAAGTGTGTAATTAGTCCGAGGATTTGCAAGTTTGAGGTTGGTCACTGTCTTCAAGTCGCATGTAATCAGGTGTGTGTCCCTGTGCGTGCTTTTTTTCACGAGCATAAGCACGGAAGCTAAACATGGAAGAATGTGCCTCTGCATCTGGGACGTGGGATCCCCAGCAGAAGCAAAAAACCTCTAGACCACGCAAAAACACAGCAAACAGTTCAAACCCGTTGGGGAGTTTCAGGACTTGGAACATGGATCCGATTTGTTGTTTAGTCTTTTGGGTTTCTCGAGGTTTCTCACGCTCTTCCAAACAATCAAACAACCTTGAATAAACACAAACACAAAACAACAAGTTCAGACGCATTGGGGAGTGGTTCCACTGGGACATGGGCTCGCATGCGAGCCTTGGTACGGCATTAAATGTTAACTGTTTTGATTAGTAAAGAAGGTTGTGTTGGAAAAGACATCCCGTATAATGTTGATTTTGAAATAGAATCATTATTTGTATTCATTTTCTATATTAACATACAAGTGCTGATTGGATTCTTTCCTTCTTGCATTCTATTCAATGTCAGATAGACATTGGGAAGAATTTGATAAAGATACCAAGTAGAAAAAATCAGAGGTCCCAAACATGTTGAATACATCGTGTTTAAATGTTAGCTGATTTGTAACGAGGATTCGTTTGAACAGGACATCCAGTGTACCACTTAATTTGAAAGACACATTTTCTTAAGAATTAACCTCCAACCAAAATTGACATTATGATTGCACTATTTTCTTACTAATTCATATTTAATTTCAGTTAGACATTGAGTTGAACTTGATAAACATATTCAATGAAACTCACAAGAAAAGAATGCAGAGGTCCCAACATCATGGTGTGTTTCTCATCAGCCCCAGCACTACCATGGTCAGACAACACCGTAAAGCACAGTAAAACACTGTGTTTTGCAGCATTTTTCATACTCAATTCACACCTCCACCAACGGCCGCTCTCTAAGATTCAATTAGAATTTGCCTAGGATTGAAGTTGGACTCAATAAGGACATACTTGTTCCGAATCCTACTGGAAATTATATCTCAGATGTATAAGTTGGATAATTCCACTGGGCATCATATCTTAGATTCTTAGATCTTTACAATTCAATTCGAGTTTAGACATAGTTTGATAATGAAGCAGTCCAACCATAGTTTCTATTTCAGACTAGAATCGAGCTTAGAATTACTCTCTTTCAAGTCAGAAGTTTCGCAGGATTGATTTTCTTTTCAATATAATTTATGTACACATCAGTTTAGCTTTCAACAACTCATGCCAACAGAGCTCAACTCGAATTTCCATTCACCATGTCCGAGCTTGCCTTTTCTTTTTGAGTGCCCAGCTTTCGGTGCTGGTTCATGTTGGAACCTCAGGGACACATTGCCCCGTGAAGGGGCGAGACAAAGCCCTCTTGGTGGTTTTTTTTAGCCATCCGGTTTTTTAGGCTTTTAACCATTGCCTTACTCAATGCAGGGGCAGTTGGCGACTCCTGATGGTTCAAACCTCCTTACGAGGACACGAAGGCAAAAGGACCTTTCGAGCAACCTGAGATGTTCGCAGAGACCTGATGTGTCAAGATAAGACTATAAGACCTCCCCCAAGATGGGTTTCAAGAGCTCAAGATAAGACCTGAAGCGCTCCCAAGCTGGTGGTTTCTACTTTTTTCCGGATATCTTTGGCTTTCCTTTGAGCCAAGGTGAAAAGGGACCCTCGAAACCACACACCAGCTCACCCTGTCTCGGGAAAGCCAAGGGGGGTGAGCCAGAGGAATCCCAATGGAAGAGGAGCACGGAAAGGAACTGAAAGGGAGGGGGTTGGAAACTGGCGGAATGGCGGTATGGACACTCGCCCAGTCCCTGCAGGTTTTAGATCTCTTCGTTGGTTTCGTGGTTCCCAGCAGGGGATCTGAAGGCTACAGATGCGAGCGGCATGTGCAGCAACCCATTTTGAGACGCCAAGTGCCCTGTTCGGACAGTTTCTGACGAGAGTGATCCCCGTGCCAGACTTGTGGTGCTTCGGACTTTCAAGGTGACATGCACGGATCAGCCCGCCAGATGCGGCGTGCCCACCAACCGGTGGATGGGGTACATGAAGGGATATAAGGCTACATATACATATACTATGCATATATACTCCGCGAGGAAACAAGTTTGCCCTTTTGGGTTTCCGCAACAAATGATACCCATTCCCCCTAGAATCCTTTAAGTGAATGAGCAGACCAGAGCGGTCAATCTTCACACTTGCACGCCTTCATAACATTATACTGAAGCATATAGATATATGGGTTTTTGGTTTCCCTTCAACACCACCGAGCAAAGGGGCACCGAGCCTCAAAGAAAAGGCGACACTCCTACAGCATTTCTTGGTTGAGGTCATACGTGGGCCAACTCCTGCAACAGCTGGGATGCAAGAAGCCCCATGACGACTGTCGTCCATCAGCAGGAATCCCTGCTGTACATGGACCCCCCCCCAAAAAGAAGAAGGGGGTTTCAATTTTGCCTTCCCATGAAAGCCACAAAGCAAAGGCGCACCGGACCGCCAGCAAAGTTGGGGGTGAGCCTCAAAAAAAAGTGGCGACGGGCCATGTACATGGCCGCCCCTTGAAGCTGGGCTGGAGGCCAAGACGCTGACCACCACTTCGGTGTACACCCCCCCAGAGGTGCAGGAAGCCATCACTGCGGCTCGGACTCGGCGGCCTCGGTTGTCGGGGTGGTCGGGCAAGTGAGGAAGGAAGACCCCAAACTGAAACCGTAGAAAACCGAAGCCACATGCATATGTATATGCATAGATATTTTTTTTAATTTTATTTTTTTAAACCGGAGAGCGCCTTATTCTTGGGTGTAGCGGATATGAGGATATGATGTCAGGCAAGTTAGGGTGTCCAAGTCCTTGTGGCCCTTTGGACGGTGAAAGGGCAACCCAGACGATACCTGGGAGCTTCACCCCACATTCTTGTCCTCAGGGGTTCATGTGGACGAGCAAAATCCATGCCACGCAGTTGGGATGGGTAAAGCTTGATACCCAATGAACACTACTGGGAGAAAGATCTGGGTGAATCATATCGTCCTCACACGACCAAAAACCCCAAATGGTGGTGAATATCCCCCAACCACCGAATTTCAGCTCGGTGAAATATGGTGTGGGGGACAAAATTAAACCACCAGGGGACAGGTTTTAGTCCTTGTTTCCATTTACCAGGGTGCCATTTTGGGTAAACCATTTTTTGACCCACAGCCATATTGTAATTCACCCAGACAAAGATCGGTACGTGGGATGTGTGTGCCTGGGCGGCGCTGGCTGAAGATCTGAGACGGTTGCAGTTTTTGGGGAAACCGCCAACAAAGACATGGCTGTGGTGGGCAAAACCGTTTTGGGATCCCATTTTGGGGGTACCATTTTGGTTGGATTGGGTGAATTCACCCACCCATTTTAGAACCTGTTTTAGTGTTTGGATTGGGACGATTTGGATTTTGACCCATGGCCACATGACTCTCACTGGGGAAAATTACTCAGGGTCGTTCTGGGGCCGAACGGAATATTGACCAACCCGGCGTTTTGATTTTCGCGATATCAGAGTAGGATTTTTGCGATCCCGGGGGGTTGGCTCAGAAAGACGGTGCGTTTGCATGTCTCTGCCGCTGAGTCAGAAAGTAGCCATAAGACATGGCCCCTCAAGCTTCCTGGCGCCCTGGCTGAGAAAAAAAAAGGTCCACGACTTGAGATGGAAAGCTCCGGGGCCAGTTGGGGGGGGGGGCTTCCGCGAGCTTTTTGGAGTTGGGGGGGCCCTTCTGTTTTGGTGGGTTCTTCAAGGGAGACCAACAGGAACACCGAGCATTTCCATTTTGGGGGGTCCGATTCCTACAACAGACAGACTCATATTAGCCAAGAGGTGCTTGTGGGTTTTTGAAGGGTCATTTTGAGAACGCGCTCGGTTTGGCTCGCAGGGCAACTTGAACTACGATGCCTTCAAATTGGCGCCCTGGCCGAGGTTGGCTCGTCCGGAATACCCGAAAGATTGCGAGTCAGGGAGCAAGGGAACCCTCTCATTTGCCTGTGATCTACCATGGCTTTGCGGTTTACTTGAGTGGCAGAGGGACAAAAGATCGGATGTTTCCGATTCTTTGGCCTGGGTTTCCAGGAAATCCTGGTCTGCCAGTCCGCCAGTCCCAAGTTTCTGCCAGACCGCGGCTCTGCGATCTGCCAAGGGCCATTGTAGCCATTTCCTCGGCTCACGGTGACTCACCCAACTTCTCGCCAAACTCCGAGTCCTTCCCTTTCTTCCATTGCCCGGCTCTTTTTCAAGCATCTATTGGTTTTGAAGGGAATCGATTTCACTACCAGACATATTTCCCATTTTTTTCGGGGGGGGGGGGGGGGGCGGGGGGCTTTCCTGGAGTCGACCAAAAAAAGATTGCGAGTTTCAGCCACTCCAGCGGGGGTTCCCGTCCGCTCCGGCTCCGGCTGGGCTTTCTTGGGCACAGCCGGAGTCGTTGGTTTCAAGGGAAGGCAACCGGAAAGCCATCTCGCAAGCACGACAAGGCGACCAGTTTTTTGTTGTTGTAAGAATGGTATGTCACACAGGCGACCTTCTTCTGTTGTAGCGAAGAATGGTATGTGAGGCTTATCCGACTGTCACTTTTTTGCGCGGCTCTGGTTTTGGGTGTGTTGCAGCCTGGCTTTTCGTGCTTGCTTTTTTCAGGTCACATTCATGGGGTTTCCCCTGCGACAGTCTTGGACTTGGCTAAATGGTGAGTAAGCCCTGCAGGTAGGGGGCTTGCAACGGTAAGCGGGTTACAGCGCAAAGCTTTATGACGGGATGTTTCTCTGGGTGTATTTTTTAGGTTTGTATCTCATGGTGTACCTTTTGTGTGCTGGTCGTTGAACTGTTTGCCCATCACTTGCCTAGGTTCGCCCCATCAATGGGGGCTGTGGGGGAGGGAGGGGACGGGGAGGGAACCCAAATATGCCCCTTCTCAAGCCCCTAAGCCTCAATACTGTGGATGGACGAAATCCATTGCGCACCACTTGGAAACCATGGTTGAAACCATTGTTTGTGAGTATTTAGGGCTTGTTAGGTGGTGCAGGACTTCGTCCATCCACAGTAGGGCCGTATTTAGGGCTCCCTCCCCCTCTCCCCCCTCCCTCCCCCACAGCCCCCCATGAATCAGCAAAGCTCCCCATGGCGCAATTTTCTCGCCCGAGGATTGCTTCGCCTCCGGGGTGGTCCTGTACGCCTTGCTGTTGGTGGCCTGGCCACAGACCGGCAAGCCCGGGGACTTCGCGGCCCGGCTGGCGCGTGCGGGGCGGGGGCGGAATTTTGCGTCGGTACTCTGGGCGTCCCATTTGAAGAAACCCAAGAGCCCGGCAGGGCGACAAAAATAAGGGGGCGTGTCCTTTAACGAAAACAAATCGAGGCCTGATCACCTTTAAGGGCAAACCCAACTCTGGGCGACTTGGATGCGACCTGGTGGCTTCGGAAAACATCCTGACCTCCGCAGGGGGGATGATCCGGATGCCTTTTTTCATTTTCAACTCGGGCAAGCCTCAAAAATGGTTTGGGCCCCCCCCGAAATGGATTCCCCGACACCAGAAGCATTGGTAGATCCCCCAAAAAAGCGACACGCCCAAGTGGGCCTCCAGATTTCGGTGTGTCAGTACAAAGGGGAGACATTTTCCACAACTGATACGGGTTTCCCGTTTTGCTGCAAGCCAAAGGCTGGATCGATCCGATTCCTGGAACTGATCGGCCATGATAAATGAGATGGATGGCAGTTCTGTCGTTGGCGCGCGTTCCCTGAGGCGCGACATAGATCCCCCCCGAGAAGAGTTTGCACCTTTTCCCTTGGGTTTCCTTTGGTTGTCCATTTGGTTTTCCCATGGCTTTCCCATAATTTTGCATTGGTCGTCCCTTGGTTTTCCCCCCTGGTTTTCCAGTTGGTGTTCCGTTGCTTTCCCTTGGTTCAGCTAGAGGACACCAAAGGGAAACGCCAAGGAACACCAAAAAGGAACTCAGCTGGTTTGGATGGGTTGAATCTGACTTTTGGTCCTTGAGGTATGGGACAACAATATCTTGCTCCTTATCCATCCATCCCATTCAGGACTCAGGACTTGACTTCTTTTTTGGGCAGTGAGCAACTCCAGCGGCTCGTTTGCGGTCGGTTTTTTGGTACATTGGCAGTGAGCCACACGAATTCGGCAAAAAAACAACACCAAACAAAAACTGATTCAGCAAACCCCTGATTTTGCCGTACCAAACACCCTGACTTTTGCCGTACCAAACACAAACATACCTTTTTTTGAGGGAGGATGCATTCCCCCCCCCCCCCTTGTTTTTGAGAATCTGTTTTTTTTTGGGGGGGGGATGCCCCCCCCCCCTCCACCCGTTTTCGACACCCCCTCCGGTCGGGGAGCGAGCCCAAGTCTTCCAAGGAGAAGCACCCGAAGTGGGCCAGCCTCTCCGAGTCAGTGCAAGATCTGATTCGGGGCCTTTTGGAGCCGGACCCGCCGCCCGGCTTTTTTTTAGGCTCCCGGTCGAAACCACAGGCGCTGGTTCCACGCTCGTGTTTTCCCAAGCGGGGCTTGGGGGCTTAGGGGCGCGGCGGTTTTGTTTTTCTTCCAGGTGCTTGAGATTTTTATTCATTTTTGATTTTCTTGAGCGTTTTCTTCCTTTTGTTGTTTTGGATTGTTTGTATCACTACTGGACGTATTTTTGTTCTTTCCTGGGGCTTAAGAAAATGGAAGTTTTGAAGGACGACAAAAAGGAAGGCCCGATATTCATTCATTTTGGGGGGTGTATCTAAGACCAGACACACGCAAAAGCCACAATTTTGGGGGGTCGCCAGTATGGCCTTGTTTCTGCTGGTCCAAGAGTTGTCCCAGCTGCCTAGGCCGCAACTCCCATGACTCAACCGGAGGAAAGGAAATCGAACCCGAAACCTGTACCCTGCTTGGGATTTTGGACATGGCATGGTTGACTCGATTTTTTTCCGTCCCACGTCGGCCGGGGTCCTCGGATTTCGAGCGACATCCACCCCATGGCTTCCCCGTCGATCCGTCCCGCATGTCTTCTTCCGTCGACCGTCACAGCTGTGGTAGAGTTGACCCTGATACCCCCCAATCGTCCCAACATTATGTGTATGAGGGGCATGTAAAGCTTTCAAAAACATTTTTGTAACACACATGTGTATATATATATATATACACATACATATGCATATATATATATATATATATTATAATTATATTATTGAATGTGTATATATATATACACATATTATCATATATATATATACACATATTATCATATATATATATATACAGGTATTATTATCATATATATATATATATGTATATATATATATATATATGTATATATATATATATATATGTATATATATATATACGTACACCCTCCCACCAACGTGGAATCCACCATGTGCCTTTTCGTCGGTCCGGCATCCCCACCTGGCCCCCAGACGTCTCGTTTTTGGCTCCCGGCTCCCGGCTCTCCTCGGCTCCGGACCTCCGGATGCTCCAACTTGTGGGAAGGAAGTTCTTAGGTTATCCACTTCCATTTGTGGTCGTTTTTTCTTCTTGTTTTTTTCCGGCTGGTCTTGAAGGGAATTTAGTTTCACTTGTGTTCTATTTTTTTTTCACGGGGACTTGCGCCAAATGAGAGGTTCCTGCTTTGCCGCCAAATTCGCGCTGCTTTTGTTTCTGGAGGTTGGTCCTGAAAATTCCGCGGGAATTTGCGAGAGGTATGGCTTGAGTGTTCGATGTTGCAGTGGGTTGCGGTATGTGCTTCATTCCAGTAATGTTAACCCCGGATTAAGCAGAACCCCTGGTTGATTTTGATCGGGGGGTGTCCAATTCCGTTTAGTGGGGATTCAGACCACTTTTGGAGGGAACACCCCCCTAATAATGGGACTGGTTTATTAATCCTGGGTCAACATTATGGCTGGCCACAACAATCCGAAAACAAATGGCGCAGGAGAAAGCAGATAGGCTGAGCACATGACACGATGGGGGTAAGGAGACACATTCCTTTCGAACCTTTCCAGCGGCTTTGGGTTGCAGCTCATAGCTTTGGGTCCATTTTAGCAAGACCCCCAATCATAGAAACCAGCTACAGGAAATTCTACAGGAAACTAGCCAAATGCCCACCAAAGTCAGGGGGTTCCTGTAGAACTTCCTGTAGTAGGTTTCTTAGACCCAAGTTTCCCCCCAAAAACAATCCTTTTTGTGAGTTCCAAGTGCTTCCAAAAGTGAAGCCAGCCTGTTTTGACGCTGGTAACTGACCCAGGCCGCCATGTTGCGGGCTTCTCGGATCGATTTCTGTTCTTGTTGGGGGTGGGCAACCCATAAAAGTGGCCCCGCATCTTGAAGGGGCTTAATTTGAAAAGACCACTGTTTATGCGTCTAGGGTGCAACAAAAGCCTTCAAAACAATGGTTCGGTTGGTTTATACCCATCTAGGTGCCCCAGTAGTGCCCTTTTACCGTTTTTTTTGGGGAGGGTTGCCATCGAAATCGGGTCCGGTCCTTGCTGTGTTGGGACCATGCGAAACCCAGGCAGAAGCGGCTCACCATGGCGGATGCGTCGCAGCACCCCTGGCTGAGCGCGCGAGGCCCCCCGAAAATATTGAAGAATTTGTCCAAAAATGAACAAAACACAGAAACTAACGGGGGGAATGCCGACTGGGTATGGGTCAAAAACGAAATTGCCGAACATTTTGGCCGCTTTTGGAGAAACGCGGAAATCAGCGGAAAGAAGAACGCCGACTGGGTAGGGGTCAAAATAGGCCCCGGAAGTTCAAGATTTGCCGCTTTTTGAACATCGGAAATCAACTGGGAAAGCAACATGAGCCGCAGGTTTTAGTCCAGGTTTCCATTTTATCAGGGCAACCTGTTTTGGGGTTGCCAGCTAGTTTGGACCCACAGCCAACTCAATATTGCAGGAGACCCTCTCATGAGCATGGTTGAGTATGGTTGGTCTACTTGCAATATTTGGGGCATCCGTATCTGAAGCCAGCAGCTTCAAGCCCGACAACAAAACTCTCGCTCACTCTCCTCTCTGCTTCCTATTGTCTCTTGTCTTTTTACTCTTGTCTTTTGTCTCTTGTCTCTTCTCTCTCTCGCTCTTCCCCTTTCTCTCATCATTTTCTTTCTCTGTTTCCATCACGAAATTAAGATTCTGCGCGCTTGGCCGGATCGCTTGGTTCAGGCGCTTCCCTCGCTCCCAGCAGGCCCGTCAGGGTAAGGGGGGGGCGCGGCTTGTGAGGTAGCCTTTCGGTTTTGAAAGGCGTGTGAGACCTTTGGTCTTGAACCGGTGGTTCCCTTGCTTGCCTTCACAGGGAAATATGGAATCTCTGGCTAAACTTGGCAGGTGCCGCGTATCCCATTTGCTTGCTGTACATTCGGATCGAGGGACCACGGCATAGAAAAATGGATCCGAATGCACAAAGAGGTTGGTGGTTCTGCAATTATACTCTCAACGAAGCGAGAAGCTTCGGCCTTGAAGAAGGGCCCCCCCCCAATCTTAATAGAGGAGTAGCGACGAAGAACGCCTATTTGGGGCTAGTGCGGTTCCCTTGTTTTTTGGGTTCCCCTGTTTGGGGGGGCACAAGGCTTTTCTTGCGTTGAAAGTGGCGATGGCCTGCTTCAGCCTCTGGCCAACGTTCCCTTCCGCCAGTGGCCGCATGCTGAATGGGAACCAGGATTTTCTACCCCTGGTTGAAAGGGGGTTGCCCCTTTGCAGAGATACTTTTTGGATCAGCCTACTGATCCAGCAAGTTGATTCCGGGGTCGACATCTCGAGTTCGAATTTCAAGACGGGCACGTTCAGCTGATCACGGCGGCGACTCGTCCGTTTCTGCCTAGCCCAACCCCTCGTTCCCCTCTGTTTCGATTTGGGGGGTTGCGACCAACGGCACTTCTCGAGGCAAAATCTGACCAGCTCCCATGCCGCGGGATGTTTTCCAAGCTGAAAACTCCATGAAGATGACGATCCCCGTTTCCCTGGAGCTACCTGAAGGAACACCCCATCTAGAGTTGTTTCTCACCTGGTTTCGACCCAAGAGATTTGCAACGACCCCTTTTGGGTAAGGAACCACCACGCCCTCCACATTTGTTCTCTTCTTTCTTTGCCAATGGAAGGACTTGGGGGGTTTATCCAAAAGGAAAGTAGTCTTCCAAGACCATCCTGTCCACCTGTCAGCTTGCCGCTGGGCGCCGAAGCCTCACAGCAGTCGAACTCTCGCTGAACCCCCCTGGTGAACAGACACAGGGGCGTGTCCTTTTTTGAAAAATGGCTTCGGCTTTTCCCGTTGGTTCCCCTTCAAGCCGCAAACAGGCGGCAGTGCCAACTCAAAAGAGGACGGACCCACATGGCTATGGCCAAAAAATTTTTACAGAGCTGGTTGGCAAACCGCGGGTTTTAGTGCTTGGTTCCATCCAAGGTGCCATTTCACAGCCACATGGGCATTCCGGTTTCGCAGCTTCCAACCTGCCCAGCCGAAGCCGAAGCCGCCCGCCAGGAGCACGCGGTCCATGACTCCGTTGGACCGGGAGAACGAGATGCAGCTGCTGCTGGAGACCCAGAACTTGAGCAAGGCCCTGCAGCGCGAGTCGGGGGCCCCGGCAACATGGGGCGGGGGAAGGGGGAGGGGGGGGAGAGGCTTCGAGGTAAGGGGGGGGAGAAGGGGAACCTTTTGGGGAAGGGAAGGGGAGTTGGGAGAATGCTAGGGTTTTTCATTTTTCGAAAGCGTCTGCATTGAGAACGACCCTTTGCGCTGAGAACGACGCGCGCAAAACAGTTGCAGAGAGACATAGTTGCACCGAGACTTGAGCAGAGAGAACAGGCTTCGCTCGCTATATGTCATGCTTTTGGATGGGGATTAACCTGGGGATTCCCGAATTAATAATAGAAGCCTTAAGGGATGGTTTGTAAGGGTCATTCCCTGATTCGCTGCTGAGCACCAGCAAGTTATATTCGAAAACCATTTTCGGGAAGAGACACAGTCTGGGACTGTCACCTTGGCCTCTGTTTGGCTGATGTTTGCGCCACGGTTGCAGGGGATGCCACAAAGGCCTGTATTTTTGCGCCCCATTCGCTGCAAACATGTCGGCTGTATCCTTTGGGGGGGGCTCCGGCCGCATCTTTGGACTTGGGAATGCCACCTCCATGCATACCAAGTTCAAGTGTGTCCACATCTCTGTGTAGCAAATGCAAGGGCGAGTAAAATTGTTTGAAGATTGCCGGTTTCGGCCCCGGGCCTCTTCCCTTCTTCTTTAGAGGGAAAACCGTGACAAAGGAACGCCCCACGGCAGCCTACCTCTGGACTTACGCTGGATTTTCGTGGTTCTGAATGTTCCTCGTGGTTTTCTCCCGAAACGTCCCCCTGAAAGAGGGTAGATCGATTCTGTTTGGTGTCCCGGCGCAAACCAATAGATGGTCTCCATACGCACCGCAACCAACTGGAGCTCGCTGGTGGGGCATCCCTTCATTCCTCTTCGAGGATGACCGCCGCGTGTTTCCGAATGTTGGGAAGCAAAATTGCAGCCTTTGTTGGTGAAGAAGTGTAGCGAGGGAGGGAGAGAGGAGGCCGCTGATCGAAACATGTCTTGGGTTTCTAAGCTGTTGGGTGGCAATGCTGGCCGTATGGATACAAGCCCGCAACTGTAAAACTTACACTCCGCCAATTTGAGGGATTGTTGCCGCCAGTGGCCGGCACAGTTGCCCTGGCTATAGTTCATTCAAACCTGCTGTAAAGGTTCTTCGCTCAGCCGATCGCCATTTCCGTTGCCGATCGCTCTACGTCTGAACCGACGCGGGGACGCCTTGACACTGGATCTCCCTTTGGTTTCTGTTATGGATTGGTTACCGAATCGTGGTAGCAATTGTTGCAACCCCGCCTTGCGCTCCTTTGTAGGGAAGCGGAAGTTGATTCATGGCCTTTTTTTCCCACCCGAGAGGAAGGGTTGTTAGATTTTATGTTGGAATCCGCGTTTGCGATGCTTATACACCACGCCCCCACCCAGTATCCCGCCAGAGCAGCTCGCCAGTGGATCCCGCCAAGTATCCCGCCAGAGCAGCTCGCCAGTGGATCCCGTCGCCAGTGGATCCTGCCGAGTATCCAGCCAAAGCAGCTGGCCAGTGGATCCCGCCCAGTATCCCGCCAGAGCTGCTCGCCAGTGAGTCCCGCCGAGTATCCCGCCAGAGCGGCTTGCCAGTGGATCACGGTGGATCCCGCCAAGTATCCCAGTGAGTATCCCAGAGTAGCTCGCCAATACATCCCCCCGAGTATCCCGCCAGAGTAGCTCGTCAGTGGATCCCGCCGAGTATCCCACCAGAGCAGCTGGCCAGTGGATCCCGCCCAGTGTCCCGCCAGAGCTGCTCGCCAGTGAGTATCCCGCCAGAGCGGCTCGCCAGTGGATCCCGCCAGAGCGGCTCGCCAGTGGATCCCGCCGAGTATCCTACCAGAGCAGCCCGCCGGCGCATCCCGCCGAGTATCCCGCTGAGTATCCTAGAGTAGCTCGCCAGTGGATCCCGCCAAGTTTCCCACCAGAGTAGCTCGTCAGTGGATCCCGCCGAGTATCCCACCACTGCCAGTGGATCCCGCTGAGTATCCCCGCCAGTGAATCCCGCCAAGTATCCCGCCAGATTAGCTGGATCCCGCCGAGTATCCCACCAGAACAGCCCGCCAGTGCCGAGTATCCCGCTGAGTATGCCAGAGTAGCTCGCAGTATTAAGGTGGAGCGGCTCGCCAGGATCCCGCCAGAGAGGCTCGCCAGTTTGGTTTTGCTTAATGGCCCGCCCGGCGCACAGTTGGGTTTACATTTCATGTTGGTGCCTTGTTTTGAGTGCACCCTGAGGCTCCGAAAGGGTGATGCTTTTGTGTTGCTTTGGGCTGTGAATAAGCAACTTCGTTTAACCCCCCGTCGGGTTTCTTTTTGGAAGGGGCTTGGCTTTTGTTAACGGAACCGATGATTGAGTTCTCGAGATCGGCTCGCAGACAAGTGGAGTCTGACGCACAGACAGGTGGATAAGGCTCTCAATGCAAAGCTTGTTGAGCAGTCATAGGCCCCAAGCCACTCGAAAACCATGCTTGAATTCACACAACCGTGTTCACGGTCGTAAGCTCGTGAGTGTGGAGGGTGGTGATTGCTCGAAGCGAAGTAATTTTGTTGGGGGAGCTTTTAAAGAGCCCGGACGCGCCGGCGCCAGCAAGCAAGAAGGAGCGAGCACACTTCCTCCGGCGATCCTTACGGAATCAAAAACGAAAGCCGAGAGCCCCGACGCATGGCTTCAAGCGGAGAAAAAAACTAGGTCCCCCAGCCAGGTGCCTTTCAACCATTTCTTCTTTGGTTGGGAGACTTTCCCTACTAAAATGCACTACAGAAAAAATGGGTACCAACTTATTCTAACCTCTCAAATCTGGAGGACCTAGAGACAATCATAGGTGGGGATACTCCACCGTCTTCCTTGGTCAGACGAGGCAAGTTACGCAAGGGAGCAAGGCTACGGCCAAGTGAAATTTTTCCTAGAGCCAAACCCCTTAATTCACTGTGTTCAATGGCACCCTTTTCCCTGGTCGTGCGGGCACAGGACACAAATGGGTATGTCAGCCTTTTTGTTAAGGCTACCCATTTGTTTGTGGATTTAAGAGGAAACCAGAAGGAGAACCATAAACAAATAATAGCCAATATGATCACCCCCCCCCCCAAAAAAAAAACAAAACACAAATACATCGCTTCGAGCAATCCCCACCCTCCACACTCACGACCGTGCGCACACTTGCGTGAATTCAAACATGGTTTTCGAGTGGCTTGGGGCCTATGACTGCTCACCAAGCTTTGCATTGAGAGCCTTATCCGGGATCCACTGGCGAGCCGCTCTGGCGGGATACTCGGCGGGATCCAATCACGAGCCGCTCTGGCGGGATACTCGGCGGGATCCACTGGCGAGCCGCTCTGGCGGGATACTCGGATCCACTCACGAGCCGCTCTGGCGGGATACTCGGCGGGACCCACTGGCGAGCAGCTCTGGCGGGATACTCGGCGGGATCCACTGGCGAGCAGCTCTGGCGGAATACTGGGCGGGATCCACTGGCGAGCAGCTCTGGCGGGATACTCGGCGGGATCCGCTGGCGAGCAGCTCTGGCGGGACACTCGGCGGAATCCACTGGCGAGCTGCTCTGGCGGGATACTGGGTGGGGGCGTGGTGTAGAAGCATCGCAAACGCGGATTCCAACGTAAAATCTAACAACCCCTTCCTGTCGGGTGGGGAACAAAAAACTCCAGAGCCAAGTTGAAGGAGCACGCCCCAAACGAGAAACACGGATCGGCCGCCTTTGGGAGTTTTTTTCCCGAGGCGCGGGGCCAGCTGCTGGCTGGTGAGCGGCAGCACCGAGGCGGAGAACGTCTGCGTCTGGTTCCGCCGCCCGGGCGATCAAACAAACCGAGGCGTTGCAAACGCGCGGAGCGCGGAAGCGCTGAAGGGGGGATGGCGTGGTGTGTGGTGTGTGGTGTGGTTGTATGTTTGTGTGTGTGTGTGTGTGACGTGGTGTGGTGTGGTGTGGTGTGGTGTGGTGTGGTGTGGTGTGGTGTGGTGTGGTGTGGTGTGGTGTGGTGTGGTGTGGTGTGGTGTGGTGTGGTGTGGTGTGGTGTGTTGTGGTGTGGTGTGGTGTGGTGTGTGTGTGTGTGTGTTTTTGGGGGAGGTTGTTTTTTTGGGGGCAGGTGGGGGGTTGGGGTTGGGTGGGGTTGGGCAGGAGGCGCATGTTCCTGAACTGTTGCCGCAAGGCCGCCCTGACTGTCGCCTCTTCCGTGATACCAAGATCATCCTCTGCAAATGTAACCATGCGAATGACCCATGTTGGTATCCGGGAGTCCATCTGAAGGGAACATAACTGATCTCTCACGGATGTACACGCAGTTCCCTTTTTGACATGTGAAATGTAACGTAGCATGACGTAGCGAAGGAGTCCGTCTGAAGTTTGGTGCCAAGAACATCAGCCAGAGGCTTTTTAATCCGAGGTCAAGTTTAAGTGTTTAAGTCTTTTCCTCGCAAGCTCGACTGGCCGCCAACAAGCAACTGAGTCGTTGGAAAGACGCCTTGAGCTGGTGGCACGGTGTTCAAGAAACACCGGGCAGTGATACTGTGTGCGCAACAGGTCGCCTGGCTGTTGTACGCAGGAGTTTATGATTCGGGTGTGTCTTTCTTCAGGGTTTGGACCTCCCATTGAACGAACAAGACCCTCAAGAAAGACATTCCGGATCAGTGTCTGCCTTTGAAGAGAGTCTTCAGGCATACCAAGCCGTCGATCCGATCTTCGCACATCTTGTGCTGAGTGTGTCAACCTGCTTCGCAGGGACTCAAGTCGGGGTTTTGAGAATTTACCGAAATTCGGATCCCCAAAGAAACCGCCAGTTGTATGAAACAGCGGTTCAGTTCGGGGTCAACATCGGCATCTCTGCCGAGGAAAATCTACGGATGATTGCTACCGGCGTCTGGAGGACTGACGGTCGAACAGGTTTGAAGGGAGGCATGGCACATGGGGCGAATTCTGTTCGGCTTGGTAACATTGGGGTTGTTTTTTAAGCGCAGCCGAAAGGAAACCGAACCCATTTTGCAGGTCCCTTTTGACACATGGGTTTGTCTTTAAATAGGGGAACCCCCAAGTGGGTGGTGTCGCTTTGGGTTTCCCTTTGAAACCACTCAAAAAAGTGTTCCCTCAAAAAGGATACCCATTTGTTTCCCGAAAGGCATGGCAAAGACCTTCTGAAGTTTGCACATGCCAAAGGGCTGAATACCCCTTTTCATGGATCCTTTGAGGTCTCAGGCAGTGGCAATAATTTTCTCATGGCGAGGGAGAAGGCCGAATCTAACCGGCAGACGTCGAGGATTCTTGACCCTTTGTGGGAAAATGTAGCATGCGAACCCGTTTGCCGAGCGGTCGAGTGGAGTGCTTGTGTAACCCAGTCCATTTACTTTGCACCTTCTTGCACAAGCCTTCCGGCACAGGCGATAGGACCTGATAGCCTAGCAGAACCCATGATGGGAAATTCGGGATTTCTATGGGCACGTAAACACAAAGAGAGGCTTTTGTTGGGGTTCCGTGAAAAAGATACCTAAACATGTTTGGCACTTCTCGCTGATGGGGGTTTCCTTGGCGCTGAACATGTCCCGTTCTCAAAAGGGGGACGATGAGTATGTTTTTTTTTTTTTTTTTTTTTTTGGGGGGGGGGGCCCTGCTTGGCTTCCATTGTTTTCTTTTTAATGGAAGCCGAAAGCCAAAGAGACAACGCCATGTCAGACATCGAGCTTTGGGTTGACTTCCATGGGAGGTGACCTGTTGGTATCTCGACAGCCCAGTTCTTGTCTTTGAGCAAACCAACCTGTATAAATGTCTTGGTTCCCAGCCATGGTTCCTTAGTAGTTTTGTATGTTTAGATGGTTCAGTGGTATTTGCCGCTAACGCCACTCAAAGTTTTCAACTTTCAGTGGTGGATTTGAGGACAGCCCAGGGGTTTTGTGTTTCGGAGAAAAAAAAGGACCACCTCTAGAAATCCTTGCTTTTTTTTCCAGGACTCTCACAGATTTTGGGTCATTTCCCGCCTTGAAACCCATGACGCCCTGAGCTGTGAGTCGTTCAGGAGAAGCTGGCCTTTGTGCCCGAGTGCAGCGCGGCGCGGCCAAATCGGAATGGCCGAATCCGTGTGGGCTGCGGGGCAGTTTCTTACAATTTTGAGTCAACCAACCCTCTCGTTTTTTGTTTTTTGGTTTAAGAGAAACCAATGGAGAGCTTGACATGTTGAAAACAACGGATGAACCCTAAGGTTGTCGAACCAGTTTGGTGGTTTCAAGGTTGCAACCCGGTGGGTTTCAGACTTCATGGGTCAACTTCGCGGCTGGAATGAGTTGGAATGACCGGCGAATCCGATTTGCCGTTTGGTTATGGGAATCCAAAGGTTCCAGGGTTCCCAAACCTCTTGTGATCTTGAAGAGCACCAGGAAGTCAATTGCCCCGCCCCGCCCTTTTTTTCTTTCTTTCTTTCTTTCTTTTCCTTCCTTTCAATTAGGTGAAGCCCTTACTTTTTGGCTTGGAGGCCCTACATCAGTCCTTCTTTTTGTTTTTTGCGCGGTCGACATGGGGCCGTTTTCGAGTGGTGCGGACTGGGACGATCCGCGCGCGATCCGTGCGCGATGTGGATGTCGTCCGAGGATTTGTTTGGCCAGCTGGCGCAACTGCACCAGGCCAATGAGACTTTGAGAGAGCTCTGCCGCACCGCGGATGCGATGGTGAGACTTTTCTTTGTCTTTTTTTTCCCCAGAATGACCAAGGGTAGCTTTTCCTTCTTCTGCCACAAATCTGCACATCGAAACACGTGACCAAAACGGGTGGGCCGGCCAAAGGGAATGTTGATCAAACCCCACATGGTTGGAAAAAGAGACGAGGACGCCGCTGGCTCAAAACGTGAAGATCGAGGCCTTGAGATCGTGCCGAGGCAACTCCCGGCAGCTCAGCCTGGTGCAGCTTTTTGACGAGGCACCCTCCGCGTGGTGGGTTGGGTGCCGGGTGGGTGGGTGGGTGGGGGTGGGGGGTGAAGAGTTTGTGGACTTGAGTCACCTTGGATCCTAGTGGTGCAACAGAAGCAGTTCGGTGACGTTTTGCCTCTCGAAAAGTGGCTGTGTGGACTCCAGAGGTCCGACCAAAAGCAGACCCCGTTTGGCTCGGGGGGCGACTGAGAACGCCAGCGGCAGTGAGGGTTGCCTCAGGGTGGTTTTCTTAACGTGGGGGCTCCCCAGCCATCCGGTTCCTCAGCTTTTTTGATCCTTTTAGTGTTTAGTGGTTGGGTTTCCGCATTTAACCCAAAAGTTAGTCACTTTTAGCGGGGGATCGGTTTGGACAGCCCAGTTAAGTGTGAGGAAAGCAGAGGTGACGCCTCAGCGCTTTGGCATTGGGTTTGACCCATTCTTCTCATCCCCGTCCTTTTCCCAAAATAAAGGCCGAACTTCTAGCCTTGAGGCCATGTTTGGATGAAAGGGGGGGAGGGCGTTGGGAACCTTTGAATCATAGGATTGAGAAGTTCAGCAACTTTCCGCTCACCTCACTTCCTTCGTATGGACTTGAGGTTCATTCGCGGAAGTGGCCTTCGGTGAGGAAAACCGATTGTCCTAAAAAAGGATCACGGTTTGTAGAGAGAACATCGGAACGAAATGGTTTTTCGATCGAAACATTGAATCCCCAGCTAATCAACGTGGTACCCAAAACGCGATTACTTTACACATCATTCTTTTGGTTCCATGTCAATCTCCAGGAGAGCCATTGTGTTGGTACAGACCCCAGTTTTGTTGAAGGGAAACCAAAAGGAGATTGTTCAAACAACATTTGAGCGTGTCTTCTTTCAGGTTGGACACCCCAAACATGTTGGTTTTCCTTTTGGTTTCCATTCCACAAAATCGGGGTACAGAGAAGAGCAAGACGAGCCGCCCATGTGGTCGGCTGTGCGGAATTCCCTCCATCCGTTCTCTCAGCTTCCCTCTAATCGCTTTGGAACCCAGTTGGTGGTTAACCGGGGGTGGTGGTTTCGCTTCTTACAAGAACCGGTTTTTCAATTCCCCAGACCAATCCAAACCACCAACTGCCTGAGTAAAGGGGGGGCTCAAATTTCCCCAGCTAAAACCGGAAAGGGAAAAACCATACAGCCTCACCGGTTGCCCAAAAGTTCTCCGGAGGTCTTCAGCGGCTACTGCCGGCTGAACCAGGACTGCATCAGGCTGCTGGGGAGCTGTCTCGAGATCATCCGGAGCCCCTTGGCTTTGGTTTTTTGTCCAGGTCTTCAATGGGCGGAGTGAGGTGTTTTGGGGGCGTCAAAAAAAAAGAACAATGACCAGATCTGCGGGAGCGAGGTGTTTCCGGGGATTTCCCTCTCCAGGATTTACCCCGGACATTTGGGCAAGGCTCGTACCCATGAAAAATGTTCCGGCCCGGGGTTGGGCCATGAAAATCCCCTTTGGTGGGAAATCCCCAAATGCTCGGTTTCAAGCTCCGTTCTTTTTGCCACCCGAGCGGAGTCAGACGACTTCGCGAGATGAGAAGGAAACACGGGCCACCAAAGATTTCGAAGGGTTCTGGACCGGAAGATGGCTGGATCCCTGTCTTTGTGACTTGCCACCCCGCGCCAAGACGTTTGAAGCAGGTCAGCCGCCTGAGGAACATGAGGAACACTTCCCTGCGACTGGCGGACTCGAGAGGTGAGTTTTTTTGCATAGCCTCGCATGGCATTCGCTGGCTTGGCATTGTGATGCCCCAGAGGTTTTCGAGACTTGGCTTGTTTGCCCCGGCCATCCTCCAGGTGTGCGAGTTGCTCTCTTGCAAGTGATGAAACGACTATCAATGCAACGCGCAAGAACGCAAGGACCAGCACAAGCAGCACAAGCAGCACAAGCAGCACAAGCAGCACAAGCAGCACAAGCAGCACAAGCAGCACAAGCAGCACAAGCAGCACAAGCAGCACAAGCAGCACAAGCAGCACAAGCAGCACAAGCAGCACAAGCAGCACAAGCAGCACAAGCAGCACAAGCAGCACAAGCAGCACAAGCAGCACAAGCAGCACAAGCAGCACAAGCAGCACAAGCACTCGCAAAGACACCAACACATGCTAGGTCCCCCAGTAGTGCCCTTTTACCTTTTTTTCTTTTGGAGGGTTCCCCTACTAAAATCGACTACAGGAAAAAAATCGGGTACCAACTTACTCTAACCTCTCAAATCTGGAGGACCTAGCGGGGCCCGAAGTGAGCATAGCTATTGTACAATGGGGACCCTTAAAAAGCGGCCGGCTCACCGAGGTCCCTGAGGTCCGGCTTTTCTGATCTATTTTTGTGGAGGCTGAGTAGTTGCCAACAGCATATTCCCATAAATAGCCATGTTGTTTTTTGGCTTGGAAACACCCCACAACCCCTAAAGTAACCCCAAACGGGGTGCATGATTGTCTAATGCTCCGGGCGTTTCCCCTGCGATCCGATCCGATGTTTGGCCGGACGGCGTCGAAGCTCAGGTCAGGAAGGTGTGTCGACCGTCGAGCTGAGGCTGAGGCAGGCTGAGTTCCGAATCGGGGCGGTTGGAGGGTGCGATCCAAACACCCGTCTAGACATGCTCAAGCACTCGTTGTTGAAAGAGCCTCACAACTTCCTTCGGCTTTTGTTGGCTACTCACCTTGGTGTTGTATGGTTGGGCCACCTGTTCAAGCATGCTATGTCAGGGGGATTACCCCTTTTCTGCCAGTTTCCAGGATTACAACCGACGTTGGGTGGGAGGTAGGCCAGGCATAGGTCCTTGTTCAAAGATGCTCAGGTTCCCCTTCGGCCTTTCAAAATGAAAGCACTGGGGGGAGGGGCAGGAAGTTGTTTTGTTTTGAGCCCGTCCTTTGGGTTGGGTTTTAAGGCCTGCGGCACCCGTCAAAGGTCTTGGATTCCGTGAAAAACGGCTTTCACAAGCCCTGAAGAGTGGTTGTCAAGAATATGGAGCCGTTTGGTACCGGGTGCCGCCGATACGTGCCGCATTTGAAAGGGGGATACGAAAAAGGGACCCTACTTTTGACGAACCTCCATTTCTGGTTTCAACACTTCACCTTTTGCCAAACCTGCCCACAAGTTGAGCTTTGGTCTCAAATATCCCCATTTGGGAGGGACATGGGAGAACGAGCGGTTTTTATGTCCTAAACGAAAGGACGGGACTCCCCAAATCTTCCCGCCCCCCCTTCGGAAACCATTCGTGTCCGTGGCTCATGTGGGTTGCCGCGGCAGCGATGCTGCGTGATGTCTCCATGCTTGGTGTTCCGAGAGCCATGCAGCAAAAATACGCCTCAGCGAAAGTGACCGGTCGTGAACAACCTTCCCCCGTCAACATTTCCTCTTTGAGTTGTCAGCATCACCTTCTGGGCCTGATACAAAGAAACAAGAAGACAACTTTCTTGTTGCGTTTTATTCGGGGATATGTGGAGAGCGTCGATGAAATCCCGCGGCGTCAGTTTCGATGTGTCTTTTTTCTCTCAGAATCCAGGCCAAGGAAGGGCACCACCCTTGAAAAGCACATGCGCCTGTCGGTTTATGGGGGTCATGCTTTTTCGTTGATTGGGTTCCATCCATCCTTGGTGTTCTTGGTGTGGATAGTTGGAAGCCCTTTGCTTTAATCCAGAGTGATTCGATGTTCATTGGCCAGTGGAACCCATGCGTGTGTTTTAAGGTGCCCCGCGTCGTTTTTGCCCAACCGAGAGCTATGGATGTCGTCTCTGCCCAGAAATCGGGGCTCGTTCGGGTGGTTTGGGGCAGCTGAAAGAAGGAGTTCAGAAGGAGGGTTCCGGAGGTTTCCAAAAAGAAGTTCCGGAGCTGGTGGGTTCCGATACCACCTGGGCTTCGTTTTTTTTTTGCCCGGGACCCAGAAGAAGTTCAGGGGCCTTCTTTATCTTTGCTTTTTCAGGACTAAGAAGAAGTTCAGGGGCTGCTGGTTCTTGACCTGGGCTTCATTATCTTTTTTTTGGGACAGCCAAAGAGAACATCTTCTGGTCCTTGGCACGGGTTCAGCGGGTTCACGGGTTCAGTTCAGCGGATTCTGCTGAGGATGTTGATGGACATCTCAGAGCAGCTGGGAAGAGAGCGGGGCTTCATCGCCTTCTACATGGGCCGCCCGCGCCGCAAAAAAGAACAAACCACGACGGGAGGGCACCCCCGTGGCATTTTTCTTTTGTCTCCCCAGCTGAAAGGACCAGGTGAAGAGAGGAGTTTGGTGGGAAGGTCCAATCACTTCTATCTTTCCCATCCCCCTACCTACATCATATTCTTTCACTTTCCAAAGCTTTTGGATCCTTGAAAGCTACGGACATCTGGTCTCCGAAAAAAGAAGCTGTGAAATTTTGGGACAGATTGGAACCGGCCTCCGGTTCCGGAGGCTTTCTCCAGGTTCGAGGTTGCTGGGGATGGGCTGATTTTAATGGTTTCGGGCTGTTCGGGCTGTTTTTCATGGGATGCTCGAGGTTGTTGTTGTTGGGTTCCAGGTTCGAGTTTTGTTTTTTAGGTTTCTCATGGTGTTATGTTTCCTTGGGTTTTTTTGGACAGTCTTTAGGACGATTATTATGTGTACCAGTCATTTGTGGTGTTCTCTTTTGAAAGTCATTGCGAAACTTCCATGTTGTCCCTTTAGGCTTTGTTCGATCCGGAATTGTACAGAAGTCTTACTGTTGCCAAATGATTTTTGGACCACTGTCCGTCAAGTTTCAGCTTTCTTTGTTGCTCGAGTGGGATATCTAGCCGCCAAGTGTGTATCTGTTACAACAAGTGTCTCGCTCGGTGTTTTCAGTGGATCCCCGTGGCCTCCATAGTGACTGTATTGACTAACAAGGACCGTTCAACAGTTGGAATGGGATTGAGAGGGACTTTAACACCGTAAGTCGTGGCAAGAGAAAAATGTGTCTCTTGGGAACCCCGGATGAATCTACCCCAGTTCATGAAGATGGGTGCCCTTGGGATTTTGGACCTAGTAGTAGGATGGGTTTCTTAATCCGGGGTTCCCACTAATTTGGACAGTTTCTCACGGCTTTCCTTGGCTTGGCAGTGCCACGCTTCTGCGAACAAAACGAACTCCAGATCTTG
The DNA here is from genome assembly GCA_963377175.1 of Effrenium voratum. Classification (NCBI taxonomy): domain Eukaryota; class Dinophyceae; order Suessiales; family Symbiodiniaceae; genus Effrenium; species Effrenium voratum. The sequence continues at coordinate 983,901 of CAUJNA010000224.1, read as the reverse complement.
GCGACTGGCTACGACTCAGTTGGTGGGCAGTCCCGACGTTTGTCTGATGTCCAGACATGTTGGATTCATAGGCGTCCTTTATGGTTGGTTTGGTTGGAAAATAGAGGGCCCTGATTTACCTGGTCGTTCAATCATCTACCGGGGCCATCTATTTTCCAAAAAGGACACCTATGGTTGGATTCCCCAAATCTGGGTTCGATCAATTGAAAATCCACAGGGGCATCCAACAGGAACGATAGACGACATACCAAAGGATCCCCGATTGGTGTTCACACCTGCTTGCTGCTCTGTGTCTTTTGCTGAGTCCCGGACGATCTGGCTGGCCACTCTCCTCCAGATTGACCTTTTGCGGAGGGCCCCTTTGTGGTTCACTGGCTCAGTTTGCATGGAGCAATTGGTTTGATATTTTACCGGAACCCAGAGGTTTTCCACCTAATACTAATCTTTTACCAATCTTTTTTCTTTGGTTTTGGTTAGAGTTCAGTGTGCAAGTCACTGTGATCCTTCAAACAAAGCTCTAGCTGCATTTTAGCGAGGAAGCGCCTCGCTCTTGCCGAGCGACTTCGGTTTTCAGCTTCTCGCTCTTCTCGTTCTCACCCAGAGACGCGCACGTCCCCTTTTGCAAGGGTTGCAGTTCTCGGTTGCCAAATACTGCTACAAGGGCCTGAATATTTGGATTGGGGGTCTTGGGGTACTCTGCACCTACAATACCTCGATAAAGAGATGCCTCCCCGCAGTGCCATGTGATTTTAGATCCTGCCTAGCGGGTCTGGAAAACACGCAATCCTCCAGAAGGTGGTTGCAACATACCCTTCAAAAGCATCAACGACTTGGGAGCGGCGGGGGTTGGTTGTAAGCAACATTTACTCAATCCTGTGTCGAGGCAGTTGAGCAAGCAAATGTCAAATGACTCAAAGGCTCAAAGGGCTCAAAAGGCTCAAAAGCCTGAAGGTGTGTTCTTGTCCAGGTCTCCCAGTAGTGCCCTCTTACCTTTTTTTGGGGTAAATTCTATTTTCATTTATTTTCCAGCCTCTCTGCTGCCTCGTTTTCCTCTTGGCCATGCTCCAGGCCTCCCCTCCCGCCCCTCCCGCCGGCGCGGAAGGCCGCGTGGCTCTCGAGCGGCTCAGGTCGGCCCGAGCTGCTGCACACGGTGGAGACCCAGCTCCGCTTCGCGAAGATCCAGGGCTGCAGGCCACTGGGCTGGACGTCGCGTCGAGGCGAATCGGAGCTCGGAGCTGGAAATCTGGCTGTGCTCAGAGTCGTGAAACGGGGGAGATCCCCATGTTGGCTGGGTGGGGTGAATTCGCCGCCCAGCTTGGAACCTATTTTGGTGGGATTTTGGGGTATAGAGGTGCCACCCACCCATTTCAGGTTCTATTTTCAGTGGGGATTGGGCTGTTCACTGGGGCTACGATTTGGGTTTTGACCTCTTGGACATATGTCCGAAGGTGTCTGGTGGATCTGTTATTTTTTCTTCCTCTTTTTCTTTTCTTCTTTTTCTTCTTCTTCTTTTCCGTCCGCATTTTGTTTTGGTGTATGTTTTTTCTTGTGAGTTTAGATTCTTTTTGAGGCCTTGTGTCAAGGCCTTGGAGTGGTGAGGGTGACTCGTGTTGGTTTTCTCTGAAGTTATTTCCCACGCGAAACATAGCAGGTCGATTCATGGAGGTCATTTTAAAGGGAATCCTCGGAAAAACTGCTGGAACGCGAGTTTGATCTGGCAAGAGGCAGGCAACCATTGGGCAAATCATAGGGATTCCCGGGAAGGTGAACAAAGGGTATAAACTTTGCAAACCATTGTTCTAGTATTTTCTTTGACACCCAGAGAGGCAAAGAATGGTAATACACGAACCCAACCATTGTTTTAGTGTTTTCTTTGACCTTCAGGGAGGTACACCATGGTTATCAACTAGCCCAACCATCGTTCTAATATTTTGTTGTTGTTTGAATCCCAAGGAGGCAAAGAAAGTTGTACATTAACCCAACCATTGTTTTAATGTGTTCTTTGAACCCTAGGTAAAGAATGGCTATACACTAGCCCAAGCATTGTTCTAATGTTTTTTGACCCCCAGGGAGGTAAACAATGGTTGTGAACTAACCCAATCATTGTTCGAATGTTTTCTTTGACCCCGAGAGAGGTGAATAATGGTAGCCCAAGCACTGTTTTAATGTTTTGTTTAAACCCTAGAATGGTAATTGATACACTAACCCAACCATTGTGTTAGTGTTTTCTTTGAACCCTAGTGAGGAAAAGAACGGTAATACACAAGCCCAACCATGGTTTTGAGGTTTCTTTGAACCCCACGGAGGTAAACATTGGTTCTGAATTGACCCAACCATTGTTCTAATGTTTGTTTGAACCGCAGGGATGAATTAACCCAACCATTGTTTTAACGTCTTCTTTGAACTCAGAGGGGTAAACAAGAGTTACGAACGGACCCAACCATTCAACCATTGGTCTACTCGTGCTTTTTCTTCTTTGAACCGCAGGGATTCAAAGTTATACATGAACCCAAGCATTGTGGTACTGTGTTCTTTGAACTCCGAGGTAAACAATGGTTGGGCATGTTCCAAATCATTCTAATGTTTTCCTTGCCCCCGGGGGGGGGGGGAATGAACGTAATACACTCACCCAACCAAGGCTTTAATTGTGGCAACGGGCCCGCAGGGAAGAGTTTTGACGCGCGGCTCGCGAACTCGCAGGCAGTACCTAGTGGGCAGTACTGCGCCTCACATGCAGCAGCTTGGAGCAGAGAGATGGTTCACAGGGAGCTTGGCTGACAAACCGGTTTCTCAAGGATGATTATACAACTTGATGGCTCCCAGCCATCCGGTTCCTTAGCTTTTAAGCCTTTCAGTGTTTAGTGGTTGGATGTCCATTTAACCCACTAAAAGTTGAACACTTTTAGCGGGGGATCGGTTTGAACAGCCCAGACAAGCTTCTACAGGTTTTCTTGCAAGCCACTTTTTCACAGTGAGAGTGGTAAACGCCACATCCTTGGCTCTGGGGCCGAGAGCGGGGCACCCCTCGTAGCAAAAGAATGGTATGAATATTGATGCTGTGGATGGTTGCGAACTCCAGAACAAACGCCATGAAATGAAACCATGGGAATGAAACCATCACGTTGGTTGGTTTCCACTTTGGGAATCATCAGCAACCAGGGTTTCTGAAAGGTGGTGCAGGATTTCGCCCATCCACGGAAATATCAGACCCTTATTGAATGCACTCAATTTATACAAGCATTGTTCATGTTCTGGGCAAAGTCATATCAAGCCCTGATCACCTTTAAAGGCAAACCCAACTCTGGGCAACTTGGATGCGACCTGGTGGCCAAGCAACATCCTGACCTCCGCAGGGGGCGTTTGATGATCCGGATGCATCTTCTCATGTCGCTTCAAGTCTGGGGGAGATTCCGTGTGCTCAGGCCGAAATCGGGGGAGGTCCGTGCGGATGTTGCTGGCAGGGAAACCAGGGAGAGATCAGCCATTTTCAGGGTACGCCCGTGTGGGTGTGCCTTTTTCAGGATTTGGAGCCCCCAAAATGGCATCGGTTTGCCTTTTGGTTTCCCTTTAACCCCCTCCCGCCCCCAAGAAAAAGAAAAACGGGTAGCCTCAAAACAGACCCATGTAGCTTCCCATTTTTCTGCTCTTTTTCTTTGTTGTTCCGGCGTTCGGCCACTTCAGCAGGTACCGCTGAGGTTCGTTGGAGAGTTCGCCATGCTCAGAAGCCAAAGGAGCAACATGTGCCGAAGACCCCGGGACTCAGGTCTGAGGTGGTGTCCACTGCAGGCGGCCTCTTGCCTAGCCTGAGGCGATAGGGCACCGGTTTTGCGGGGGGCTGAAATCCTCAGAGGGGGGTTACATTGGCACCAGCCTTGTCTGAATATGGCCATGGGTCAGAACCAATGGCTCCATTTTGGGGCAGATGAACACCCATGTACCACCAATTTTGATGTTCACCAGGGGTACAGGGTTTTGACCCACAGCCATATGATTCGCATAATTTTGTTTGAAGGTCCTTTTGGCAAAGCCCAGCTTCAGATCTGGGCGCCACTCAGACTTATGCATTGGGCCGCGACTATGGTCATGAGTCAACCAATTTCGATTGTCCCACTTATAGCCGTTTTTTGGAGCTACTTCCCTGACGTAGGTGGAAGGTGGAAGCAGACAACTCTTGTTTTTGCCTCAGTGCTCAGTGCCCCTGGTGAGGTGAACTGAACTGGGAAAAGTCAGTCCCTGTATTTGGTTTTAAGCCGCCTTTTTGTTGAGTTGCCTCTTGTTGATGGTCCGCCCTTTTGGTATGACTTTTGGGGAAACTAGAAGAACATCCTTTGGGGGACCGTTGGGTGTTGGCCAAAGGTTTTCAAGAAGCACTGTCTCCCCGCCTTCTGAACTGCACGTCAGCTTCCCCCCAAATTTGGTCATTCGATCTTCGGTTCAGGTCAAAGCCAAAGAACCGAACAGCGGAAGGTGTCTGGGTGTCAGGTGCCGAAGTGAATTCGGAATTCCGCTGAGATGGGCCCAAATTCACCCCAGCTGAATTTCCTTGTGCCATTTTAAAGAGGTTTTCCTTGGTGGCAATTCAATGGGCCATTTCCCCAAGAATTTGGTTTTCAAATTTGAGTTTCCCAAATGGCCCAAAGTCACCCAAATCAACTGCGCACACGCTATGGCTCCCTCGTCTTTTCAGGCCTTTTTTTTCTTCCTTTTTTTTTTTTCCTTCTTTTTTCTCAGGCAACAGGAACAAACCCGTCGCATCATGTTGGTGGGTTCCCACCTAAAAAAAGAAGAGAGAGAGACCCGCGATCTTGTTCCCAAGAGGAGAACAAACCAACAAAAACATGGCGCCAATTTGGGGGTTCCACCTTTTCAGACTCACTTTGAGCTCCAAAAAAAAAAAAAACACACACGCACACACACCTGGCATGCGCCTTGTTGGGGTACCTTTTTGAGACCCATTCCAAGGTCAACGAAAAAAGTCACATGGCGCCAATGTTGGGGGTACCTCTTTAAGACCCATTTTTCTTCTTCCAGCAACAAAACCGGCGCCTTGGGGTCCCTTTTTGAGACCAGAGCCCCGTCTTTGCTCCGAAAAGCCCCGGCTTCGGCGTCGGCAGGCTGACAGAGGCGCCAGTGCTGTCCACCTCGGAGCTGGAGGCGGTGGAGCGCGCGGAGCGGCTTGGAGAACGAGGGCCGTCTCGGCCGTTTTGGGGCTGTTTTGGCTGGACTGCTCTTGGGTATCGGATCTTTAGACTTTAGCTTTTTGGTTGAAATGAAGTGGGGCTTTCCACTAAACCCCCACAAAAAGTGAAACTCACTTTTTGCAGCGGGGTCAACAGCAACCAAGTAGGAAGTCGCAGGCGTTGGGGGGGAAATCCAAAGGAACTTGCTGGTTCTCAAGAGAAAACCAGCTTCTTTACTTTTCTGTTGTCGTTTTCTGTGTTTTTTTGGTGTGTGTGTGTGTTTTTTGCGGGGGGAGGGTACCAACTCCAAAAAGCTTGCTTGCTGTGTCTCGGCCTTCGGTCGGAAGCCGGAGGCTGGCTTTTTTGTCCTGCAACAGGTTTATTTTATCATTTTTTTGAGGGGCGGGAACCAGTTCTCGGCAAATGTTTTTTGGGCCAAAAGGAGAAGCTTTTTGGCTGGTTCTCAACCAAAAGGAACCTTTTTTGCTGGTTCTCAGGGAACGAGAAATGGAATGACCCCAAGAGAAACCGGCCCCGATTGGGTTTCTTTTATGGAAATCAATCCCCTCCAGGTTTATTCATCTGACGACAGGATCGTCCATGGTAAGTGGTTCGGATTTAAGAGGAATTGTCAGGTACCTGCTGGTTTGGTACCTGTGCTTAGGGATTGTGGCTTTTGGGGCCAGTGGAACCTGTCGGAGAGTTTCTGGCCAATTTGTGGAGCACAGTCTGAAAGGCGATGCGTCGACGTCTCCAGAACTCAAGCTCTCAACTCCCCCTGCTCGGCTGGTGGCCTGAGCCTTTTCCAAGCTGCCCGGGTGTAGCCCCGGACACCGCCAAGCCAAACCGCTGGGAGGGAAGCTGAAAGTTTTCTTCAGACCACACCAATGGTTTGTTTCCTTTTCGTTTCGCTTCCATAAACAAATCCGAAAGGGCACGGCTTCCCCAGCTGATGGATTCGGAAGAAGGGTTTGCCTATTCAGCCAGAGACAGCGGTTTTCTCGATTGGGATTCTTGGGCAGTTCGAGTCCGACCGAGCCCTGAGTTGGGCTGGTGATGCCTTGGTTTTCTGAGGGCGAATCGGAAGCCAGCCCCAAACCAATCTCCAAGCCAAAGAGGAAGCTGACTGAAGGGTTTCTTTGCAGACTCGAAGCTTCATTACTTAGGTCTGGGACGAATGGCTAAATGGCAAGCTTTGCCCTGGTAGGGGACAATCAAACCATTGCTTTGCTGGGTAAATGGCCAAGGCTTCGCCCTGGTTACTGGGGACTTGCCATTGCTTTGGGTACCACAAGCGCAAAGCCTTGGCCATTTGGCTGTGGCTCAAATAAGTGTGCTTTGAAAAGGCAGCTTGGCAAATGGAACCAAAGGACAAAACCTGCGCAAGCCTGGCACACCCATTTCGCGATTCCTCGAGCATCCGACTCAGTCGGATCCCAGGAATGCCGTGACCGCGGGGCATACCGACACTTCGGAGTGGCCCCTTGCCGCGTCCGCGATCGATCGATCGCCTTCGCAGGGTGCAGGCGACGAGGCAACTTCCCGGGCCTTTAAACAAAAAAAGGAACCGAACACGGCAGGAATCGGCGGTTTTTGTTTTCTTTTGTTTTGTTGGTTCATGTGTGTTTTGTTGTCCTTTGGGTTTCCTAGACATCGGTTTTGAGATTTTTGCTCCCGATGTTTTTCAGGGTTGGCATGTTACCACATGGTCACGACATGGTCACGGCATGGTCACGAATGAACCAGGTCTCTGCAAGCCGACATGTTCGGCTAATGGTTGACAGAACCTACCGGCAAGACTGCCAAGCAAGGGCCCCATGTTCTGATAACAGCTCAGCGACCGGGAGCAACTTGAGCTCGCTCCTTGACTCAAGCGTATGAATCATATCAGGAGGCTCCGTGTTGGATGCATACTTTGGATGGACGACCTCAATTTCGCACCACCTAAGAAACCATGGTATTTCCCGGGGAATCATCAGAATCATCAGAAACCATGCGCCCATCCACCGTAGATGTCCCTTTTAGATGGATGGGATTCCACTGGCTTAGATTGGCTTTATGCCCCATTTACCAGAAGAAACCTGCCAACTGGAAAAAGCCATGCTTGGACGTCGTCTTCCCCCGGAAACGGGAGAAAAACACGCGCGGCCGTCGCCACTTTCTTTTTTTTTCTTCTGCGGGCCAAGTCTCTGGGACCTCGCGTCGGCGAACCCGAGGTTCGCATTTTTCACCGGCATGATCGACAAGGCGAAGGGGGTTGCAACGGTTGGAACGGCAAACGGCGTCCTTCGGATGGTTGCAAACGCCAGAAATCGCACCAAGAAACCCTTGGAAGTACCAGATGTTATGGATTTCATGGCGATTTTTGTCTGGATTTCGTTCCTTCCGGCTTTGCCCTTTTTCTACTGAGAGGGTCCCCACACTTGTCCCTGGTCCCTGGTCCCAAGCAAAAAGTGAGCTTTCTTCGCCTGGGGTGATGTCTTTTTGGGATCCAACTTGCGCCCCCTGCAACAAGGGGGCGTCCGGTCCATGGGGATTCTCCCGGTTCATGGGGTGGGATACTTCTCTCCCAACATGTTCTCATTCACCTCGGGATCGAGCTGGCGTTCTTCTAAGATCCCCAGAATGACGGGGATTGGGGGGCCCCCAAACCGTTGCAAGGTATGTTGCAACCACCCTGGCCGCCTAGGCTCCTATGGTTGTTGGGAGTTCAACAGGGGCCCCCCAACCCTCAATTCACGAACAGTGCCTAGGGGGTAATAAGGTCATTTTGGCAGTCCTTGGGTGGCTTTCACCCTTCAGCGGCTCTTAACAGCGGTTGGAGAAGGGAACCGGTCGCTTAAATTATCGATGAACACATGGTTTTAGCAGGTTGACATGGCCCATCTCTTTTGCCAAATCCTCTCAGTGCGCCCATAGGATCACCCGTCAGCCACTGAAGTTCAGGAGTTCCACGGATCCCGACTTGCCACGGATCAGCTCATGTGAAAAGGTGACTAAACACGAAGGGTACAAACGTTGGCAAAAGTTGGCCGAGCAAAAGGCTTCCCCCCTACAAGTTTCTTCAAGTCTCCTTCTGCAGCTAACCCCGAGTTTCGAGGTAACCCTGGGCCACCTCTTGGGTGCATTCCTTGGAATGGGCAAAACTTATGCCCCAAAAAGACGTGGAGCTCCAATGGAAATGGCCAGCTAGCCCCCCCACTTTGTGTGATCCGTTCAACCGCTGTGCCAATGCAGGCGGACAAAGTCATTTCTCTGTTGAAACCAACCCCCAAAAAATGCCGCGCCTCCAACAGAGAGACGTGCCCTATTTTGTGGGCTCGAGCTCTGGTATTCCTCCACTGTTTTCCGATGGCCATGGTGGATTCTACTTGTTGGTTTCTTTTAAACCAACCCCTAGCACAATTCTGGTGTTGTCTTAAAGCTTGGTTAAACGTAAGTAATATTTTCCGTGGCTCATGCCTGCTAGAACCCACAAAGCCGGGTTCCTGCAACCCATGGTTCCCAGATGGCTACCAGGTCACCAGGTGGTTGCATGGTTGCGGACATGGGAACCAACCATAGGTGTCCTTCTTGGTTGTTTTGGTAGAAAAATAGATGGCCCTGGTTTACCTGGTGGTTTAATGATCTACCAGGGCCATCTGTTTCCCCTAAAACGACACCTATGGAACCAACCCTCAACCTCAAACCTGCGATCTACGGGAAGTTCATACCCCTTGCCCATGCCCCTTGGCTTCCCTGGTTACCAACCCGCTTTGCCAGGGCAGAAACTGCCCCCCGCAAAGGACAGGGGTATGCACAGCAAGCCTTAGGTCTCATGTTTCCAAGGGGTACTCTTGTTCCGTCAAGGACATAGGACCTTGGAACCCCCAAGCCGAGCACGTGGGTGCGAAGAACGCATGGCTAGATGGCTACCAGGCCACTAGGTTACCTTAAGGACGCATGGTTACCAACCCAAACCGACCGGCATCAGAACGATTGAGGTGCATCAGAACGGGTTGAGGTGGTGAGGTGGTGCATCAGAACCTCAACTGGAACGGGGGTGAGGTGCATCAGAACGTGAGCATGGCGGTGGTGAGCTTCATCCAGGATCTCGGTGCCAGCGGTCGCATCGAGCTCCCGGAGTCTCGGAACGTCGGCGGGGAGGGGGGCGGAGCCGGAGGGGAGGGGGGGGGGGGTGGGAGGGATGGGATGGGGGGGGGGGGTCGAACGAAACGGAAAAAGGAAAAGGGTTGCCTTGAAAGGCGTCGTTTAGAAAGCCACGTGAGAAAAGGCCCGGATCCAGAAGGCTCCTAAAAGTCCGAAAAAAAAAAAAAAAAAAAAAACCTGGAGCGATGCCATTGCTGCTTTTTTTACCAGCGATCTAGGCAACTTGGCGATCTAGGCAAGCCCAGATTGGGGCCCTTTTCAGTGGGGGTTCCTTTGTTACAAAGACAACCCCCCTGGTTGTTGATGAGAGGTCAACATCAAGACAATCCAAAAGGGTTAGTCTCAACAAAATGCAGCTGCATAGAGTTGACCCGCCCAAAAAGAGGTAGAGGTCCGGGCCTTTTCCCCGAGCTGTGCGTCCTCCCTTTGGAAACGGGAATCGCAACCGGCCCTGCAGCCATCGCTTTTTTGCAGAGTGTCCAACCCAAGAACTACACAAACAGTTAGCAATGGAATTCCGAGCAGCACTTCTTTCTTCCTGGCAGTGGCCCTTTCCCAATGAAACATCCCAATGTGGGGGATGGTTGGGTTATTCATCTATACTACCGAGAAAGAGCGACCTTGCAAATCCTTTGCGGGATGGCGGTTGGTTGAGAGTGGTCACGGTCCAAGCGAGCCAGCAATGCCAGCACAACGCCACTAATCAATGAAAACAACACCAAGGAACGCTAAAGAAGCCAACCAACCAACCAACCAACCAACCAACCAACCAACCAACCAACCAACCAACCAACCAACCAACCAACCAACCAACCAACCAACCAACCAACCAACCAACCAACCAACCAACCAGTCAATCAATCAATCAATCAATCAACCAATCAATCAACCCAACCAACCAGCCAACCAACCAGCCAACCAACCAAGCAACCAAACCAAGCGAGTTGGCAAGCGAGCCAGCCAGGCCACGTGCCACCCCGCCGTGGCAAACCAATCACCCTGTGCTCATTTGTGGTTTTGGCCACCCAGTGACCACTGGTACAGGGAAAAAGCCACTCAAGGGGCTTCAGGTGGGGCTACGAAGGTTCCGGGTTTCTCATTTGGGCGTGGCTCAAAATTAAAGAGCTAGGGCTACGCAGGTTTTGGTACTTACCAGGGTTCCATTTGCCAGGGTTCCATTTTGGTACTGGTTTTTTGAGCCATACCCATTTGGGCGTGTCTTAAAAAAGAAAGAAAGAAAGACAAAAAAGCGTCAAACACGGTGGGTTTGCCTTTGGTCCAAACAGGTAGACCCCCAAACAGGGCATCTTCAAAAAGACGAGCCACCCCATGTTCCGATTTGCGTCTTGCCACGATCCACTTGCCAAGTGGTGCTTGCCGTTTGTATTTTTATTTTATTTACTTTTTTTGGGGGGGAGGGAGGGTTTCCCTTTTAAGCTGCACCAACCCCAAAAAAGGGATGCCGATTCTTTTTGGGGTTTTCCACTGGGCATCGGTTTTCCACTTGGCGTGGAGCACGTGGACCAAGGAGCAGGGCAACTCGGTGCCCTCCATCTCCGCGTCCTCGGATGCCATGCACTCCACCCACACGCCCATGGGTCTCGACTCCTCCCGCGGCGGGGGCGGGGCTCGTGGGCGAAAGATGCGTCGAGTCGCGGGGGTTTTGGGCCCCGATCTGGGCCAGATCTGGACATCCCGGCACAGAAAGGCAATTGGGCGTGGGACAGAAGAGGACCTCCCGGGGGCACATTTTGGGGACCGGAGTGCAGACAGACCCCAGACCCCAGACCCAGCCAGACCCAACCACCACAACCACACACACACACACCACACAGTTCCGGAGGCGCTCGTGTTAAGCGACGGCTTCAGGCCTGCGAGGCCGTAGTTCCCCAAGCCCCCCGGTCCCTGGCCCGGCCTCGGCTCCGCATGTGACGTGCTCTGTCTCGAGCAAACCACTGTTCAGCCCTGGGGTTCAAGCCATCATGAACACAAAGGGGTAATATAGCCACCATGATTTGGCTAAGGAGTTTCATCATCCAAATTGGGTCGGCCATTCTTTCAATGGGGTTGAACCCGGGGTTGCCAAAGTCTTCTCTGAGTTCTTCGGAGCTTCGGCGATCGCTTGGAGTCCGTGCACAATCAGCATCTGACAGGAACAAGTTTCCGCGAACTCGGGACGCAGTTTGGGTGCGAAGGCCCGAAAGTGCCGTTGGGCCCAGGGCACAAAGTACGGAAGTTGGAGAAGATGGCCGCCACCGCAACAAAGGGATGCGGCGAAGTGCCTAAAACCTCGGTGGTTTTTACCGAGCGATGGCTTGCTTCATCCAGAGCTAGCGGTTCTCTTTCGGAGGCTTCCGGCGTGGCTGCCCCAAAAGTCCGACCAAGGGCTGAAGTGTGCCGTGGGAGCGTGTGGAGGTGTCTGGAGTACGTTTCAAGTATCTCTTTGTTTGGTGGTTTGGACTGGGATGCGAATGGGTCCCTGGCTCTTGCAAAGGGTAAATGGGAAACCACAACCACCAAACCACCATCATGTTAAGTAAACTTTTGGTGGTGGTTGGGATTGGGGATTTGAACGGGTCCCTGGTTCTTGGAAGGGTAAGCATGGGAAACCAACCACCCCCTAAAATAACCACCAAACCACCCATTCGGCTCCAATCCACCAGCTAGAGGGAAGGGAGTCGGCCAGGCAGCAGGGAGACCATGGGCATGGCCGTCTTGGGGACCTTGGACGACGACGCCCGACTTCTCCGAAGCAAACCGGGAACGGGCCAAGTTTCAGCGAGCCAAACTCTCATTGTCGCCGAGTTTAAGACTAACAGCAGAGCAAATTCAGTTGGAGTCTCAGGAGAGTCCTAAAGCCTGTCAGCTTTCGTTTGAACGGGGCGCGGACGAGATGTCAGGGGGGGCCAAGTTTCAGCGAGAAACAGTCGCATCGTCGCCGAGCTGAAGACTAAAAGCAACCCGGTTTGAGCAAAGGTTCAGTTGCAGTCTTACTTTGCGCACGGCCAAGTTCCAGCGAGCTTCACTTGAAGCGGCGGCTTGCAAAAACACCTCACCTTTCGCCTCAAGGCACCAAGAGCATCGTGTTCCGCGAAGGAAGGAACACCTCACGTCCAACAGGAGATAACAGGAGAGTCCTAAAGCCAGCTTCCGTTTGAAGGGTATGCAAGTGTTTTTGCTGTTGTTCAGACTACCTTCCCAAAACTCTGTTTTTTTTGCACACACGCCAACCCAAGAAGAGTTCAGCGAGAAATGAACATGTTTCTTCGATCGATCGATGGATCGATCCGCGTGCCGGCGTTTTGTGGCTGCGATGTGGCGTTAAGAGCTTTTTTTTAAAGAGCTGCCTGGATCGCCAGTGGTCGCTTCTTCCCAGCAACTAACTGTGACTGATTGTTAGGGAAAGTGCATGGAAGAAAGCAGCAACTTGGCTGTCCAGGTGGTTGGCGTGCCCGGTGTTTCGGGTTCGCCCAAAGTGTGTGAAACTTGGGGGGCGAGGCTTGCGGGTAGCACTGCTCGCGATCCAAGGAGGGAAAGCGCCAGTATACTCCCAGCAGCGCCAGGGCCCAAGAGTGCACATTCCGGTGGACCGTCGGACGAACCCCAGAAAAGCGCATTTTGACGGCGCAGACCTGGGGAACAAGTCCACACCCTGGTCTACCCTCCCAGATTTCGTGGACGTTCCCGAAACTTCTTTGGAAGACTTTGTGCCATTTCTTTGTCGGCCTTCTGGGTGAATGGGATTTCCCAAAAAGCAAGGTTCCATGCTTAGCACGTGATCTGTCCTGGGCTGTTCTCAGATCTGGTGGAAACTACCACTAGACCAGCTAAAGATCTAAGAAACCTAAGGAACCGGATGGCGGGGAACCACCAAGTATCCCCTCTCTGGCTTTCAGACTTGATTGCAGCAATGAGCTGACATCCACAAGCCGGGCATAGCGGTGGAAACTACCACTTGCCACGCTGCGCCTTGAACCATCCGATCTTGGCACTCGGAATCGGCAACAAACAAGTCTACGGGCTGGAACTCTCTCTTTTCTGCAGAGCTCCTTGAAAGACACATTTTGCCCATTTGAACCCTGTTACTTCTTCAACACCAACACCAAAATAAAGAAATGGAGCAACACCATTTACCAGTTGCAATGTTCAGGTGTAGAATGCATCCGGATCCCTGTTCTGGCCAGGGTTCGATTGTCACACGCCAAACCGGGGGGCTGCTTTCCGAAAGCAACAGATCCCGACTCCCCCCAAAACGGGATGGAAAGCTGCACTTGGCGCAAGTCTGAGCAAAGTCTTCAAAACGGCAGACCTGTGAGCGACGAAGACCTGGGTGGGTGGAGGCGAAGCACAAAGATATTTTGTTTAGAAGACGCTTGTTGTTGGGAAACATTTTACATTTTTGCTTATCGTGGTTTAGTGGTTGAATCCAACCACTTAACTGCTAAAATTTCAGAATCTTTGCTCCCCTTCCAAGGTCAACCAAGATTCGGCAAGGTTGGCACCCATGGCTTAGCACCTATGGCTTAGCACCCAATGTGCTTAGCATGGCTTTCACCGTTCGGCAAAACTCTACATTTCGGGAATGGATCAATCGAGCGAGGTGTCTTCGCAAGGGTCCCATGCATCCAGTTCTCATGTGCTGGGGGAAACCATCGTGCAACACCTGGACCGAGTGAAGCCCAGCGTAACAATTCCCTTATGTAATAGGTGAAATAACAACTCCCAAAAAGGAATCCCAACTGAAAATAAGGGCACAACGGAGGGTTTTCGTGCTTTTCTTTCCTCGTCAGGAAATTCTCCCAGCGCATGACCGCCTTGCCCCAGGGCCCTGGGGCCCTCGCCGATTCGCTCGCGCGCCTTGCGCAGGTCAAGTCGGTGAAGAGCGAGGTGAAATCCATCAGCTCCAGCGTGCCGCCCCTCGGCGTTCTTCGAAGAAGTGGCTCTGGCCGAAGCCCCGAAGCAACCCCGCCCGGATAGCCAAGTTGCTGCTTGGTGTTTTTTTGGGGTAAAGCTGCATGGGGGAAAAAACAATAAAAAAAAACGCCACTGGCGATCCAGGCAGTCTATTAATTTAGGGGGGGTGGGGGAGAACCCCTCCAAGAGTGGTCTGATTTATCCAAGTCCACATGTCGCCCGAGGTTCAAACCCAGGAGCTTTGGTCCCCGAAAGGAAATCATCACCAGTGGGGTTTGGTTCTTGGGAATGGGTCAATCCATTGCCTCAGTCCCGATCGCAAGTTTAGGGCACTTGGAAAAACTGTAAGACATTCCTACTGTGCATGGTTGCGACATCCAGACATCGCGCCACTTGGAACCCATGAAGCTGAAAAACCCAGACCGCTGGCTGGTATTTTCCGTTGGAAGATCGAATCAGACACCAAGCCATGAGTCCAGTGGTGCGAAGCTCAATCAGCCTGGGGCTGGAGAGCGCCGCCGCGCCCCGGTTTTAACCGCCAGTCCATATGGCTGTGGTTGTCAAAACCAATGGTATGCCATTTTGGGGGTAGGTGCACCGCCCATTTTCGAACCTATTTTAGTGGGGCTTGGGATGTTCACTGGGGGCCCATGGCCATATCTTTGGACTTGCTTTTTCTGAGGAGAATCCCGGTCAATCCGTTTGAGACCACAATCAAAACCCAGGTCTGGAAAGAGTACAAGCTGGTCCTGGCCAGAATAGGTGCAACCGCCCTGATTCTGTAGATCACTCTAGTACCAAAATTGGGCTGTGACTTGTTTACCTGTATGGTAGGTAAACAAGAAAACCACTCTTTGGCCAGCATTCGGAACATGGTTCAGGCTTCAGCAAGTTGCGTCAACCAGTTTTGTAGGTGTCTTTCCATGCTCGGGCCCTGGTTACGCATCTTCGTGACCTTGCGGAGCAGTTCGATTCCAAAAGATCCTGGCCCCCAGTTACGTTTCGTTCTTTCAACACAACGCAGAAACTGCCACAGCTGGGGGAACAATTTGCTGGCGAGCCATGCCCATTTCTGCACAAAGCTTGAGCTGCGGCGATCCGACGGGCGTGAAGTCGGATTGGACGACGCCCATGTGTCTATTGCAAGTCGCTTTGCGGTGTGATGTCTTGCCTAAATGGACCATGGGTTTGTCTCGAAATAGGCTTCAAACAGGCGGTTCCTTTTGGTTTCCCTCAAAACCAACCCCCAAAAAGGTTAGCCTCGAAAGAAGACACACCCGCGAGTCGTTTCTCGCAAGACCCTTCTCTGGAGTCGGGCGACTTTCTGACTTTGATCTTCAGCCGCGTCGTTTGCCCGGTCGGGTTTCTTGTTTTGCCTGCAATGCTTCACGCGGCTTCTTTTGTTCTTTTTCTTGCCTAGACATCGAGTTGGAACCCTCCCAGCCAAGTTGCCGCTTTTTCCGCAGACGCTGTTCCTTAAACGGCAGTCGTTTTTCCTCGGCCCTTGGGTCCATTGTTGCAAGGAGGGTACAGACCAGTGGCATGGCTTGATCATTCCAGCGTGTTGTATCCTGGTTGCCGATGTGGGTGTCTCAGCTCGGTAGGAAGGTGCGCAATTGGAAGGCCTTGTGGAGTGCCTAAAAGCACAAAGTGAGCATGACTCCGACGTGCCAGGACAGAAGTTCGGGCCCCCTATCGGCAAGTTCTAAGGACCCCTTTTAAGAGCCCTGCGGGCGTATGCCTCTTAATTTCATTTTGGGTGTTTCTGAAGATATGGACCCCCTAAAGTGGTTGATTTCTTTCTGGTTTCCCTAGTGGGCGTGGCTCAAAATTAAACGAGAGGGGCAAACCGCAGGGTTTTGGGTTCCCCTGTTTCCACTTACCGATCGGGCAACCCATTTCGGAATTCCGGTTTTTGGTTGCCACAGCCTACCAAAAAAAACACAGGATCCATTTCGGAGAGCTTTCGGAAAGCTCAGGCCCTTCGAGAAGCCAGACTACTTGTCGCTGCTGCAGGCAAGCTGGAGCTCTCGGTCCAGAGTTTTGTTTTTCCGAGCCAAAACCCATTTGGCCATGGGCTTTTCAAAACCCAAATCGGTTAGCCCCCAGACATCCAAATCCCCACTCTAGAATGGGTGATGAATTCACCTATCCCAAAATGGTACCATTGGTTTTGAACCATGGCCATTTGAGTCACAATCAACAGTCCCAGCCGGAAATAATTGCGGCCGATCCAGATTTCTTACCTGGTGGGTTCACTCATTTTAGTTTGATTTCTTTCGGAGAAGGATCCCCCTTTCCAGGCCGGACGTTTTTTTTCTTCTGTTTTTTCCGCAAACCGGGTCTGTGCACTTCCAGAGCGTGGGATGGGCAGAGTGAGGCAAGCCACCTACCCTAGCCGGCACAGGAGTTTGGTAGATGCACAGAAGCGGAAAAACAAACGACCACCCCAAGGAATCAAAGCCCCAAAGTGCTCGTTGGTCCCAGCCAACTGGGCAGAGAACGATGTTCAAGTTGGACATCTTCGTCGTGAGGAAAAAGCAGCGGTTGAAAATGTGCCTTTCATGGAGCCCACGGGTATCAGATGTTCAAAATTGGAAGTTCAAGAAGAGGTCAGCCATTACGTAACATTAAAGTCACATCCTGTGTGCATGCCTTCCGCATCTCAATGCGCATTGCTACTTCTTTCGTTCTGGTTGCATGTACCACTCACCGCCCTCTTGGATGTATCGGGTGAGATCTGGCTGAACTGATCGATTCTCAGCACACTTAAAAAGTCAGCAGGAAGTGGGTGTGTCTCAAGCTAGAGGGCCCAAATTCGAAAAGCTGTGCTTTTCTCTTTGCTCAGAAAACACCGGCCCCCAGGTTGATGACCCGCAAAAAAAGAAGCAGGCCCACGGACCCAAATCCACCTGATTCCCGAAGCCCCTTCATGTTTTTTTCTTTGAATAAATAAATAATTAGATCAATGCATAACTCATAAATAGCTAGCTTCCTTTTTTTTTTTGGGATGAGGTCGTTGCCTTCCTTTCCGGGGCACCGGATTTGAAGCCCCTCGATCCCAAGCCCCGCGGCCCGATCTTTTCGGGTCAGACGCTCGGGGGCGCGAGTTTTTTGGGAGTCGTTCCAGCAATTCAGAAACGGAGCCTGCGTGTTTTTTTTTGGGGGGTCGCGGGCCTTGTTTGGACCATCTTCCTTTGTGTTTTTTATTTTGTAGGGGCCGGGGTTTTGAAGGTCAACAAAGGTTCTTGGTTTCTTTGGGTTCTTTGGTTCATTCTTTCTTTTTTTTAAGGGTTCCATGTGAATTGCTGGGGGGTGCCCTTTCTGGTGGCCTTTCGCCGGGGAGAAATTTCCGGCGGAGCTTCGCCCGGTGTTGTGCGCCAGGCGGCTGCGCGGAAGTCCCCCAATGAGGCCGAAGCCGAGATGAGATCTCCTCCGATCTCGGGGGCGTTAACAAAAAAAAGCTCAGGTGATATCCCCAGCACGCGGTCTGCACCAGACGTTTTTTCTTCTTCTTTTTTTCTCCGGGTTTTTCCGGAGCCCTCGAACCTGACTCCAGAGCTCGAGCTCTGGGCCACCCGCAAAAGCTTGGGCTGAGACCCCTTAGCTTGTTGGGGAAAAATCCAAGGACATCTCTCACCTAGGTCCAATTGGTGCCCTTTCTCAGCCTCACAATTGGTTGGTTGGGAGGGTTCCCCAACTGAAATAGGCTACAGAAAAAAGTTGGTACCCTTGTTCTAACCTCTCTGTCTCTGATCCTTTAACAGTTATTTGTTTCTCATCTGTGTGTGTGTGTGTGTGTTTTGTTTTGTGTTTGTTTCTCTGTGTCTTATCTGTTTTCAGTTTCTTTCTTTGTTTCTCATTAGCATGTTCAAAACCGATTCGGGTGGATAAAGGTTAGGGACAACCCCCTTGCCAGAAACAGCTGCCGCCTTCCTAATTCTTTACGTGGTTCTGGGTCAACCATACCGGGTTTTGATTGTGACTCACATTGTTCCTTTGTGTTTTTGTTTGCTTCTTCATTTGCCTTTCATCATCTAAGGACACTTTCTACTTATGGCTGGTGTGTGTTGAGCACAAAGACTTTGTCAACTGCATCCCAATTGGCTGACTTGCAGGTTGATGTCAACCTGAGGACTCCTCTCGCATAAAAGGGCTTCAAACGGAAAGCAAGCTCTGAAAACACCCCGTGCCAGTGGAACAAAAGAGACACAGAACCTTTGGTGCATTTTGCTAAGGGCTGTTAGGACTTTAACTTTTTGCCAACTAATGGGTTTTCCACTAAACCACTAAAAGTCAAACTTTTAGCAGGGGAGCAGAAAGCAACCGAGTAACATGTGCTCGACTGAAATGCAAAGGTCTATTGCACAGCTTGGTCTATTTCAGGGAGCATCAAACGCCGGCCTCACCATTTGGTTGCCCAATTTTTGCCAGATTTCTCCAACCCACACCCCCTTTTGCCCCCTTAAACAGAAGCTTGTCTTCCCTGTAAAGTCACCAAGTGCCCCTTTTTCTCATGGACAAAAGTCTGGTCCAAGGAAGACAACGCCTTTTTCCCATGGAACTAGGTCTTCTAGTAGTGCCTTGCCCACCCTTTTTTGGTTGGGAGGGTTCCCCTACTAAAATAGACTACAGAAAAAAAGTTGGTACCCCTATTCTGGCCTCTCTACTGGAGGACCTCGTTGAAGACAAGGAACTCGAGCCATGGTTCTCCCCAACCAGTTTCCTGGTTACATAGGAAAGATCCGCAAGGTGAGCCTCAACTAAGCGAAACGGTTCGTTGCCAGGACTTCCTGCGGAGCCTGCGGCCGAACCGGTCCCTGCTGACGCAGAAGGACACCTCCCGGAGCCTGACCCAACATGCAAAGGGAAGGCATCGGCCAGAAAGACTAGAATGCCGGCGGCCAACAAAAATGAAAGGGTCCAGAGAACCCAACTGCAAAATGGTTTTGGATATTTTGCCTTTTGGTTTACTGGGTCCAAGAACAAGCTTGGGTTCAATGATCTCTATTTTTTCATGTGGCAAAAAAGCCACTAGTAAATCGTTCGTGCTCAATTTCCATGTCATCCTCTGTGGATGTTGACGCAATGACTGCCGTTTTGTTCATTGACCTTTCTTGAATGCCATGAGCAACAGTCAATACACAGACACACACACACACACACCGTCATCTACTCTAGTCATTGCCATTCGAACATGGAGGTTGCTACCAACCACGTTGACCGTGATTGGGGCAGTATTCTTGAACGGCCTTGAAGGGGTTTCTCCAAGGGAAAAAAACCTAAAGTCCCTTTTTGAGAAACTCCCATGTGGGGTTGTCTGTTTTTCTTTTTGAGCTCCCACAATGGTGGTGTTTGTTCTGGTTTCCCCTTAACACCACAAAAAAGACACCCGTATATATCATATTATATGTATATATACATATATATGTATATATTATATGTAAACACACATTGTGTATCTATATATATATATATACACATATCAATGTATCATTCTTTTTGTGCTCGGATCGCTTTGAACGGAGGTCTGATGCCTTCCATTTCGAAGCCACTGATCCCGGGGCATGTCTGTCTCCATGTTCCTTAGTCCCAAAGGTGATCACCTTTTGCTTCTGGTGCCATGGGCAAGTCATATTCGTTGTTTTGTCTCAATCATTCTTTTCATTTAAATATTAAAGTCATAGTTTTTTTTGCCCCGGTCATTTTTTTCGTTTAAATATTAAGGGAGTCGCTTATGAACCTTCACAAAGACGCCTGAACGCAACAGATGACGGTGCAACGGCTTGACCCGTGGATCGATGTGGTTCCCCTTCGAAAGATGATACCCATAACTTGCCTGGCTACGAATTTGAAAGTGTAACGCCCCCGTAAAAGTGATTGGGGGTCATTCCCTATGTCCAAGCCGTAACGACGCTACCCAAGCCACGCTCTCCAAGTGCGAACTGAGTGTACAATCACTACCTACTCGACACATCAAGGTATATGCGTTGCGCCTATAATCAAATTAATGATTTACTTAGTTGCATTTTGCTTGGATGTTAGCACTTTAGCTTTTTGATCCAACGAATGGGTTTTCCATTAAACCACCGAAAATTAGTCACTTTCAGCAGGGCTTCGCAGATTTCGCAACCGAGTTTAGTTTAGAAATCGAGTTTTCATTGCAAAAAAAAACCTTACAGACTCCAGACACGTGCGATTTTTCTCGTGCGGGTCGCATGCGGGCAGCTGACTCGGTCAGGAGCAGACTCCGGTGAAGCTGATGCCCTTCAACACCCCGGACCCCACGCCCATCCACCCGGGGATGTTCGGCGGAGGCGCGGGGCTCGGAGACTTGGGCTCAGCTTTGAGAGGCCCTGTGGATGGCGGATTTCGAAATCCGGAAATCGCACTACCTTGGGGGTAACCATGGGAATGAAGCCATACCGTTGGTTGGTATTTTTAACGGGGAATCGAATCATCCCAGGGTTGTTTTTTAGGTGGTGCCTAAGAGGATCTGGTCCATGCGCAGTATGATAGTCTTCCACCATAAAGGTGTACCCTGGTATCAGGTAACTCCTGAAAATGTGTTTTCGTTCGGGGGTTCACCCTTCTGGCAAGAGGGTACCCTTGTATTGGGTAACCTTCTGGGCGTTTTGGCTCGGGGGTGTTGAGGCGAGTGATGCAGAGAGGTGTTTTGGTGATGGGAGACGCTGCCTGGGTTTCGGGTTTTGCAAGTGCGCAAAGGTCAAACATGGAACACAGGAACCGGGTCCCTGGACAAAATTCCAATCAGACAGGGGGCGCCCGATCGGTGGGTTCCATGTTATAAAGACCCTAAAGGGTCGAAGATGGGTAAGTTGGCCCTCTGTTTTCCGTTTCCAGAGTTGCCAGTTTTCCATGCCCATTGAATGCGTTGAATGGGAGCAGCCCTGACACTTCGACGTTTTGAGATTTGGAGATGAAAATTGGGAACTATGGAACGCAGGACTGACCGCAGCAAAACCACAGGTTTTAGTCCTTCGCTCCATTCACCAGGATTCCATCGTGGGGTTACCCTATTGACAACAGCCAAATGGACAGTTGTCACAGATTCTGGGCTCCACCTTTCAATCTGTTTTTTTGCACACGATTTCATCTTGGGGTTACCCTCCGTTTGACAACCACAGCCGAATGGACAGTTCTTTTTTAATTGGTTCCACCTTCCAATTGCTTCCATTTTCTTAAGCCCCCGGGGGGGGGGGGAAACAATTTCCAGTAGCGATAGGTTCCCTTTAAAGCAAACAAGGGACAATTAACATATTCTTCAGCAAACGGACCTTGGCACAGGAGCTCCTCCTAGCGGCCGTTAAAAAAAGAAAAGCAAATGGACGATTGTAGGAAAACCACGCCACGAGTGCAGAAGAAGTGCCGCACATGGCCTCCAGCCTCGGGTCCTCCACTCCGAGTGCTTCAGACTCCCTAGAATTTCCCTGCGCCGATGCAGCCCGAGTCGCCCAATTGGACCCAGTTTGGAGGATCCTGAACCGCACACAATGTTGGTTATATGGACCCAAGCATTGTCTCAAAAGGTGGAAACTGATCCGCAAGAAGCTGGGGTCGACGCAATTCTTCGCCTCTGCACTGATTCAAAGGGTCGCAGGTTCCTTTTTCTTGAGTCTGAGTCTTGGTGAACATTCCACCCCTTGCCCTTGTTCCCCACCCGACAGGAAGAGGTTGTTAGATTTTATGTTGGAATCCGCGTTTGCGATGCTTCAACACCACGCCCCCACCCAGTATCCCGCCAGAGCAGCTCGCCAGTGGATCCCGCCGAGTTGGATCCCGCCCAGTATCCCGCCAGAGCTGCTCGCCAGTGGATCCCGCCGAGTATCCCGCCAGAGCGGCTCGCCAGTGGATCCCGCCGAGTATCCCGCCAGAGCGGCTCGCCTCCCGCCGAGTATCCCGCCAGAGCGGCTCGCCAGTGGATCCCGCCCAGTATCCCGCAAGAGCTGCTCGCCAGTGGATCCCGCCCAGTATCCCACCAGAGCAGCCCGCCAGTGGATCCCGCCGAGTAGCTCGCCAGTGGATCCCGCCGAGTGGATCCCGCAGAGTATCCCGCCAGAGCGGCTCGGCAGTGGATCCCGCCGAGTATCCCGCCAGAGCGGCTCGCCAGTAGATCCCGCCGAGTATCCCGCCAGAGCGGCTCGTCAGTCGATCCCGCCCAGTATCCCGCCAGAGCGGCTCGCCAGTGGATCCCGCCGAGCATCCCGCCAGAGCGGCTCGCCAGTGGATCCCGCCAAGTATCCCGCAAGAGCGGCTCGCCAGTGGATCCCGCCGAGTATCCACCCAGGGCAGCCCGCCAGTGGATCCCGCCGAGTGTCCCTCGCCAGTGGATAGGCCGAGTATCCCGCCAGAGTAGCTCGCCAGTGGTCCCGCCGTGGATCCCGCCGAGACGCCAGTGGATCCCGCCGAGTGTCCCGCAAGAGCGGCTCGCCAGTGGATCCCGCCGAGTATCCCGCAAGATGGATCCCACCAGAGCAGCCCGGCAGTGGATACTCGCCGCCGAGTATCCCGCTGAGCTGGCCAGTGGATCCCGCGAAGTATCCCGCCCTCGCCAGTGGATCCCGCCGAGTATCCCACCAGAGCAGCCCGCCAGTGGATCGAGTAGCTCGCCAGTGGATCCCGCAGAGTGTCCCGCGAAGAGTAGCTCGTGAGTGGATCCCTTGCCGGTGGATCCTGCCGAGTATCTGGCCAGTATCGAGCCGGAGCGGCTCGCCAGTACTCGCCAGTGGATCCCGCCAGTATCCCGCCAGAGCAGTCCGCCAGTCTGGTTTTGCTTAATGTCCCGCCCGGCGCACAGCTGGTTTTACATTTCACGTTGGTGCCTTCGTGTTTTGAGTGTATCTTGAGGCTCGGAAAGGTTGATGCTTTTGTGTTGCTTGGGGTTGTGAATAAGCTACGTCGTTCATTCCCCCGCTTGGCTTTTGTTAACGGAACCGATGTTTGAGTTCTCGGCTCGCAGGCAAGTGGAGTTTGACACACAGACAGGTGGATAAGGCTCTCAATGCAAAGCTTGTTGAGCAGTCATAGGCCCCACGCCACTCGAAAACCATGCTTGAATTCACAGAACCGTGTTCACGGCTGTAAGCTCGTGAGTATGGAGGGTGGGGATTGCTCGAAGCGAAGTAAGTCTTTCCTGTCTTTTTTTTGGGGGTGGGTCACGAGGTTGAGCCACCCAACTTGGCGCAACGAAACGGGGCTGATGGGAAACCGCCCGCTCAACACTCTCCAAGGCTTGGCTTACAGGAATTCCAGGAAACTCTACAGGAAAAGCCAGCGGAATTCGGGCGTTTTTGGGCCATTTCTCGCATTTCCCGCAGAAAAAAGTAGCGCTGACTTCGGGCGTTTTCGGGGCCATGTCCTGTAGATCTTCGCTGGGTTCCCCAACCTTTCGACACCCGGCGACACCTCCGCGGATCGAATTCTCTCGGATCTTCGAAAGCTCCGCCTCAGGTGAGCCACGGTCAAAACCCGGGTAGATGAAGGTAGCTAAGGGACAAGCCCAACCATAAAGAGCTGCGGATCTCCGCCTTCTTAATTCCTACGTGGTTCTGGGTAGACCGGTAGACCTTTTTGGTACCGAATCGGTTTTGATCTCCGCAGGTGGCTTGGGCCTGGCGGGCTACAACCTGGCGCAGCACCTGCTGATGCAGCCAGCATGCCCCTCCCAGCCCATGCAGGCGGAAGCTGCGTGGAGCTGGGGTTGGCTCATCTTCTTGAAGAATAGAGGGCCCTGTCTACCTGAACAATAGAGGGCGATTCCTGGTTTGCCCGGTGGTTCAATCATGTACCAGGGCCATCTATTTTCCATCAGGGAAATTTACAAACTCAAGAAGTAGAAGCAAGAAGCGAGCAGGGCTATTGAGTAAGCTCTTGGCATTTTTTCTCCCCGGTTCTCTTCATTTTTAGCAGGGGGCTGCCCAAACAGCTGCCCAAAGAACTGCTTAGATGGTCTGCGAGGAATCGCTAAATGGCCAGCGTTGCCCTGGTTGTAAGTCACCAAACATAGGTGTCCTTTTTGGTTGGTTTGCGTAAAAAAATAGAGAGCCCTGGTTTACCTGGTGGTTCAATCATTTGAGGGCCATCTATTATCCAAAAAGGACACCTATGCCACCAAAGCGATGGTTGTATGTCGCTTGTAACCAGGGCGAAGCTAGCCATTGATCTAGGTCCCAGACCATCTAAGTGTCTATGGGTGGAAGTACATACCCCTTGATCATACCCCCTTGGCTTCCGTGGTTTCCAACCCTCTTTGTAAGGGATATGTACCCCTTTTGGGGAGAGGGGTATGAACATCAGCAGGCCTTTTGGGTTCATTTGTCCAAGGGGTATGTAAAAGGGGTATGTACAAGCACCCCTGAAAAGTGGAGATAGTTTGTCTCATGCGGGAAGGTGTGAGGGTAGATGTACGCCTTGGGTAGAGGTAGGCTCGCTTTGCCAAATTGGGTCCCATTGTTTGGTTGCCAAAGGGAATCAAGCCCATAGGTTCCCTTCTAGGAGTACATGACCCACCCCGGGGTTTATTTCCATACCCCACACACAGATTAGAGTCCCCGGTTTGTCACTTTTCACACTTCGCATAGTAGCAAAGCTTTGAAAGGTCTGCTTGACGGATTTTCTGTAGAAGCGTGTAAGATACAGAGGTTTCTTTGCCGAAGAGACATTTTAAGAGACACAATCTCAATTCCGGAACATACCAAGTCAGGTTCTTGTGGAAGAGCCTTGGGGTGGAGGATATTATAGGGGTGATGAACCCTTTAGGGATTTCGGACCACCACAATAAGGAAGGCTTGTGGATTTCCTGGCATACTAGAAGAAGATGCCGCGATCGTCCGTAAGCTCTAGTGGTCGACACCCCAGCAGCGCCGGTGTTTTAGAAATGCTACTAAAAGTAGTGGATGTGGCTGAGTCCGCAAGCTAAAGTGGTCGCAGCAAAGGTTGGCTGCATCAAACTTTTTAACATAGCCAGTGAAGAAGTAGCACTTTTCGAGCTCGACGTGGCTCGGTCTGCTTTGGAGCACCAGTGCTGTAGTAAAGGAAATGCTTCTCCGCGGAGACAGGATGTCCGACAGTCCGTATGCAATCGACGCTCCCAGCATCACCAGTGTTTCAGCACAGGAAAGGCTTTTGCGCGCACAAAGAGAAAGTGCTCGACGCCTGCAGCATCACCAGTGCTTCAATAAAGGAAAGTCTTTTCCGTTGACTAAAAGCAGATGTTGAGAGTGCGTCATGTAAAGTGAGTGGTCGACGCCCCCAGCATCACCAGTGCTGTAGTAAAGGAAACGAAACACTTTTCCGCTTGCGAAACATACGCGTCACCCCGATCCGTAGACTAAATTGGCCGACAGCAGCAAAACTCACGTCAACTGAATTTCGGAAGAGGTGGGCCGGAAGTCGACTGAAGTTCCGTTTGAAAACACATGGCCGTGGGTCAAAACCAATGGTACCATTTTGGGGTAGGTGCACCACCCATTTTAGTCTATTTTAGTGGGGATTGGGATGTTCACTGGGGGTACGGGATTTTGACCCCTGGCCACATCTGAAACTATGAGGCAGATGCCGTGAAGGACATGTCATGGCTCGGTTGGCCCGGTTGGGATGACAGGCGCGCCCCATGCCGGCCCGGAGCTGGAAAACCGCCAATCTTCCAACCTTACAAAATGACGAGCAGCCATGCTGCGGATGGACGAAATCCTGCACCACCTAAGAAACCTTGGTTTCTGATGATTCCCCGTCGTAAATACCATTAAACCTTCTGGACCTTTCAGTCCCTTGGTTCCATTTCGTGGCGCGGTTTCCATGGATTTCGCCGCCATCAGCACGGGCTTACGGATCGGCGGATGGGCGGCCAGGTCCCGGTGCAAGACCTGCGCGCGCCGAGGGCCACGGTGGTGCCGCCGAGCGGCGCCAAGCGCCTGGACTCGATGGGGATGGGGGGGGAAGGTGGGGAAGGTGGGGGCGGGGGTTGTTGGGGAAGGGGGGTTGGGGAAGCGGGGTTGGGGAAGGGGGAGGGAAGGTGTGTGTGTGTGTGTGTGTGTGTGTGTGTGTGTGTGTGTGTGTGTGTGTGTGTGTGTTGAAGTACCCTTTCCGGTTCCTCCAGGTCGAGTTGTTTGAAGCTCCTCTTAACATTGCGTGCCTTCCGTGCGCGCCTTCGCCCTGGCCTGCAGGCTTCCCTTCAATTGTGCGAGCTGCTGTTAGGGAGGTAAGGAGCTACCAGTTCTGTAAGGACGTGGTAGTGTGACACACACATTTGTTGAAGAAACATAGCAACCCTCTAAGACCCGTTGAACAACCATATGACACCAACCCCAACGCCCAACCCCCTTGTTCAAGGGCCATGCCACGTTACCCAACCCTCTTTTCCTAGGAACGAAGGATTGGCTGCACATTTGGTAACAAGAGGAGGTTGTTCTAACGCACACGCCGCCCTTGTTGCCCTCGCGTTTTTCCAAACGCGTTTTAACGCTGAAGCAGCGTGGCTGCATATTCCAAAAGTGTTCCAGGCAGGTTCCGTTCCAAGCCTGACAACACCCAGCTGCTTTTGGCCCCCTCTCTCCCTGCCCTCCTTCCCTCCCTCTTGGCTCCCCTGCTCCTCCTTCCTGGTTTGAAGCCCAGGAATGTCTTCCTTCCCTCCTTCCCTCCTTCCCTCCTTCCCTCCTTCCCTCCTTCCCTCCTTCCCTCCTGCCCTCCTTCCCTCCTTCCCTCCTTCCCTCCTTCCCTCCTTCCCTCCTTCCCTCCTTCCCTCCTTCCCTCCTTCCCTCCTTCCCTCCTTCCCTCCTTCCCTCCTTCCCTCCTTCCCTCCTTCCCTCCTTCCCTCCTTCCCTCCTTCCCTCCTTCCCTCCTTCCCTCCTTCCCTCCTTCCCTCCTTCCCTCCTTCCCTCCTTCCCTCCTTCCCTCCTTCCCTCCTTCCCTCCTTCCCTCCTTCCCTCCTTCCCTCCTTCCCTCCTTCCCTCCTTCCCTCCTTCCCTCCTTCCCTCCTCCCCCCCCCCTTTCCCCCGGTGCCTACCGAGGAATGTCATAATCTCCAGAGGCACGATCGGACATCCGACTTCCTGCCGGGGATTGGGCTGCAAGTTCGCGTCCAAGGAGAGGGGCTGCCGCGAAGGCGAGCCATCGCCGTTTCCGTGGTTTCCGCAAATCGGGGCGGAGATCGAGCGAGAGGAGAAAAAACTGGCTGTGGTGGTCAAAACCGTTTTGGGATCCCATTCTGGGGATATTTTTAGTGTATTTTTTGGGGGTTTTAGGTGCACCACCCCATATTAGATACCATTTTAGTGGTTGGATTGGGATGTTTGCTGGGGGCTAACCGGTTTGGGTTTTGAAAAGCCCATGGCCTAGCTGGGGACCCTCCAGCTCTGGTGCCAAAAGGGGGGGTGGTCTGTCCTTGCCTTTTTGTGAGCTGGTCTCCTTTTTTTTTGTGTTTTTTTTTTTCTGATCGGAGCTCAGGAACGCCACCCTTTTTCTTCTTTTTTGAGTGGGTACCCGCTTTTTTTGTATGTGTGTGTGTGTGGTTGTTTTTTGGGTTTTTAACTGGAGCCCACAAGGAAGACCACCCCAAAAATGGGGCCCTAGTATTTTAAGAGAGACCCAGGTGTACATAATTTTGGGGTTCTCAAATGTTCAAGCTGATTGGTTTGCCATGAGGCCCGGGCATTTTGAGGATGTCACTTTCATGGACACAGATGTCAAAGCGTATCCTCCAAGAGGTAAACTGGTTCCATTTGGGTTCCAAGCAGCTCGCAAGGGTGGGACCATTTGGGTCAGATCGTTTGCCATGGCTTGTTCCAACTTCCGCCGCCAACCAGTTGGGTTTAGAAGAATTGCTCGGTCCTTTTTGTATTCCTTTTCCAGGAGCTCCTTTTTTTTCCTCCCCGCCGTTGAATAGCAGCTTTTTGAAACCGAAGCCACCCCTGAAAGGTTTGAACAAGATCCCTAGAGGTCGATTCGAGGTCTCGGGTTACGCTGCTACTTTATCCGCCCGAACCCCTGAACCCAGGTCATAGGCACGAGAGATGACACCAACTTACTTGAAAGAGGAAGGGGCCACTGCCTTACTTGCGAGAGTTCAGCGTCAAATGCCAATTTGCCAGCACCTGCACGCAAGCACGATCAAGGGAATACGCGCTTGCTTGGCAGGGTTCACAAGTCAAGCACGCCCAACATGTGTCCGTGCGGTCAAGGAAACACCCTCTTTGACAAAATTTCACAAGTCAGAATGGGCCAAGGCTGGTTTACCTTTAAGATCGAGGCCTCGATCACCCGTTGACCATCACGATCTGCATCAATTGGTGCCTCCTGAACTTTTTTCGATCCAGTTCCAAAGGGGGTTCAACCCCATGAAAAGAAAAGGATTGGCAAAGACCCAAGGAGGACGAAACGCCTTGGCTAATGGTGGCGGCTTTAACTTCTTTTTCATGGCTTGGACCCCGGGGGCTGAAACATTGATCACATGATCCAAATTCCATCTTGGAGAATGAATGTCCGGGAGTCCCCGTCCATAAGGGGAGACAGGAGACCTAAGCAATGTGTCTGTCACCTGTGGCCGCATGTCTCCGAGTCCGGTCAGAGGCTTCTCCCAAACTATGCCATTGCAACGGCATTTGTCAAAAGAATTCCCCCGGTTCAGGTGGGTCCAATGCCCGCCTTTCAAACATGGAACCCTTTAACTTATTCCTCCATTTGCTGAAAAATATTTGTTCTTATTTTCCCTTGTTGGTTTTAAAAGGAAATCATCACTAGACATATTGTTACTTTCTCCTGGGGCCAAAACCAAATGGAAGTAGTTCGGGGGTACTTCGCCCAGGGGCGTTTCTGAGTTTTTTGCGTGAGGGGCAGTACTTGCAGTATTTCTTTGGCTGCTCAAAACCCCATGGGGTCCACTTGCCCCTTGCCAGCCCTTTGGAGTTAGCACGGTGCGTCAACCCACCGGTTCCTGTGCGTAGGGTAGCATTCCCGACGGAGACATAGCCACCGTCATAAGGAGTTTGGACAAAGTGTTTTTGTTCTTTCTGGGGTTTCTGAAAATGCTGGAAACCTTTGTGCCGGAAAGGGAGACGAAAAGGAAACAACTTGTTTGGGTTAACAAATTGAGAAACACCCATCCTGTGGATGGTTGCAAAATCCATTTCGCACCACCGTTCAAACTGGTGCGATTTCTGGATTTCGCAACCATCCACTGTCCCTCACTTTGGGATTATTCTTTTCTTATTCGATTTTTTCTTTTTAGGTTCGAGTAGACCACATGGACCACCCATTACCCATGGGTCACCCAGTTTCCCTTTCAAGGGGGATGGTTGCGTCGCTCTCCCAATCCCCTAGGCGAAAGCAAGACGTAACAATCCATTTGCTTCATTTTTTGTCTATTTCCCCTTGTTGGTTTTTTCAAATGAATCTACCATTACTGGACACATGTTCTCGTTTGTTTACATTCAAGTAGAAAGAAACATCTATCGCGCACCTATCTCCTCCCTCTCACTTACTTCCCCCGAAACGGTTCATCTAGAAACTGGGCCTGGAATTCGGCTGCAGTTGGGTTGTGAAAGTGGAGTTGTTGACGGGGTGTTGGGGTTGGGGTGGGGTTGAAGTGTGTGTCGTGAAGTTGGCGGGGCTTGGGGTAAGCCTGAAGCAACCCGCAGACTTGGGGAGGTCGATTAACAAAAACTGCGGATGGTTGCGAAATCCAGAAATCGCACCAAGTAGAAACCATGGGCCACAATGGTTTGTTGGGATTTACGTCGGGGAGTCATCTGAAAGGCGGTGCCTAAGAGGATTTCGTCCATCCGCAGTGTGTTTCATCTCCATTTTCCCAGCCGAAAAGGCACCAAATGCAAATGGAGGTACCTTCTATGCAACCCAGCCGCCAGACCTGGGCCGGTTTGGACGTCCCCCTTTTTGCGCCCTTTCTTTATTCGGCCTCGAGGCTCTGAGTGCCCGCGCTGCCATCTCTGCGTTTGGAGCCGCGCTTCAGAGAAGGCCGCGGAGAGAGCGGAGACCTGAGGCGAGGATCGCGGAGGATCGCTGCTCAAAACCGATTCGGGTAGATGCAAAACCCCCAGATATTTTTTTCGTTTTCCACTCACCAGGCAAAAAAGATAATCTTTTGCTGGGGTCCGATTTTTCCAGCCTAGGATGAAGGTTAGGGACAATCCCAACCAGAAATAGCTGCGGATCTCCGCCTTCTTAATTCATTACATGGTTCTGGGTGCACCTTCTTTTTTACCGGGTTTTGATTGTGGATCACTTGGGGTTTATCCCCACTGTGATTTTTTCCCTTTCGCACCACTGGAAAGAATGGTGGAAACCATGCTGGAAACTATGGTTGAAACCAGAATGTTGGTTGGTAGGTTTGAAAATCCCAGCCCTTAGTTGCTTGTTTCAAAAGTTAGGGACCCATCATGAATCGGATCTCCGGCTTGCGAATTCTTTACACGGTGGTGTAGCATATCAGTACCAGGTGTTGATTATGACCCATATGGGTCTGGGACTTCTCTTGGGATCAGGGTTGTGGGATCACTCGGGGTTTATCTCCATTTCTGTAGCACAAGGGATTGCAAAGCCCAGCAAGAGGAAAATGGAAATAGCAACGAGAAGTACAGTGGATGGTTGAGAAATGCATATGGCACCACTTGGAAACCATGGGAATGAAACCGGAACGTTGGTGGGTATTTACGGTGGAATCATCAGAAGCCGGGGTTTCTGAAAGGTGGTGCAGGATTTCGTCCACTGTAGGGGATTCTGTTGGGATGATTGGACATGGAAACCACAAAGGAAACACACCACCTGGAGGTTCCCTAAGTTGGAGAAACAGCCATAGCATTTTTCTCCTTTCCGAGTTTTTTTTTGGGTTGGTTTAAAGGGAAACAGTGCCGATCTTTTTGTTCCCCTGCTCATGGTACTCTTTCTTATTGAGGCTTTGAGTTTCCGTGGCGGCTTGCCTGATTTTCCCACGTTGGGCGAGATTTGCAACGGAGTCTGTTCGAAGAATGGATGTTGAAGCACTCTTCAAATCGCTTTGAAGCCAGCCTTCTGGTACCCGGCCGCTGGCTGAAGCGTGCCCAACAGGTCACTGAGCATCGGTCAATGCTTCTAGCGGCACGTCCCCAATGTGTCTGAGGATCCTTCTGTTCAGACCATTGGCACCACGATGAAACGGGGTGTATTCAACAAATTGTTTGTGTCTTACAGCGGACCTTCCAACACTCTTTTTCTAGTCGTCTGCAGAGTAACAAGGCGTAAGGGCGTAAGCAAAGGGAAGACCAAAATAAGCCAAGCCCATGGATTCTTGCTGAATGGACCGTCGCTTACATCTTTAATCCGTGTCAATCCGGACGGACCAATATGTTTTGACGAAGCCTTATGATTCGGAGAAAATCCAAAGCTTCTGGATGGAGGGGGGAGTTTCTGACGTGGGAGGGTTTGAGCAGGGTGTCTTTGGGGATGTCCAACTAGCAGGTCGAGGTGGTTCCAGGTTTCTTCTATTCATTGGTGTGTGTGTGTGTGTGCGCGTGTGCGTATGCGCATGAAACCCACCTGAATCAGTATTTTCCGAAAACGGGACATACTGCAACCAAGGCATCCGAGGTGTGGTCACAAGTATCTGTTGACCATGCCTCAACAAGATGTTTGGTTGACTTCAGGAACCCTGAGGGAACCAATCATGTCGAGATGAAGGCTGGTTTTTGGCACCGTGTACCAAAGCAGCGCCGCCGCATTGTGAGGGACCTTCACGGAGGGTGCAAACCGAAGCAAGTGGTTTCCGCCCCCCCGAAAGTCGGCTGGTCCAAGGAGAAGGAACGTCAATGCGCCATCCGGAATCATGGAAGCTGACAAAAAGACACGGATTCTGGGATGGACGTGTTGTTTGTTGTCCTCTTCGCATGGAAGGAAGCATCGTCCACATGAACTGACAAACATGTTGATCAGTTGGTCCATGGGCGAGCAAGTTCTTGCATGGGCCTCTTTCTTCCGGAAAGTGTCCGGCTCGGGCTCGGACTTTGGGGTAGACTGGGCATGTGGCCGAACCGTTTTCTGGCACCGGCAAAGCACGTAGCCCTTCGGCGTGGTTTGGCTTGGAGATTTCAACCTGGCTCTTGTGGAGGCAAAGTGGGAAAGCAAACGAGCGTCTCCCAAAAATCCAGGAGCTACGGACCGTTGGTTTCGGAAGGGAGGGATGCTAGGTTTTTCAGTAGTGCCCTTTGACCAACTTTTTTGGGGAGGGTTCCCCTACTAAAATAGACAAAACCGAAAAAATTGGGGACCAACTTATTCTAACCTCTCAAATCTGGAGGACCTCTCGGATGTGTGGATGCTTTTGGATGAAATCTGCGGGGGTTCCGATGGCTCCTTGGCTTGTTTGGAAGGTCTCCTTTGGCTCCTTTTTTTGCTGCACAGGGGGTTTTCCTGCAGGAGGTTCCATGGGTTTGTTTGACCAAAGTCATGGCTTTTGCAGGGGTTTCATGGGTTTCATGGCTTTTGCTGGGGTCGTTATTTTGATCAAAGTCGCAATATAAGGTTGTTTACCTTGAACCAAACAATGAGGCCAGTTTTGGCTTCTGTCCGAAAATTGGTTCGGCTTTCGGCGCAACACGACCCGAACTTCGTGTGCCAGGTCCCGCCGAGGCAGGAGACTGGCGCTTGGTCCAAGAACCAGTGGCCAGCCCGCCCAGCCAGCGGCCTTGCCGGCCTTCCCTTGAAAGGCCGTGATTTCAGGTAACTCGAGTTGGTGGTTTTGGATTGGTCTTTTCAAGTTGGGGGTCCCGCTTTCTTGTGGTGCTTTTGGGGTCCACCGAATCACCAAACCACCAACTAGAGGGAATCTGATGATTGCGCTTTGCTGCGGACGGCAGCTTCTGCGCGTGGAAGAGGTTGACTTCCGCTGGGAGCCAGAATGGCTCGTTGAAGCTTTCCAGATCAAACATTTCCATGCACTAGTGAACGGCAGTTGCACCGAGCACGAAATGGAACTGCTGAATGATGCATGAGCAAATTATTACGGCCCACTTCTCCAGTTCTTGTCCTTGGGATAGTGTGAGCTCTTTGACCCCGACAGTCCCCAAGCATGCAAGTGTGAGGCTAGCCTGCTAGCCAGGTTGCACGTAATCTCCGCTGCGGCTGTGTCTTTTGCTCGGATAGAGCACTGTTGAGTTGATGGTGCGAAAGTCGCGGATTCTTGCCGACTCTCAAACAAAGCCGTGCGACTGGCTTCCCAAATGAGCCGGCGATCCAAGGACAAGAGAAGGAAGCCAAAGCCGGGTGCAGGTGTTGCGTCGGCAAGTGGTGCAGGCGCCAGAGCAATGCTGATGGGCCGGGAATGCGGAACGGGGGAGAGGTGTTGAAGATGTTAAGCAAGCGTCACTCGCCCCGCTTGAGACAGCAGCCGCCATAGGCAGAGCAAGGTAGGGCGCGCGACCTGGAAGCTCGAACCCTTGTCTGAGAAATCGGTTGGGTGCTCGGTAGAGACCCCAGAGAGCAGGTCAGCGTGAAAGATCTGTAGAAAGCAGGATGTGAGTGCCGCATACGCCCAAAAGAAGGCATTCGCGCACCTTGGCACGAGCCAAAGACTGCCAGACCCCTGACAAGGAGTGCAACTCCGCTAGCTGAAAAGAAAGGCGCAAGGAAGCCCCAAAAGGTGTGCTAAGTGTTTGATGCTGTTTGATGCTGGGAAAGGCATGCCTAGATTGCCGCAGCATTGGATGTGCCAGCACGAGCATGAAACACCTTCGCAGCCGAATCTTATGCGCTGCATGGAATTTGGAGATCGACCCGTGCTTTGCTGTGCTGCTTGAACTTCAGGTGAAGATGCCAGATGTGCAGAACCGGCATGAGAGGTCACAGCAGATGATGAGGCACGTGTGCTACAAAAGCGACTGCAGTAGCTTCGAAGTCGAGCCGGCGTCGCCGCGTCAATCGCGCCGCGACGACGGCGTGAGGTGGATTCCAGCGGGGCCGCTGCCATTGTGACTTTATCTCGGGAAGCTCCCAGTCAAATGGTCATGCCGATAGCTAAACCCTGAGGGGGGAATGTGCGTGTGACACAGGGTGTAGGTATCAATTTGCAGGGTGCTGTTGCATGACGCTGCTGGCAGGATGCCAGCGTTTGCAGGGTGCCAGCAGGTGAGAGCAGGTGATGGAAGATGGTGTTCTCCAACATGAAGTTGCGCGCTGATTCCGCGGCGCGGTGTTACTCGCGAGCGTGATGCAAGATCTGCGCGGGCAGGCGCTGTTGCACCGGCCAAGGTCACGACGTAGCGAAAATCAAGCATACCACGGCTTGAGACTCATTCTTTCTATCTGGGGCCTATGCTGAACACCCCTTGGCTGATTTCCTTTACGTTTTTTCCCCAAAAAGTGCCTTCGTTTTGCTGATGTGCCCACTGCCTTTTTTGCCCGAAGAACTATGAGGCCTCGGTGCAGGCAGTTCATCACCTGCCAGGCCACGAATAAAAGTGGCCGGTGCGCGTGTGAATCATCCGCTCGGTTTTCCTGAGGATCGGTGTGTGGTGATGGGTTGGTGAACCACGATTTAGTCACGTTGTGTTTTTCGCCCTGGAGGCCCCAAACCAAGCCGGCCAAGCATGTGCCCGTTTTGCGTGGCTGGCCAGGAAAGTCTGGCAGCGACTTGCCAAACAAAGTCTGGCCAGCCGCCACTTTTGAGGCTTGATTTATAAGAGCGCGCAGTGCTTTGATATGCCGTGGGTTTTTGCCATCGGCCAAGCTAAGGGGGTTTGACGCAGAAGGGAAATACACCGGAGTGCCCCTGCATGCGACGTTTCAAAATGGATGGGAGCCTTGGATTGGTCCAAAGCCATAGAGAGAGCTCGATCCGGGTGATGTCCGCTTCGTTCATCTGGGGCTCCCATAGGGTCAAAGAAAGGTCACGCCTGCCACCTGAATTCCTGAAGGCCGGCACAGCGAATTCGCTCGGGCAGAGGTCTTCTCGGGCAAGACGTAGGCACGAGAATGCTCTCAAAACCGTATCCCTTCGCAAGTGCTGGAGAAAGGTCGCGCGTTGCGCGCATATCATTCGCAAGCATATCATTCGCGAGGGGCGTACGTTCTGGTCGAGGGTCTGCTCTTTGCAAGTGGGAGCCCCCTCTTGGTTGCTTTGGAAAAGCTAGCAAACCAACCTGGGTTGAAAATGATGACATCACCATTCGTATCTAGAAGTTTCAGAATTCGGACTTGGGTTTAGGGAGGCCAACACTTCACTGTTCTTGGCAAAATTCTTTGTTTTTGTTAATTCTGTTCATTTTTTGGTAGGGGGCTGCAAGAGAAAACGCATTTTTGCTACCAAGGGTTGCGGCACACCAAGCTGAGACCGACTCCGAGGCGCGGCTCTTGTCCTCCGTGGATGCTGGCTCTGGGAGGCCGTGTCTGGCCCTTTCCCCGCGGGTGCCTTTCTGGGAAGGTTCTGGTTCCCTGTTGGACGACCCGCCCGTTTTTTTTTTTTTTTTTTTTCCGGTTTTCTTCTTCCTCTGCCTAGGGTTCCCTTTGATCAATCCGCTCAAAGCCCTTTCCAGGGGGCCGGAAGGGCCGAACATCCACGTGTCTCAAAGTTGGGCATTGGTTTTACCTGATGGCGAAATCAAACCCCAAAAAATGAGGCTTTGTAGTGTAAGCAGTCTCCTTGCGTGTCGATGATAAGACACTCTGAGCCGACAGATGGCACAGATTTCGGCAGGGCAACCATGTCCACGGGTCATACGGGGGTTTCTCCAAATAGAGGACCCCCCTTTGCATGGATTTAAATGTAAACCAAATGGAAATCACCTGCCTGGAGGAATTGGTGCCTATTTTTGCGGAATACCCATCGTGACCTTTGCATATAGTACAGCCATATTATAGCTCGCAAGTTGAAGGCTTCTTCACACAGCCTACGCTTGGGGGTTTAGTCAAGGTCTCCTCAACTATCTTCGAAGGGGCTCCAAAGGGCAAACCCTAAAGCAATTCCGGAGGAGTCGTTGCTTGAGCACTACTTGGCGGCTTAGTACTAGTTAAGCGCTGGTTTTTTGCGTCATATAAGTATTGCGCAAGTATAGATGCAGAAAGCGCGGGTTTGAGCCCAGAAATACGAATCTGTCTCTCAGCCCATTCCTCAAGGCTGATAAATGCCTGGAGTCTCCCATGACCCTTTAAAAATGGGGTCATTCCCCAAAATAATGGGGTCATGGACCCATTTTTAAAGGGTCATGGAGACTCCAGGTATTGCTCAGATGACCGCGTGCTTCTTGGTGAAGCGATGATCTGCTTCCGGTTTTCGGACTTCGGACCTTTGAGCTCTGCAAAGGCGGCGAAAACGAGCACCGCCGCGAAAACGAGCACCGTGCCACTGCCAACATCTCCGGTCGCAAAAAAGGGCGAGAGATGCCGACGATTTGAACGCAACAAAAATCGAGCGCGCGCCTCATTCTCGGCAACACATTTTTTCTTCTTCCGGGTTTCGGAGCGAGACCCATCGAGATTCCATCAACGGAGGGTTCCCTCAGCTGACGTCGGATGGAGAAAAGAGGCAACGCCCACGCCCAAAAACAGACCGATCCTAGACGCCCGGATCCTGAGAAGGACCCCCCGCGCCCACAGCGCCAGCTCTTTTTTGAGGGCTCCTTTTTTTTTGCGTGGTGTTAAAGGGAAACCAAAAGGAGAACCACATGTTGGTTGGGTCCGAATCCTGAAAAACAGACATGCCTGGATGGATGTTCATTAGCGGCAAGCCGATTTCTCAGAAAGCGCTGTTTGATCAGGCCTTGAAAGCCTGCAACACCCATTCCGACTGAAGCCAACGACCCGTTCGAAGGGTGACGGATTTATTTTTGCATGGGCCTGGTATTGCTTTGTGGCTGACCCTGAAGTCCTTTGTTCTGAGGTAGAAGAGGAAGGTGTTTCTTTTTTCGGCTTCTAAAAAAAGATCTGGGGATCTGTGCTTGGTTTTTCGGCCGAACATCCTTAGCAAGCGGGCAAGACGGTCTCGGTTTTTTCCATTTCGAGGCGCCTCGTCCCGCAGGCTGAGCTTCAGCCAGTTCCAGAGAGCGCTGCAGGAGGAGCTCCGGTTCGGACGCTGGAGCTTCTTTGGGCCTTTGGGACGGGTTGAGCGCAGCTCGGAGTGTTCAGGCGCTGGGGCTCCGCGCTGGGAAAGGGTTTCTGCTTCACCCGAAGCGGATTCATTCCCCTTTGGCTTCTTCGGGGCGGAGCTTTCAGCGGGGGGGGGGGGGGGGAAGGAGCGAATGCAGCGAGTGACCAGGCCAGTCGAAGAAAATCGGAGGCCTCCCTTTTGTTTCCTTGGCCGAGTCGACCCGATCGACTCGGTCGAACAGGGAAAAAAACCTGTTAGCAGGTGAGCGGATTTTCCCAGGGGAAGATACGAATCAGAGCTACATGTGTCTTTCTTTGGGGGACCCTCCTTTGGGCTGGGTTTGAAAGGGACGCCAAAAGGGAAACGGCCAATTTTCAGGGTTCCCCCCCTTTTGAGACACGCCCACATCGCAGATCTTCTGAGCACCGCAGGAGTGGCGTGCTTTCGTTTGGCAAAGGCTTTGTGGCTGGACCGCCCACACATAAACACGGGTTGGCGATAGCATTCCAGCGATTTGGGCGCGTCAAGCGCCACAAAATACAAGGTCTATTCACCGAAGTATTCGCCCTCAGCTTCTTTCTGCTAGTTACCTTACCAGGGGAGTGATTGCATCTAGCTTGACGCCGGCCTGAGGGGTTCCCACGGCAGACTCCCAGGTTCCCGGGGTCCGGAGCGCCGGGGATATTTTGGCGATCCTGGCGCGTGTCGAGCGTGAGGATTCTGGCGATCCTGGCGCGGGAGTGCGGCCCCAAGTCGCTGGGAAGCTGGTGACATACATATAAGGAAGGTATCAACTCTTTGCTTGGTGTTGAAGGGAAGCCAGAAGGGGGTTGGATGGTTGGTTGCATGGTTGGTTGGCTGGCTGGCTGGTTGGATGGACGCATGGTTGGTGGGTGGGTGGGTGGGTGAGTTGGGTTGGGTTGGGTTGGGTTGGGTTGGTTGGATGGTTGACCCTATTTCGAGACACACACACACACACATACACACGCACTGTCTACTGCAAGAGGGCCATGCACCATCCGATCAGACACGGATGATCCGGTTGTATCTCTTGACAACGAGTTTGGATACCAATTCCACCAGGGAATCCCTGAAAAGTGGCTAGATGATGTCCACCAAAGGGTCACCAATATATTCGGCGGTTCTCAGCCGCCCGCCTAGGTGTCTAGTCTTTTTTGCGGTTTGGTGGGGGGCCATTCAACCCACAAACAGTCAAAAGCTTTCGCGGGGGATCCGAATCGGACAGCCCAGTTTAAATTCGTGGGGCCACTGCATCGCTCCCAACTGCAGAGAGAATATGCACCGCAAAGTGGACTCGTTCTGGGAGAGCTACGAATCTGGCCGGGCGAAGAGGGCAAGCCCTTGCCGTTCTAGGGGTAACTTCCATGTCCATTCTTTCCAGGGATCTGGATCTTTCTCGAAAACCACCAAAAACCCTGCTTGGAAATTGCGATGGGTTTTTGAAAAGAACGATGGCTGAAAAGAACCGACAAGAGATCAACCCCTACTTGGATGGTCTGGGAGTTAGCTAAAGGACTAGTAACCCTGGTTGTAACCTTACAATGGTTCTAAGTCCCCTGTAACTAGGTTAACCATTTAGCCAAGTCCCAGACCATCTAAGTAGAGTTCTGGCGCCTATGGCGCGGCATATCACCTCCACCAGGCGGGCCGCCCCAACGTCTTCACAGACCAGGCGCTTCGGCTCAGCTTTCGCGCGCGGAGAGGCGGCTCAATCGCCGCGGATGGCTGTCGCGCGCGGAGGTCGCGCGGATGCCGCGCGGACCATGGGGCCTTTCCGGCTTAGGCGTGTGCTTGTTTGAGGCGGCTTTTTGGTTCCCTTACCCTTTGGCACAACATGAACCCCGCCAGAGAAAGGGTGCCTTTTGGAGGAGATTGGTCTTTCAGGAACCCCCACGATCAGCTTCCATGGCAATGTGGATGGGAGGGCAAATCAACCTGAATGAACGACATGGTCGGCCTCGGGAAAAGCTACGACAGGCTGAGCCCCCGCGCAAACATGGGCCCACGCCAGCATCTCCAATCCGCACCAGCACCTCAAGCGCCGCAAACAGCACCCCTCTCTGCATGCCTCCTACCGTTAATCTTGGAAAGATGTGCCCGCACTGCCACCACTACCTCAAACAGCAAGCACACAGCACCTACACCAGCACTTCAAACTACACGCCTCCTAGCACCAGCCCATCAATCTCGCAAATCACTTTCCCCTCTTTATTCGAAGTTAGAGCCCCTTTAGCGTTCAGCTATTTGCGGTTTCCTTTTGGCTTCCCCTTTAAAATCATCCAAAAAGGGGCACTCTAATGACACGCCGAGGTGGCCAAGAGTTTCTATGGGGAACCTTGAAAGTGATTAGTTTCATGAATCCCACCAATTCTGATGTCCACCATTTCGGGACTATTCAAACGCAAAGCCTTTCTTGTTGAGAGCCGTGGATGGACGAAATCCTGCACCACCGAAGGAACCTTGGTTTCTGATGATGCGCCAACGTAAATACCAACAACCCTTATGGTTTCATTCCCATGGTTTTCATTTCGTGGGCGAATTTCGTCCATCCACGGTAGGATTCTTCAAGGTTAAAAGGGCCACCCAGACTTGCTGGTGCTCAGCGGGGAATCAGGGAAGGACCCGAATACACCATCCAACTGGTGGTTTCCTTTCTTCGGGGACCAAAGCCTGGGTTCATTCAACCCGCAGTTATTATGGGCACCTGGGCTCATTCAACCGCAGTCCCTATCGCAGCAGATTTTTGTCCATTCCAAGAACCTTGCCTAAACCTTTCCGGCTCAGTCTCACATGTGCCCATGAGCCACGCTTCCCTTGCAACCACCCCCCCACCCATCGCGACCCCGATCGCGCTTGCAAGCGACGACGCCTTTGCCCTTCCGAAGGCCAAGTCCATCATCGCGGACAACGCCGGCGCGCCCAAGCCCCCCGCACCCCGAGGCGGGGCGGCGGGGCGGCGGGGCGGCCGGGCCGAGTCGAGTGGGGTCAAGACGGCTTGAGATCCCTAGGCTTGCCAATTGGTGCCCTTCGTAACCCCTTTTTTTGGTTGGGAGATTCGGTTCCCCTAAAATAGACGTCAGAAAAAGAGGGTACCAACTTATTCTAACCTCTCTACTGGAGGACCTAGTATCATCAAATGCTGTTTTTTTTTTTTTTTCTAAGACCACCCGAACACATGGTGTGGTTTATGTGTGTTTTGTCGTGGTGCGAGAAATCGCACGCGACCCGTGGAAGGTGGCATTTCCGGTGCAATACAGGCAGCGGGCCCCAAGAAAAGCCTGCGAAAAGCAGCAGGTCCTTTTTGCTGCGTGTGGCACCACAAGAGGTGTGTTCGCATTTCTTCCACGTCTCTCAGGCACAACTGGTCAGATCCGGTATGATCATTTCTAAATCCTCCTACCTCCTGTCACAAAGCATTCACAGCCTCTCCAACAGAAGAAACAAATCGACATAAGTTGGCAATTCCGCCGCCCCGTTGCAACGCCCTTTCGGAACAGGGTGCTTGCGGTGGCTTCAGGAGTTCTGCACTATTCGCGCTGTTTCGCGTTTAGATTTTCAGGCAGGGTCTTTGGAGACAAGTTGCCATCTACCGGAGCCGCGTTTCAGTTCGATCCCCCGATGTGGGCGCCCCAAGCGACTTTCTGCCCGTGGGGCGCACAGGTGTCCTTTTTGGTGGATTTGGTTGGAAAATAGGTTGGGCGATCCCTGGTCACCTGGTTCCATCATCTACCAGAGCCATCTATTTACGAAAAATGGACACCCATGATCACAGCCCTGATCTGCAGCATTTGCTCTCCTTCGCGCTTGCGCCTACCAGGGAATCGTTTGCCTGGTTCTATCAACTACCAGGGCTTAGCTGGTGGTTCAATCAACTACCTCAAAAAAGAGGACGCCAAAAAGGGCTTGCCAGGGCTTACCTGGTGGAAATCCATCATTTTCCGTCCCAAAACGGCGCCTACGGAGTGGGTGCCGTGGGGCGTGTGCGTCTGCTTCGAGTCAGGGGACCACTGCCGGGCGCACACGGACATCTCGGAGGAGGACTTTGTGAAGGCGCAGTAAATGTCCACATAGGTGTCCTTTTTAGTTGTTTTGGTAGAAAAATAGATGGCGATTCCTGGATCACCTGGTGGTTTAATCATCGACAGGGTTTCCCCTAAAAGGACACCTATGAATGTCCGCCGTTGCGAGCTTCCGAAGGGGGCATTCATTCAAGTTCCCCCCCCCCCCCGCCAAGAAAAAGACACAAGGCAAAAAGGGATACTCTGCGATTTGGATACGCCGATTCAGATGTTCTGGTTGTTTTGCTGCATCCCGTGGCATCCTTTGAGTGGGAAGACACCCAAGGACCCTGTTGAGGATGGTGGGTTTGCCTGATTTCAAGGCTTGGTTTCGAATGCCCACTCCATTGTCCTCACTAAATCCCTCTCCCCCCAAGAAAAGGAAGAAGAAGAAGAACAGGAAGAAGAAGAAGCAGAAAGAAGAAGAAGAACAAGATGAAGAAGAAGAAGAAGAAGAAGAAGAAGAAGAAGAAGAAGAAGAAGAACAAGATGAAGAAGATGAAGAAGAAGAAGAAGCAGAAAGAAGAAGAAGAAGAAGCAGAAAGAAGAAGCAACACAAGACCGGGCACTCACTCAAGTTCCCATGTCCTCCAGTAGATTAGGGCGCTGCTAGACGATTGGCGTTTGGCTTGCTTTATTGTTTCTCCGGATGGCTGTGGGCCAAAAACAATGGGATCCCATTTTGGGGTAGGTGCAACACCCATTTTAGAACCTATAGTGGGAATTGGGATGTTCACTGGGTACGATTTGGATTTTGACCCATGGCCAGATCTTGTCAGATGGCCCTGAGTTGTCACCCAGGCCTTTGGCCGTTCTCGCGGGGTCGACATGAACAGCCGGACCATGAACAACCGGACGGCGAGGACAAGTTTGCAAGTATTCCCAAATGTAAACTTTGGTTCAACGTGACCCTGCTCAAACATATCTGAAGACACGGCACTTTGCGTTCATGGGTCGTGTCCTCACATCTTGAATGGCTTGAACAAAGGGGACGCCACAACGAAACCAACCGCTTGCAGTGCCTCTGATTTAGAGAGGTACAGAGTCGTTGCTGTAGCTTCCCCCCAAAGGGAGATCTGAGAGAAGACAAAAAGGGAATGTTTTCTCCAAAACCGTCACATCAAGAAACTTGGGCGTCTTGCAACGGATAACCTTCCACTTTAACCTTTGACCTTTCACTTCTTGAAACATGACTGAAGACTTCCACCACCCAACACCTCCATCATTTTCTAAAGGTTCCTCTGCACATCTCTGGTTAGAATACCCGGCCACAGGGGTCTTTTCTTGCTGGTGCGATAGGTTGGGAGAATGTGGTTGAATGAACCCAGGGCTTTGGCCCCCGAAGAAAGGAAACCAGTGGGATGGTGTTTCTTGTCATTCCATTTCCTGCATCTCTCAAACCAGCAAGCAGCCAAACTTCCATTGAACCCAGTGTTCTCCTTTTCCTCTTGGCATACCCTCTAGTATTGTACTCTGCTTAGAGTGGCCCTTGAAGAACCCTAAGGAATCAATCCTACTGTGGGTGGTTGCGAACTCCACCCGCACGAAATGAAACAAATCCCATGGCAGTTCGACACAAATGGAATCCATGGAAATATGAAAACCATCACGACATGAAAAAAACATGGACATATGAAACAAATTGAAACCCATCAGATGAGTCGCCATGAGTCGACATTTCTTCCCCAGCCGATTGCCATGCGACGCGCGCTTTTTTCGTCAGGCGGGGCAAATGGCCAGCAAGGTGCAAGCGCGGGGACCCGGTTTTGGGTGGCAGTTCTGTCTTTTTTTTTTGGGGGGGGGTGGGCGCGGATGTGGCGTGCTGTCTTTCTTCTTGTTTTTTTGTTGGGGGGGGGGGTGGGTGGGCGGGTCATTTGAAGTTGTTTTTTTATTTTTCTGTTTTTTTCCTCTTTTTTTTTGTGGGGGGGAGGAGTGAAAAGTCGTAGGTTTGGTTTCAAACCGTTTTTGTTGGCCGCTCAAGTTGATGGGTCCAAGAAGTGGCAGTTTCCGTGAAAGCCCCAGACACTATCCTTTTCACTTTGAGATGGGTTTCGTCTTCCATATTGTTCACACTCCTCCCAGGTACAATCCGTTAGGCTTGCACCTGCGCTACCGGTTCCGCCCCTCAGCTCAAGCCGTCCTCGATGTAGGTCATCACC
This sequence comes from Effrenium voratum, assembly GCA_963377175.1. NCBI lineage: Eukaryota > Dinophyceae > Suessiales > Symbiodiniaceae > Effrenium > Effrenium voratum. Next base: position 940,334 of record CAUJNA010000224.1, on the reverse strand, counting down.
CCGGGATCCTGGCGTACCCCCTCCCTCTGACTCCGGCGCATCGTCGGCACCGGTCGAAGGCATCCCACCTCCGTGTTGCCGCCAAAGTGGGGCAGTTCAGGGAGTAATGGTACCTGACCCCGTAGTCTGTGGTGAGCACCGGCTTCCAGTCCCTCACGATGACGGGGACCGAAGGCTCCTCTTCTACGTCTTGCATCCGGAGCTCCTGTGCGAAGCACCATGTGCAGACATACCTTGCCTCTGCTCGACTTCCGGCGCACTCTCTGGTGTGGTGTGCGATCCTGTCCTTCTTGTTGAAGAACAGCTCTTCGTCCGGAATGTCCCACCTTTCGTTGTGCACCTCTTCCTCGATCTGGACCAGTTGCCGCTCTTGATCATCTGCTGGCGGTTGGTCCTCCCTCCTCCAAGGCGGAGTGGGGTGTCTCCTCGCATAATCTCTCCTCCATGGTGCATTGACGATCGGCTTCCCTTTTCCTTTTCCAGAGCCGATTCCACCCTTTCCCTTCTCCAACGGCCTCCTCATGGCCTCTGGTGCTGCTTTTGATCTAGCACCCAATGCTTCCGACCCTCCGCCACCTCCGGTAGTAGTGGATCTTCTCCTTGTAGTTGATGCCGATGCTCTCGACGACGATGAAGCCTCTTCTTCCGACTCCTCTTCGTCGTCACCCGCCGGCATCTTGTTGTGTCCACGCATCGCCCTTATAGACGCATATTCCCCTCTGCTTCTCTTCTCGCATGCCTCTTTCACCATCGCCGTCACCTTGATTGCCAGAGCCGTGAAGAGGGCCACCAGGATGCCGAAGCCGACCAGGGCATTGTAGTCTCCCTGATCTTCTTCTTCGACTTTCTCCTCTTTCGCTGCCACTGCCTGGACTTGCATGCAGCATGCCAAAATGGCCAACGCTGCCTTTCCTTTTTCCAGGTCCACCTCCAGGGCTCCTCCTTCTTCTGGCTTTGGTGCTCCAATCTCCACCAAACCTGCCATCTTGCGCAGATCACGTAGGCGAGTTCCCGGCAGACACTTCGTGCCCATGTCGGCGACCAGATTGGCGCCCGTCCGATGCACTATCCGCCAGTCCCCCATCTGCACTCTCCATCTCACATAGAACGCTCTCAGACGAAGATGACGCGTCCGCCACGATCCAGCATCTCCTGTGCACAGCGAGACCGCCGCTTGGTTGTCCCCAATCAACGTCCGCGAATAGTCCATCTCCGTCTTGATCTCCTGGATCAACGCGTCTACCGAGTCCCCAAGAACCATTCCCTCTATCATCTCCATCAGCTCGGACTCGGCTGTCGACAGCGTAGGGAAGCTCTGCCTCGAAGATCTCCACGCCAGCATTGATCCCTGCCATTTGACCATTACACAGCCATGGCTAATCTCGCCGCCCGGCGCGAAGCTCGCATCCGTGATCACCTCCAAGCCCGCTCCTCTACTTTCTTCCATCTGCGTCCTCCCCCATGTCCTTGTCCAGCAGGATGCCCTCCGTCTTGGTCGCGTTGAAGTACCGCAGTGTTTGGGTCGCGGTTCTCTGCACCCATCGTGGAGCCTTGGACACGAAGCTCGACATTCTCGAAACCACGTAGGCCAGGTCAGGTCTACTCCGGGTGACCAGCCAAATCAACTCGCCCACCAGGCGCTGACCCGTCTGAATCTCCTCCGCCGTGACCCCGATCTCTGCCTCTGGCTCGCTGCACTCCTTGCTCATGGGGATCACCGACTTGCCAGTGACATTGTTCCGATCGATGATCTCCTTGATGTAGTCCATCTGGTCCAAGGTGATCCCCTGCTCCGTCACAGAGATGTTCACCCCGCAGAACCTTACCGGCTCCTTGCCGAACCAGCTCTCCTCTGATGATTCCCACGTGCCCTTGATCTTTTCCATGAGGGCCTGAGGCACTCCTTCCACGCCCAACGGCATGAAGTCGTCCACGTAGACTAGCAGTAGGCCGACCAGCTCCTCCGGATTCAAGTCGTCCTCTACCTTCTTCACCAGCCACAGATTCGGTTCGCTCCTCATCTGCTCCAACTTCAGCCAACGCTTGCCATAGCTGATTCTCCACCTCCTCATCTCGTCGTCCCTGTAGTCCGACCAGCACCTCGGACTCTGTCGTAGGCCGTACATTGCCTTGTTGACGATCCACAGCTCCCCTTTGGGTATCAACCCCATCCGGACCAGTACTGCCGGCGGTCGCATGGCCACCGTCAGCTCTCCTTCCTGGTCAACTGCCTGCAGCGGGGCATTCAGGAAGGCTCCTTTCACGTCCACAGTGCCTCCTTGCCACCCGCGAACCGCCGCCTCCTTCAACGCCAACCGCAAAGCCACCACGTCCGTGCCCCCCGCGAAGAGCGGCATGGCCTCGTGAGACTCCCCGTAGTTGCCGCACACCACCAGTCGGCACTTACGCTTCCTTCCTGGTTTGATTGTGAACACCCCCTTACCGGGTAGTACTTGCACCCGTGGGTTGTTCTCCAGCAGCTCCCTCGCCGATGCCGGGTTGAGCCTGGTGATTGCACCCTTTTCTTCCACGATGGTGTCCAGCTCCTTCTTCATGGGTGCTTTCCAATCCTCCAGGTTCATCTCCACCTCCTTGGCACTGACGATCTTGGTCTGGAGTATCTGCTCCTCATCTTTTTCCACCTCTGTGCTGCTCCTCAACTCCTCTTCTTCCTTCTTCAAACCTTCTAGGGCTTTCACCACAATGTCCATCACCTCCGGCTCGTCGTTCGTCACCGCCTTCTCTTCCTCCTCTATTGTGGATCTGAGCGCCCGCAACCTCACCAGAACCCCTTCGTCTTCCAACACCTTCTTCTGGGTCTTATCTCTTATCCTCCTCCGGACACGATAGGGTTCCTCCGGCTCGCGCTCTTCTCCCTCATCACCTCTCCTTTCCACGAATTGCCACCCGTCCACTGGCTCCGGGAGAGGTTTCCAGTGGTGCAGCACATAAGCAGCCACCTGGACTGTTCCATCCTCTCTCATCACAGCGTGACCGTTCGGTACGTCCACCACCGGGGCCAAATACTTCCCCTTGACGTGCCTTGGGCCCAGCTCCTCTGACTTCCACTTCCTTTTCTTCACCATTACCTCCTGGCAGAATCTGGGTATCGTGCCCTCTTTTCTCTGCCTTGTTTTCTTATCCTTCTCCACCACATACCGAGCTGCAGCTGGCCACCACTGTCCATCCACCTCGGCTGCAAAGAGCACTCTCCTCATTCTTGACTTCAAGTGCTTGATGGCCACTTCTGCTCGCCCATTTGATCTCCAATCATCTGCCGCCGTACTCGTCTTCGCGATGTCCCGGTTGAAGCACCACCGGCGCAAGGCATGGTTCATGAACTCCTTGCCCCTGTCGCTATGCAATCGCGCCACTGGAAAACCTTGGCGCTTCAATTCCAGATACATCGTCTGTATGGCGTCCAAAGCTTCTTTGCCTCCTTTCGTCGAGAGAGGCACTGCCAGCGTGTGGATTTCAATCTCCAGCGGCTCCTCTCTCTTCTCCTCATCCTCTTCGTACTCGTCCAGGTCACCTTCTTCCATCTCTCCATCTTCCTGTTCTCCGACCAACTCCTCCAGCTCGAAGTCCCAGATCCCTTCTGGGGGTTCTGGATCAGCCGGATCATGAGGGTCTCCTTCTTCCTTCTCTTCTTCTTGAGGCTCTTCCTCCTCCGGGCCCTCTAGCTGGAAAATCGTCCGCCCGGCCCATCGGCTCTCGTCCTCAAAGACCTTTTCCGTCTTTTCGGCATTCCTCCAGTCGTCCATGAACATCTTCATCGGACCATCTTTAGTTGTCCGTGCTATGGTCCTCCTCCGTCCCCGTAGTCGCTCCACAGGCACCGGACATCCTGGGGCATCGTCAGGGAAGAACCTTACCTTCCGGTGGCTCTTGTGCACCCTGATCACGTACTTGCCGTTGGCGCTGGTGGTCCAGTAGTCCTCCGGTCGTTGCCCGGGTTGGTCCGGTTTCTTGACCTCCTCCAGGCCCTTCGCCTTGCCAGCTTCTCCACCTCCATCTCGTTCCTTCTCCGGGATCTCCTCAGACTTCAGCGGATTCTTCGGCCATGTGTACGCGCCCACAAGCATGTACTTGCAGCTCCGCCCGTCGATGTCTCTTCCCTTCTTCAGCGGTCCGGCCAAATCCAACGAAAGGCAGTAGGCGTGCTTGTGCTTGATCCTCCTATGGGGTCGGTCTTGACCACTCGCCTCCTGACAAACTCGGCAGTCCCTCCTCATCGGGCAATGTCCCGCCGCGATGTGCTCCTGCCAACTCAGCTTCCGCAGCTTCACCACCTGCTTCCTGACCTGCGTCAGAATCGCTCTCGCCACTTCTCTCATGAGTCCCGGAGCCCACCTTGCGAGGTTCTTCGAGTCTCTGAGGTCCACCTCTTCCATCCGGGCTCTTGACACCAGCCCGGTCACCCTTCTCTCAGGCAGGTCGATGTAGAGGTTGGTCCCCAATGTCGTCGGCTTTTGTGCCGCTCCTCCGAAGTCCCCCTGGTAGAACTCGTACTCGGCCATGCCTTCCATCTCCTCACATGCTTCCCACTGGGTCGTCCCCCAGAAGGTCGGGCATCCAGGCATGTATTTCCTGGGATCCGCCGGCTGCTCCAACACGAAGCCAACCTGTGGGCCTCCCTTCGCATTCCGCGCTTCTTCCGCCACCAGGTAGATGGCTAACATCCGCCACATCATCACGTCGTCCTCCCAGACCGCCTTTTTCTCATGCGGCGTGAGGTCGCTCCTCCCAAACGGCTCTTCCGGTGACCTCACCGGTCTTGGACCACCGCCAGGTAGTGGATAATGTCGGAGCACACTCCTGGTCCGGCAGTTCGGTCCACCCACCACCGCATCGAAACGGGAATCCAACGTGCCCCGCAGCAGGGCTGCATAGAGTTCGTCCGACATCATGTCGTGCTCCGGCCCACGCTGCAAGTCAATCTCCAAGACGTCCATGTGATCGCCTCCAAGCTCCTTCACCGCCCTTTCCAGGGTGTATCCTTCACGGGGTCCCGCGTATAGGTGCAGGATGGCTTTCCGGCCTTTCTGCTCCAAGGACCTTCTCCGTCTCCGATTCCATGGGATTGCCCGCAATGTTTCCGCCGGCTCCACCAGAACCTTCCTTCGCACCTCCTCCGGTAGGTCACGAAACGCAGGATGTAGTTCCACCACCTTTCTGACCGTTTCCCAGTCCAGGACCTTCTTTAGCTTTACTTCGCTAATCCGGCCCTTCCTTTTCTCCTTCCCCTTTTTCTCAAGCTCCTCGAGCAACTTCGTCGCCGTCCGCTGGGTCACATAGGGGCATCCATCCTCCATGTGAATCCGCAAAGCTCCCAGCTCTGGATGTACCACGCGGCACTCATCCCCATCCCACGTCACCACGCAGTGCAACCTCTCCACCAGCAGACCCAACGGAATGATGGAGCCCACGCCCTCGTTCTCCTGGACGATGATGCCTCCCTCCGTGATCCGCATGACTTTCATCTCTCCTCCGGCCAGGGCAACATCGATCTCGTCCAGATTCTCGATGTCTTCACCTTCTTGCCGGGCACGTAGAGGATGCGTAGCTCCCGAGTCCAGTAGCCCACCATCACTCCACCTCCCCTGAGCGTTTACCTGGGCCCTTTTGAGAGACCCAGATCTCAACCCATTCAACTGTTTCTGCAGGTCGTCCAAGCGGTCGTTTCTCTCGTCCACCTTTTTGACTCCCTGCGAGGCGTTGAGGCTCCGTAGCATTTTTGCTGCTTCCTGCAACACCCCACCCATAGATTCGTCTTTCCTCGAATCTTCCACCACCGTTTCCTTCTCCCGGGTCGGCTTGATCTCCTCCTTCTTGGGTGAGGGTGCCGAAGCCGGTGTCGTCGCCACGTCGTTTTCCTGGGCCACCCTTCTCACAGCCGCCGGCTTCTCAGGTGATGTCGGCTTCTGCTTTCTGGGGCAGTCTTTCCTCATGTGTTCCACTGATCCACACTCCCAGCAGCGTCCTCTTGCGGTCTCATCCGTGGGATGCTGCCACTCACAACTCCGGCCCTTTCTGCAGCCGGTGTCCTTCATGTAGAACCTGCAAACTAGGTCTCTACGTCCCGTCCCCTGCTCCTTCTCTGTCTCGACCTTCCGGATCTTGGCGTCCACGGGTTTTGTCACCTTTCTCTCACCCCCCTGGTTGCTCTGTTCCAGTTCGGCCAAGACATGCTCCGCGAACTGCTGCACCGTTCCATGCGTCGGCACGCTGTCCACCCGCAGCGTGTTCCGGGCAAGGGAAATCCGGAACGTCAGCTCCCGGTTCGTCTCCACCACTTTCCGAATCATCTTGCTGAGGCCCCTCATCATCACCGTGGGGTCTGGCAACGCCAAGTTCATCTCGCTCGCCCGCCGCCTCCACCTCAGCCACTTTCTCAAACTCTTGAGCGCCTCCGGGATCGTAGCAGCTTCCACCGGCTCCTCCAACGCCCGTAGGACCACTCCTTTTTCTCCAAGGCCTCCTGGTTGATACACTACCAGAAGCCTACAGATCGCCCCGTAGGCCGACACCGTATTCGTGGCGATCATCTCGTCTCTCACTGTCTCCGGAACCGCCTGGATGATGAGCGAAGCTGCCCGCCTTTCCAACCGACTCCATTTCCGTACCCCCAACACCTCAGGCGTCTTGGGCACCATGTTGACCCTATGCAGCGGGATCTCCTTCATGTACTCCTCGTACCACTCGCGGGCCTCCTTTAAGAGTAGGTCCCACCATTCCATCGAGCTATCACTCAGGTCCGACATCAGGGGATGGATGATGGTGAACCAGTCCCCTAGATCTATCGGACCATTCTCTGGGCTAAACTCGCCCAGGCGAGGCAACTCCGCGAAGCCCGCCTTGACCGTCTCGATGGTCTCCTTCTTCTCCTTCTGCTCCAAGAGCTGCTTCTGCATCATCTGCATGCCCTCCATGAGCTTCAACATTACGTCCATTTGGTGGCCATCCTTTCCGGATCCAGCCACATCACTTGCCCTTTCCGAGGCACCACCATCCTGCTCATCCCGAGCATTTCCTTTTTCACCACCAGCTCCAAGTCCGCCTTCTCCGCCCTTGCCATTCGAGTGGTCGCGGGTCGGGCCGTAGGGCTCGTGGTTCTGATTGTCCCTGACCGTGCTCATGCCGTTCACCTTTTCCCGGCTCTCCGGCGTGCCGTAGTCAGCGTCCGTCTCCTTTCCTTGTTTCTTCAGCACTTCCACCTCATGCTGAAGCCTCTGATTCCGTGTCATCAGCTCCTGCATCATCTGCATGAGGTAGACCGGGTCCACTCCCGGTGCCGATGGTGTCGTCCTCGTATCCTGAGACGCCGCCATCATCTTCATCATCTGGCCCTCCGGCTCCGGATTCTCCATGGGTAGGTACCTCGGTCGAAGTTGGCCACCACCCGGAGTGTCTCCCTCCAGGTTACTCTCCACGGGCAAGTGCGCCGGCCTCGGTTGGTCCATCCGCGGTCCCCTCAGCAACGGTGCTTTCTCGTCCCACTTGTTGAACTCTCTGAGCTGCTCCGGGGTGAACAGAGGCTTCATGGCTTCTGGCTCTCCTTCCGGTCCATTTGGCCACCTGCGTGGAGGCTCCGGATCGAGTTCCTCCTCGCCCTGGCCTGGCTTGAGCGGTGTTGCCGTGAGCTCAAGCGGCCTCACCACCTCCACCATCCTCCTCGGAGGCCTTCTGCCTCCAGCATAGGGCACCATTTCCTGCCCTATGATCTCCAGGCTCTCCACCTCCGGTTCTTCTCCATCGGCAGAATCGAGCCTTTCTCGAGGTTCTCCACTTCCTGATGCCCTTGTCGGTTCCATTGCCGAGCGAGGGCCCCTGTTTTAGGGGTTTGGGCTCATAACCTGTGGTGCCGCTATTCAGAAGCGGTCTTTTCCTCGACACAAAAACGGCTCCATTGTGCATGGTTTGGTTGCCTATGCATGAACCCCTATTGTTCACAGTACAATTTTGGGCTAGGTGAATTCACCACCCATTTTAGAACCTATGTTAGTGGGGATTGGGATGTTCACTGGGAGTACGGGGTTTTGACCCATAGCCACCTGATCGTCCATTGAGCGAACCCATGAGTTCCATGAGTTCCATGCGTTCCATGCGGCCCGCCGACCCAAAACCCACAGCGCCTTTTGCAGGCCTCGGCGACTCAGCGGGCCTGCTGAGGCGCAGGGCCCCTTCCGTGGCAACGTGGTGGTGCCGACCAACGAGGTCTCCAGGGGCAATCCCTTGGTGCGCCAGGACTTCGGGGAGCGGCTTGGGGCTGAGCGGCTGAGGGGCTGAGGGGGGAAGGCTTGGGAGGGGAAAGGCTTGGGAGTTTGTTTTGTATATATATATATATATATATAGATACTTTGTTAATGTTGAAACGCATGTGGAAACATGAACTGTGTTTGCAATGCTTGACCATAATGGCGCATGCCATTTTGGCTCAAGCTTTGCCCTGGGTTCTTTGAACCCAATTTGTATGAAAAAGATTTGAGTTTGAACACCCCCGAACTAACCCCGATCAAGCAATGGCTTCCTCGGCAACCTCGGCAACCTCCTTCGAGCTGATTGAGGACCAGACGCTCACCGCGGAGGAGGTGGAAATGGCCAGCCAGGAGGCCCAGGAAATTCGCACACGCGAGGCGGCAGTGGCGGCCGGCCTGGTGTTGGACGAGCCCGAGGCCCCCCCATCGGCTTCGGCTACCGACGTGATGAACGACCTCTCCAGTGCACTGGAGCGTCTCCGTGTGGCGTTTGCCACACCGACTTCCGGCTTGGGTGCCCCTGGCCCCGCCGAGGAGGAGGACAAGGACATGGAAGATGCGGACGCCACGGAGCGGGCTACTCCACTGGAAGAGGCACAGACACCACCCACGAAGAGGCTGAAGGGTTTCGTGGCGGCTTCCCAGAAGACCACGGCTCATGTGAACAAACCGGTCTCCCTGGTGCCGGTGGAGGGCCGTCCCGGCTACTTCAAGTTAGTGGACCTCCCAGACCTTTTCCCGGTCCTTCCGGCATCGGCGGCCACGTTGCTGAGGGACGTCACGGTGGAGGAGGCGGTCTCCCTGTTCCACAAGTTTGTCGGGAAGAATCTCACGGAGGACTTGGTGATTCGTATCCTGGAGGCCTATGTTCCGATGAAGATCCAGATCCGGCAGGAGGAGGTCTGGGCCTCACAGTTCCAGAGGAACAAGGCGTGCATTGGCACCCAGCGGATGCACAGACTCGATGCAGGCCACTCAGATTACAAGTTCATGTGCAAAGCATGCGGCACGGGGTGGCCGGAGGCAGCCAAGCAGTGCTGGGTCTGCCCAGGCAAGGAGTTCGTCCCCTTCCAGGCACCCTCGGCTACCTATGAGGCGGACGGCGTCACTTACAACCTGCTCATTGTGGAGGGCAAGCCTGGGTGCCGCTGGCCCCGGTGGTACCCGGGCACAGGCGGACCGCAACCTGGTGGACGGCACGGTCCTGGGGAGAGCTCCTCCGAAAACGGACACGGCAGAGGAGATCACCATGGCAGACGTGGTCCCGCTCAACAGGCGGGTGGACATCCGGCAGGAGATCCTGTCCATGGAGGCGGACGACGAGGCGTTGAAGGTCCGGGAATGCCAGGAGATCAAGGTCAAAGTGCAGCGGTCCCTGAAGGAGGCGGAGGCTCAGAGCTTCCAGCTCTACCACCCCCAGGTGGACCAGTCGATCCGGAAGAAGGAGGAGCTGCATAAGGCCTTGAGGGAGCATCGGGAACCGACCCCGGAGGAGTCCTCGGCCAGGCGGCGGCACAAGGAGTTGGTCACGGAGGAGATGCTGGACAATGAGATGGCTATCCTGGCGCCTCTCCAGGAGGGCATGCAGGCCCTGCCGTCAGAGGAGGTGGTCAATGAGGGAGCCCGTGCCCTCAGGAGCAATTCAAGGCCAAGCTGCGAGACCTGGAGGGGAAGGGCGTCGACGCCAGCCAGGCACTGGCTGAGGCTCCATTCAGGAGGCTCAGGAGGCGAACCAACCAGGCATGGATCAAGCCCTTGGAAGTGTCGGCGTGGCCAGATGATCTCAGGCAGGCACTGGAGAGGGGGCTATTCTGCCTCCTGGAGCTGGATGACCTCGAGGACATCCCCAACGTGGGAGACATCAAGGAGAAGTATGTCCCTTACATCAGGAGGCTCAGAGAGTCGCAGAACCCATGGCACCAGGAGGCGCTGCTGGAGGAGATGCCCGATCTGGCCCCCAAGCGTGCCAGTGGGACGGGGGGGACCAGCCAATGTCACAGCAGGACCTGGACTCGGAGGAGGGCAAGCTGTCCCTGCTCCTCTGGGCGATGAAGAGGCACCAGGGGGAGCTACGGATGTTTGGGGGGATCTGGAAGAAGCACTCAAGCGGTGAGATCCCCAAGGGCGCGGACCAGCAATTCAAGCTCACGCCGGAGGAGCTCCTGGCCCTGGAGCGCAGGACTCACCCACTCACGTGCGAGCAGGACCACATCGACCCAGTCATCTACACGGCCTTGGAGATCCGAGCGCAGGTGAACCGGGGCGAGCGCCCGGCGCCGGAGCAGGTGGTGGGGATCTTCTGGGCAAAAGGTGATGGGGTGTTTTGGACCAGGCAGACGAGAACGTGGGACCTGCCGAGCCTGACGGGGGTGTACGCCCACAGGTTCACTTTCAAGTACATCTACTCGGCCTGGACCACTTTCCCGCTGATCGTGAAGACGCAGCGCCGGGGCCGCAATGCGGAGGGCTCGACCTCGGACAAGTGGATGGGCAACATCCTCCAGATGAGGAAGGAGGCGGTGCCCTTCCTGGAGAGCCTGGGCATCCCCAAGCCGCGCAGCAAGGCGGAATGGAGCTACATCTTCAAGGAGATGGGGACGTTTCTGGCGGCCAAGAATTTCATCGTTAACTGCCCGTTGCCGGTGATGGAGATCCCAGTGGCCCCCGTCCACGACAGCAAGGAGGCGCTGCGTTTCAGGGCGGTCTGCGACGAGCGAATCATCCGCTATCATCGCTGAGGGCTTTCGACTCGGTCTACACCAAGTTGGTGTCGGGCCTGAGCAAGTCCTCCATGGTGGAGGTGAAGGTCAACTGGCGTTGCAACGTGGTCGACTGGGTCAAGCAGGTCCCGCAGGCGGCGGGGGCCTTGTACGACGGTTGGGCTACTCCCAGGACCTCATCCGGCAGCTGGGTTGCTCCCCCCCCTTGGGTGCCTCTGGCCCTGGGGGAGGAGCGGCCAAGGAATCGGACCCCAAGGCCAAGGTTCTGGGGGGGGCGGACACCACGCTCCGCACACCGGACCAGGGCACCAGGCGGTACCCGCCCATCACCACGTCCACGGTCACGGCGGTCGCGGGCCGGAAGTACATCAACAAGCACTTCCCCAAGGAGACGAAGCACGTGTTTTGGGCCTCCGTGGAGTGCGGCCTGGTCTTGCCCAGCATCAGCGCCTGGGAAGTGGTGGGCAAGGAGAAGTTCAAGACCACCGGGGGCTACATGTGCAGGTTTTGCAAGGGCTTCTGGAGCCCTTTTGACAGAATTTGGAAGCCCCACTGTGGCTCTTCCACTTGGCAAACCACATGGGGCTGCGCCAATATGGGGATTTGGCCCCCAAAGCGCGGTTGTGCTGCCTTTTTCCGTTGAGCCAACCGAAGATGGGCAACCGCAACTAGGTCCCCCAGTAGTGCCCTTGAAAGTTTCCCCTTTTTTTTGGGTTGGGAGGGTTGCCCTACTAAACTAGACGACCAAACAAAAGACTTCAGGTGCCCTTCTTCTAGCCTCTCTACTGGACCTAGGCAATAAAAGACACGAGTCAGAAGTCAGTGCCTTCAAGGGAAGATCTTGGCTCCCAGATCTGAAGCTCGAGCTCTTTGGTGCCGAGGGGAACACCCAAGCTGCGACTCGCAGGTTATGAGGTTCGGTCAAAAGGCCCACGAGTCTCAGATGAAAAAGGGCCAATTTCCTTTTGTTTCCCACAAAAAATGAGGGGTCGCCCATTTTCCCCATGAAATCCGCGTAGCGAATTTGGACAGCTCCTGCGCAGTCACTTGCTTGGAAGGCTTGCAATGCTGATGCGGTCCCATCTCTTGCAGCTTTGCGTTGGGGCAACCTTCATTTCCTCTCCCTACGCATCCCCGTCTCAGGCAACCCTTGGGTGGTTTGGATTGGTGGTTTGGGGATTCGAACCGTCTGCTCTTGTGGTTTGGGTGAAGGGAAGACATGCTGAAGCACCGGCCGCCAACAATCCGAACCAACTAGGGGGGAGGCTGACAGGAACATTTCGCGAATGGACATGACGCATCCCCTATATCTCCTGCCATGTAGCCCGCGCGTGCAGTGTGCGGGGACAGGGTGAGATAGGGTGAACAAGAAAGAGTGAAGTCTGGCGAAATGCTTTCCTGTTATGCTTTCCTGTTTTTCTCGGACATGTGGCTGTGGGTCAAGAACATGTACCCAAAATGGATTCTTGGTAAATGGAAACATGGACTAGAATTTGCGGTCCCCTGGTGGTTTGATTTTGACCCATTCCCACGTGGCAAAGGATGTGGAAAATGGACATTTAGTCATCTCCACCAGAAACACCATCCCAAAGGTCCCGTGTTGAGAAGTTTCTTCCCGTATTGGAACCCTCTCTGCATTTTCCAGCCTACCGGTCAGCGCTCCTCTTTCACCCAAAAAGACAAAACACCAATTCAAATCCCAAAATGGGAAACATGGTTGGCTCTTTTCTTAAAAGGTTGGACCCCAAAATGAGTAGTTTCCTTTTGGCTTCCTTGACTCACTTCGTGTCGGCTTTTTTTTCTTCTTTAGCCATTCTGTTTCTTTCCTGCACCCATGGTTGTTGTTTGGACACATTCTACATATTTGCTTATTGTGGTTAGAGTGGTTGAGTTTTCCAACCACTTAACTGCTAAAATTCTAAAAACAATGCTCCCCTTCAAACGGCAACCAAGGTAGAGCCTTCAACCAACCAAGTCCCCAACCCAACCCAACCCAACCCAACCCAACCCAACCCAACCCAACCCAAGCAACCAAACAAACCAACAAAACCATACCAACCAAACAACTGCCTTGAGCCAATCCACTCGGCAGGACTTCCCCGGAGAAGCCGAGGGTTGGGGCACCCAGACGCTTCGCTGCGTGGTCTCTCTGGTGATGGATTTCTGCCTTCGAAATCGATGAGTCTGAATATATACACAACCTGGGCGGGTCGCAGGCACTAAAAGTTAACTTTTAGCAGGGGATCTGAGGACAGCCCAGACAAGTATATATTATACATAGTGAACATCTTCTGAGGCGGGTCGCAGGCATCCGGTTCCTTCGCCTTTTTTGGTGTTTGTTTGGGTGGTTTAGTGCTTGGATTTCCGCATTTAAGCCACTAGAAGTTAACTTTTAGCGGGGGACTCTGAGGATGACAAATATATACAATACGTAGTTACATCTTTGATACGAATACACTTACGTGGCTACGTATACATGTCCGTACACATATTACACATGCACGTGCATATTATATATGTATACACACACATCTGCATATCACATACAAGTACATATACATATCCCATAGCAGAGGAACAAGCGATCGGGGAAAGCCAAGGCAGAAAGGTTTTGGAGGAAATTCCGAATCCTGGCAGACTAACAAGGACGGGGATTTACCCAGCTTCTTTGTTTCTGGACATCAGCACATGGTGCATGTATGCGCCAATATATCCATTTTCCAATGATGGAATTGCACAAGGGCCAATTTAAAAGAGGATAGTATCTAAGGGTGGAAGTACATACCCCTTTTGGGGAGAGGGGTATGAACAGCAGGCCTTTTGGGTGCATTTTTCCAAGGGGTATCTAAAAGGGGTATGTACAAGCAACCCTGGACAGTAGTTCTCCCACTTCCATTGTTGGCAAGAGGCATAGTGGACATCTTCTGAGCAGTTCATATTTGCGAAGCCGGAACCGTGCAACGTAGCTCTGCAGCCTTTTGAGTTGGTTCCCACCATTTGGTTTGCAGCCGTAAGGATTGCAGTTGTGCTACAGTTACGGGGATTCCATGAGGGGACCTAGGGGAACTGTGTAATTTGAAGGTCACTCGCAGAACTGATGTCTCACTCTGATACCACAGTCTTGTTGGGATGGGTTTTGGGGGCGGCTTGTTGTGGGGCTTTAAATTCTTCCCTCTTGCGGGTGCAACGTTTTTTCTTCTTCTAGTGGTTGATTCCCCATTCTTTTCAACCATCGTTCTTTTCAACACCCAGCTGTTTCCCCTGGGTTTTTGATGGTTTCCTGAAGAGATCCGGATCTGGAACGAATGGGGAAGGTACTCCTAGATTTATTGGTACACACGCACCCAGCTCTTACGGAAGAAAAACAAATTGACGGAGTCTTGACGTTGGGCCAGTCGTGTCGCACTTTGGTTCTGACTTGTCAGGTTGGAGGCTTTGGAGCACCCCCAATCCCTGCAATATTCACGTATTCTCCGTACATGAGTAGATGATCAAACAGAGTCAGTAAGTCAAATCAATCAATGACCACAAATAATATGCATAATATATATATATATATGGTACCCCCCCCCATGGACCCTGGTTTGGTGCGGTTGACCTGTATTTTCCAGTGTTTTATGCTTCTTTTTGCTTTTGGATTTGTGTCAAAATTGGGGGGAGGGTCATACATGTATATGATACGCATGCATGCATACAGATGTGATAAAAACAATGACATCAGCACCTGCAATCTGAAAGAGTTTGAATGCATCCAAGAATGCAAGAACAACTCAGACATTCTTAAAAATTATTAAAAAAATATGGGATTCAAGATTCAAGATTCAAGAATGTGAGAAACTATTTTCTGGGAATCTTGAATCTTGAATCTTGAATCCCAGAATTTTTAAAAGTTTTTAAAAATTCTGGATTCAATATTCAAGATTCAAGAATCTGAGAAAATATTTTCTGGGAATCCTGAATCTTGAATCTTGAATCCCATAATTTTTAAAAAGTTTTAAGAATTCCAGGGTTGTCCCAATACTCTCGGTGTTCAATAAGATTCTCGGAACAGTTTTCCGTGAAATAGTTCAATCCAGTGTTAACGGATGTTCGAGGTGATAGAACAACTTGAACATTTTAGGGGTTGACCAGGATGGATGATTCTCAGGAAAGTGGTGGTTTGTGGGCTCCTCAATATTGAATCCCCAATCCAGTGGTAAAGCACTTTCAAGTGTTAGAAGAACTTGAATGCTATTTGGGTTCGGCCAGGATTGAAAATTCTCAGGAAAGTGTTCTGTGTAATCTTCAATATTGAATCTTCCATCCGATAGTAGCAAGTTTTCAAGTGCTTAGCGATCCAGTGGACACACTTTCAATTTATTGGTTAGACAAACTTTCAAGTGCTTTTGTTGAGCTTCATGTCAGCTATGCTCATGTTGACCCCTTTCCAGGAGGTAAACAAAGGCAGGTGCAACGCTCAAAAATACTGCATTTTCCAGTATTTTATGAGGAGGCGCAGGTACTATATATGTGTGCATGTATGTGTATATATAGATATACATATGTATGTACGTTCACACACCGTCCCCCACCCTCATTTGCTCATCTACTACCTCCACCTTTTGAGATAGAATTAACTTTCCTGCGCAAATAGAACTTTAAATACAACGGTTTAGCTAGAATCCCTGTTTCGAGATAGTTTTAGATTTCGAACCTCTCTTCCCTTGAAATTTCCCTTTGGAACACCGTCTAACAAGTTCAATGTCGGACCTTTCTTATGCTACAAAAGGGCCAGAATGTAAACAACACAAATCCTATTTTCAATTTCCACATGTTTAGCCATATTTAATATGAATTATATTTGAGATGTAGTCTCCATTCACTTGATACTATCAAAAGCAAATTGAGTTGTGTTCGTCTTAGATTATATTTACCACTTGGATTATATTTGGGAAAAAACTTCCATCTAACTTCTTGTGTTATAGATTAGTTGGAGTTTAGCCGAATATATATATATATATATATACATTTTCATGTAGCTGCTATTTGGAAAGGAGTTGCTTGTTGAAGCTATAATTGAACATAAACACATTTTTGAAAACTATATCCATACTAAACTAAATTCCGATTCTAGTTGAAGTAACATCTTATTTGCAAAGGGTATCATACTGGGACATTGTGGAGGACTCCGGGCTCCAAATTATCACGCTTTGGGGACCGACAATTGGACATTTCGAGAATATAAATTTGGAAATTCTAGATTTGCCATCCCCAAAAGGCAGTAAAACCAGGGTCCATGGGGGGGGGGGTTGCATATATATATATACACACATGTACATGCACATGTGTCCTTTCGCCTTGGCAGCATCTGATGTGGGCAAACGTGATTTGCATCAAGAACAATTGATGTGCCAAGCAACGCAGACACGTGTGTAGTGTCGCACGCACACACACACACATGTGTACATGTACAGTGTATTTGCATACATGCGAAGATGCGCACATGTCTACATGCGCATATACTTTGTTTTTACAGGCGTACATGTGTTCACGTGTACATCCATGCACGCGTACATGCGTATATGCTTACGCACATACACACACACATGCACATACACACAAACGTACATGCGTTGAATTTGCACGGATGCAGTTTCATTTCCTTTCAATTCATTTCATTTCGTTTCATTCCGCTTCATGTTCATGTCATTTCATGGCATGTCATTTCATGTCATTTCATGTCATTTCATTTCATTTCATTATGTTCCTTCGTTCATTCATTCATTCATTCATTCATTCATTCATTCATGCATGCATGTATGCATGCATAGAACCATACAGTCGTACAATAATGTCTTCATGTAGTCATGCATTCATGCATTCATACATTCACACATTTTCAAACTCACACACTCACATATTTATACCATTTATCCATTCTTACATTTGCACGTCATACATTCATACATTCATCCATAAATCCATGCATGCATGCATGCATGCATGCATGCATGCATCCATCCATCCATCCATCCATCCATCCATCCATCCATCCATCCATCCATCCATCCATCCATCCATCCATCCATCCATCCATAAGATAGATGATCGAGCGATCGATCGATACATAGATAGTTAGATAGATACACAGGTACACACACATATACAAATATAGAAATATGTGTGTATATATAATACAGATATATGTATACAAGTTCAGGCACATCCATGCGCAGTCGTGCGCTTCATGTTCGGTCGCACGACTTGGCACGATGGCTGGCTAAGGATCTCGGGACATGACCCGCACTGCCACACGTGCGCCTTGCCGTGGGGCTGTTGGGGGGGGGGACTTGCAGATGTGCGAGCAAGAGGTCAGGCAATGTACCCTTTGGTGCATTTTGCTTGGATGTTAGGACATCAACTTGTTGCCAACTAAGAGGTTTTCCATTAAACCGCTAAAAGTTAAAAACTTGTAGCAGGGCAGAAAGAAACCGGTTACCCTCCTGTCACCGGAAGGTCAATTTTACAGGGAAATAATCGTTCAGGAACCCCAGTCAGGTTCCATATGAGTGGCTTCGAGGGTAGTTGTGACCATTGATGTATACATCCTCGCAGTATGGATTAAGGGAGTCCCATTTTGAGTGAGGAATTCTTGTACGGAAACCTGGACTCCGGATCGATCACCGGTTTGACTCATCAGGGGACATCATTATCCTTAACAGTGGGCAGGACGTGAAACGCTTTTTTCATAGTGGCACTCAGCGACTCTGCTTTGCCTGAACCCATGCATGCCGATGTGTCTAAGAGAGTTTCTACGAAGCCACTTGCCTTCTGTGGAAAAAAAACAAAAAACACGTAGATCATGACCTCGGTGTAAGTCTGCTGTTAGGCTTCACGAAAGCTTTTGGATTTTTCTTGGCTTCCTCGCCTTCGTAGCTTAGCTTGGCAGAGATGGAGCGCCAAAGCTCGCTGAGCGTTTCGGCTCTGCCTTGGCTGGCGATTCCAACCAGGTGTTGTACTGCTCAATTTCAGAAGGACCGTGATCAAGGCCGGTATCTCGATGGAGCCCAGTCTCAAGTTTCTCTGCATCAATAGTGTTGCTTTGTCTTGTCGCCCTTGTCCAACAACCCTTTTGGTAGAAGAAATCTTTTCAGGATGTGTCCATTTACTTGATTAGGCTACTTTCCAAGTTCCTTGTTGCAGTGTGGTGCTCCGTTCAGTGTCCATTCCATGGCAGGAATGTTCATCAGCGGCGAGCTGGATCGTGCAGGCAGGCAGCATGTCGGAGTGCGAGCAAGGCTCCCAATTTTTCTTGGCGCCCTTTTTCCCCGGTCGGCAAAGGAAACTGACGGGCCACCGAACCCATTTTTTGGGCCCTGGTCATTTCTATGTTCGCGCCATTCCGCATTTGTGACCTAAGGGTTGGACAGTATCAGAGAGAGCTCCATAGGAGAATTCGTCTTTAGAGACGTCCAGCATCACACAAGTATTCCCAGAGAGGGGGCATTCTTGATTGGCTTGCTTTCAAGAGAAAAATAACATGACCTGCTCCACGGGATGCGGTTGTCAGACTGAGACGATGCAGCTAGGCATCTTCAAGTCTTGCACATGCATAGCGCTGCAAGTTTAAGATACTGACTGGATCCCCCAGTAGTGCCCTTTTACCCCTTTTTTTGGGGGAGGGTTCCCCTACTAAAATAGATTACAGACAAAAAGGCACCCTTATTCTAACCTCTCTACTGCAGGACCTAGTTGAAGACAAGGAACTCGAGGGCTTCAGCACGTCCTTTGCATATGGGCAACAAAAGAGACCCATCTCATACTCATACTTGCTACCTGCCCCCACGAGCCATGATTGGGGACAGTTTCCTGGGTACGGCGCGGCTGGCTTAATGGGGGCACCTGCCGGGGTATGTGGAAATGATTCTCCCCGAGTCTATGAAGAGCTGGCTATTTGGTTAGAATCTCCTTGAGTTGCAGCCGCGCATCACTCGGCTGCATCCTACCTTAACTCGCCGAACTCGCTGCGACATGCACGCCCGCCAATATAGGCCCTGGCACTAGGGTCCTTTTGACCAGACAACTACACGCCGCAAGCAAACAGAGAGGCACTTCTCGGGTCTCTTCTGGGTTAGTTTCCCCAACTCAACAGAAGCCGCAGCATCGGCCCAAGGGGGAATTGTCGTCGGAGGCTACGAGAAGTTCCTGACCCAAATGGGCGTGCGGCCGGCGCTCCCAAAGGGCCGGCCGGGTCCAGGGGTCCAGGGGTCCAGGAGGGGGGAGGGTTTCGTCGAGACTTGGGAAGTAGAACTACCTTTCTTATTCTTTGCGCGGCGTGGATCAAGTCGTTGCAACCGTGAAGCGATTTGGTCAGTTCTGGCTCAACCCAGCAGTGTTCACTGATCCACTCTGGGCTGTTCAAAGGTCATCCGCAAGATCCTTACCTTGTCCCTTTGTAGAGGCTTCTATAGGGGATGGAAAGTCGGATTGGCCAAGCCATTAGCGCAGACGCTTGCTTCAGCGGTCCCCTTAGGAAGGACTAGCGGTTGGGGACCCGACGGAGCACACCAAAACGTGAGGGACAGTCTGGCCTTAGCTTCAAGACCTAATCCCCGCTGAGTCGCGGAGTGCGGCTTGTGCGATTTACGCATGGCTGGGGGGGAGCCCAGATATAAGGGCGGATTTGGGCTCCCTCCCGTTGCACGGATTGTCCATGCTCCAAGATACGGTTTTGACCCACAGTTTGCAGCGCAGACTACGGATTAAGAAGAGTACAAACCAAGACAAGGCTTAAGCGGATTGCGAATTGCGATTAAGCCCCCCCGGATTTCGATCCTAGTTAAGGCTAAACACCAGTCAGCAGGGTTGTGGGATCACTCGGGGTTATCCAACTAATTCTGTGATACTTTTGGGAATCTCCCCCTTTATTTGGAGGGTTAGTCTTTGGGGCTTGCCCTTTTCAGGGGTACCTTCCCCATTCCTTCCAGGCATCCTTCTTTCTAAACAACCACCTTTCGAAACCCTGGTTGCACACAGATCCGGGTTTGGAAAGATCGATGGTTGAAAAGAGTGGACAAGGAATCAACCCCTGGCCCTTTTTGTTGTATCACAGATTCGTGGGTTTGCATTTCCTGCCACCAGTCTTCAGCCCATGTCTCGTGGCTGCGGGATTTTGTTTGCTTCGATTCATGTTTTCGCTCTTGGCTTTCCACCCTACTTATGAACATGGGAGATTCTTATCGGGAGACGATTCTAACGGTAGGTAGGTCTGACATGTTCATGCTCGTTTTGTGGGACCGTGCCCTTTGGAGATGTTACCCCCTGAGCTTCTCATGCCAATGTTTTCTCGCTCTCGGAGACTTGTTTTTTTCTTTTCTTCTTCCTCCTTGACCTCGCTTCTGAGGTCTTGGGTTTGGATACGGGTTGCCGGCCTCATCCTTCATGTTGCTTGGTTGGAAAGGATTGGATTCCCTATCTTGGATATGGTGCTGATGCCGGATATGGTGCTGCCAGAGGCCCAAATGGGATAGATGTCTTGCTGCTTTTGTCCGGCTTTCCCTCAACATCAGGTCACATCACAGGGATGCATTCTGCCGAAAGCGCCCTTCACCAATTGCTAGCCTTTGAATCGTACTTGGCGAATCATGTTGCTTCATAGATGCTTTGAGACACCTAGTGGTTGCGAAATCCGTTTCGCACCACTTTGAAACAATGGTTGAAACCATTGCCTCTTGGTATTTACACGTAAATCATCAGCCACCAGAGTTTCTGAAAGGTGGTCCGATGTCTGGATTGCGCAACCTTCCACAGAACTACCAACAGAGTCACGGCGGCTTGTAGGCCATAAGCGGGTTCGCTCTCGCTCGCGATGTCGTTTATTCGACCCTGTCCCAAAAAACATCAGTTGGTACCCTTATTCGGTGGTTTTCAAGGGCCAAAAGGACACCCACCCAATTTGGGGTCCCCTAAGCCCAATTGTCGTGATGCAGCTTCCGGATTTTGGTTCAGCTCAGTATCTTCCTTAGAGACTCCCAATTGGTTGGTCGTTATACAAGAGGGGTGCAAACTATTCCGAGGCCCATAGAACAATATGCATGCATGCATGCGTACATACATACCTACATATATGCACCTATCTACCTACCTACCTACATACCTATTTACCTACCTACCCATCTACCTACCTACCTACCTACCTACATGCATACATGCATACATGCATGCATACATGCATACATGCATACCTGCATACATGCATGCATGCATACATGCATGCATGCCTACATGCATGCATGCATGCATGCATGCATGCATGCATGCATGCACATACATACATACATACATACATACATACATACATACATACATACATACATACATACATACATACATACATACATACATACATACATACATACATACATACATACATACATACATACATACATACATACATACATACATACATACATACATACATACATACATACATACATACATACATACATACATACATACATACATACATACATACATACATACATACATACATACATACATACATACATACATACATACATACATACATACATACATACATACATACATACATACATACATACATACATACATACATACATACATACATACATACATACATACATACATACATACATACATACATACATACATACATACATACATACACACATACACACACACATACATACAGAAACACATACAGCCACACATATATCTATATATCAACATACCCGCATGCAACCCTTTTTACCAATTCAGGTTCCGTTTATGCACGAAGGGGACCATCTTGTTTACCACCTCACCGCTATGGGTGTTTCTCGACATGTGCCTGTGGATGTTGTCAGCCGTGCGGAACAAGAAAACGAGAAAAAAGAAAAAGAAAAAAACAACACCAACAATTCGGTCCTATGAAGAAAGACAACATCAGCCCTAGGAGCAAGCCAGCCGTAGGGGGAAAAAGCAGCCCTAAGCCAAAAATGCAAAAAAGCAAAAACAAAAACAAAAATACAACAGTCCTAGGAAAAAAAAAACAAATCAATACTTTTAACCCCTTTGCAACCAACCTCCAAAGACTCGTAGCTTCTCCCAGGCTGACTGCGGACTGCGAGCTGCAGAGACTGATCCTCAGCCACGAGCGGGTGCCGTGCCCGACGGGTCTATTTGGTTGCCTATCTGAGCCCAGGAGCCATATCTGAGCCCTGTGACGAACCAAAAGGGAAGAAACGGATTCGAATGACCCTTTTGTGGCCAGGCTCTGAAATACATAAACAAATAAACAAAATACATGTGCGTGTGTGGGTTCATGTGCTGATTCCATTATTGATCTATTTGTTAGTGCATCTCTTCATTTATGTGTTAGCTAAAGAATTATGTATCCATATATTTGTCTGTGCAACTTCTTGATGGGTTGACTGGTTGATTTGTTCATGTCTAGCTAATTCTGATTCAGGGCCATAGCAACGGGTGCGATAGGAGAGTTGTAGCCAGAAGGGTCCTTCAGCATTAGTCTCTAACGGTCGCTATTCGGCTGCAATGTGTTTTTTGCTTTGCTATGGCTCTGAACCAGTAGTCTCTGACTTGTGCCCCGCTCCCCCTGTTGGTGCAAGCACCGTATCCCTAGAGAAAGACTCACACGGCCACTTGTCCCTGGTCAACGTTGATGTTCGCGGCACTCCTTTGGCCTTCAGGGATGGTCCCAGAACGCGAGTAGAAGGGTTTCTGACCCGGAAGGGGTGCAGATGGTTGGAATCAATCCTTGGAGGAGATTCCGTGGGTAAACTAGGTGGCGAATCACTGAATGAGCCGGCTGGAGTCTCTTTTTTTTCTTGTGGGAATTTGGGGTCACCCACAGAAAGTGTGGCTTTGGTGAGCACAGACATGCCAGACCTTCCGGGCAATGCGTGGGTTCTGATCCATCCCGTGTGGCTCCGGGCGAGCGGGCGAGCGGGCGAGCGCCGGGGGGGCGGGGGGGAGGATTTGCACCATGGGTGTGGCTCAAAATGAAAGAGCTAGGGCGCTAGGGCAAGTCGCAGGTTTTAGCCTTTAATTCCATTTGCCCAGGTGCAAATTTTGGTACATTTTGAGCCACATCCACATGGTCCTTGGATTTATTGTCAGCTTTTCCATTTTTTGGGCGACCTGGGAACATGGGGAGAATCGCCAACTGTTAGGCGAATCGAATCGCCGGTTTGCTTTCTCTACAGTTCTCAAGACCCGGGTTCACGGCTCTCCTGTATGGTTTTCGCTCTGTGCTTCGGCCAAACGCGTTTTTTTTTGAAGCGGAGAGTCTCCATCTGGCAGGCTCAAGATGATGTCCTTAGTGAGCATGTGGCGGACCAACCCCACAACAAGTGCCATACAGTTCTGTTCGCCAACCGCGAGCTCAAGGCCCGGTTTTCGGGCCTGGGTCAGCATGTTTCTAAAAGCCCGGCGTGTCTTTTTTGCTCCGGAAGTTTGCGGAAGTTTCATGTAACTCCAAAAGCCTCGCGGCAAGTGTTTCGAAGGTTTGAGACATCCCATCTGACCAACTCGCAATTTATCGAGGAGCTCAGCGTAACAAATGGGCGCGGCTCAATGTTAAACAGCTGGCGTTCTCTCCGGCCATTTGCTAAGGCTCCATTTTGGACCCCTACTTTTGAGGTAACACATCCATATAGGATACCCAGCCTCTACCTGACACACCCCAGCTGGCGACCTCGCGGCTGGGGGGCGGGAGGGGTGAGCATGGAATGACGGACCAAGAGGAGCTGGAGGCCTCCAGGCACCGAACCGCGGTTCGCTGCGGGTTTCGGCGTGCTTTTTGGGTGGATTTGGCCAGTTTCAACACTGTTTTGGGATCCTTTTTTTTTCCGGTGCACCGCCCATTTTAGAACCTATTTTGACCCATAGTCATTTGGAAAATAGAGGGCGAGTCCTGTTTGACCTGGTGGTTCAATCAACTACCAGGGAAATCCATCTATTTTCCCAAGAAGGACACCTATGTTTGTGCGGAACCGTTTCAAGTTGCCTAGTTTCGGTGTGCTTTGGATCGTGAAATTCGAGCCACAAGGTGATGATGTCTTGATGCTCTCCAACCAAGGACGAATATTTTCTAGCTTTCCGTACGACTAGCTGGTTTAGATTGGGATGAATGTTGCACGAGGGACGCGCGACCAAAAATTTTCCAAGAAGGACACCCATGTTCCCGAGCCAATGACAGTGAACACCGCACCTGGGGATCCTTGTCCCCTGAAAGGCCAGCCGACTGCCCAGCTGACCCAAGGTCTGCTTATTGCCAGCGGAATGATTCCGAAGGCGGCATTTTGCTTTGGCTGTTCACAGAACCCATCATTTTAGATGGCTTCTCGAACTTCCAGAGCTTCACATGACAGTCATGTGTCTATGTCAATGTCTTGGAACCAATGTAGTGACCCCAAATCCTCGCGGACACCCGTCAGCACAATGTCACAAGCATGGCATTTCGGTTGGAGGCTCCTTTGCCCCTCGAGGATTTTTTTCATCCTTGTGGGTTGCCCGTACGGGGTCAACGTGGAAAGGAGAGTTGCTTGTGGAAGCCTCTGACTTGACTTCTTGTGCGATGTTGAGAGCATATACCCATTTTTGGGGGTTGCAAGGGAAAGCCACAAAAACATCACCCATGCTTGGGCTCCCTTGATATCGATCGTGTGATCAAAACACACTTTTTCATAGGGCTTGTTCCTACTAAAGGGAGCCATAAGAATAAGCGCCAAGGCATATGGTTTTCCATGGTACACTTATACATGTATTTATATATATATATATATGTATGTATGTACGTATATATATATATATATTTCCATATGTGAAGTTTGGTCAGCAATTCCAGCAGTCCATCGTTGGTTCATTTGGAAGGGATAAGTTCCCTCCATTTGATGGGTTACCCAACCGCATCGCGGCATCCAGGCATCAGCTTGTCTCATCCGATCCCAACGGCTGTCCAATCGGTCTCAGCTTGGAAGGCATAGGTCCTTTTTGGTGGTTTTGATCGAGAAATAGATGGGTTTCGATTCCTGGTTTACCTGGTGGTTTTTTCTCATCTACCAGGGAAATCCATCTATTTCCAACCTAAAAGGACACCTATGTTGGAAGGTCGAGCGGTTTTCCGGTCTCACCTCAAGCCTCGAGATTTCGATGGATCACCACTAGGGACCGCCGAAAAAAAACGCCCAGTCAACAAAGAAAGCACGGATGGATCACTTGTTTCAACTCAGTCACCTAAAAAAAGATGGAGTGATTGTTTCCCTGTTTGTTTCCTGGGGTATTTGAACGCCATCCTTCTTGTGTGTGAATCTGTGTGTGTTTCTTTTTTTTAATTTTTTCTCCCGGGGGCGGGGGCAGGGGCGGCGGGAAGGGGCCCCCCCCCGTGGATGTGAGGCTCTGGCTCGCGAAGCTGAGCACCCAGCGGCTGCGGGGCACCAAAGAGAAGCGGGCCCCCTGCGTGGCCAGGCGTGGGGGGGGGTGGGGTGGAGGGGTGGGGGTGTTGTGGCGGGGGGTGGGGGGGTGGGGGGTGGTTGGGGGGGGTGGGGTGGTTGAGGGGGTTGGGTGGGGTGGGGTGGTTGGGGGCTGTTTCTCTCTTTTTTTTGCGTGGCATCAACACTTCACACATGTGCAACGCGGCTGCCATTCATGGTTCAAGCCTGATGTAGCAAACACTTATGTAGCCAACGTCCACCTATTTGCTTGCTGATCTTGTGATATTGTGCATTTACATCTTTGCAACCAAACTTGGTCTATACTGTGTTCGCTGCATATCCACTGGACTACTGTATCAGAGTAGATTCAGCGGCACACCCTTGAGGATGTATCGGTGGCCAAGCTTGGTTTTGACGCATCACAAGCAAGCCCATTCGAATTACTTGGACCCCTGTGGTAGTTGAGTGGAAACCCCTAGAAATAAGGTAAACAGGGACGTGGGTATGCGTCAAACTGGCGAAGCCTTTTTTGTTTGGTTTGCTCTTCAGCCTGACAAGGGGAGCGCTCAAGAAACGCACAGCCATAATCCATTTGTTTCCTGTGTCGGTTCGGGTCCCGGTCTGAGTAATCAATTCATGTGTGGTGATCCCCAAAATGGCTTCGGCTTCCCTTTCGGCTTTCCTTTTGGCTTCCCATCAAACCAGCTTGAATGAAATTTCATCCGGGGAGTAGGTAGGGGGGTGAGTTGAGAGCCCCTTCCGGGTTCCTTAGAGTTCCCGAAACGCGCTTCCCCTGCCACCCCTCCTTAAGGCACTCCAGAACTGAAGATGGCTTCCCCCGTTTCCATTTTAGTCATGGCCAAACGGTTAGGCTTGTCTTTCTGGGTGTCGGCGGACAAATCCATTTCGCACCACTTGAAACCATGAAAAGCCGCTGCTTGTTGGTACTTGCACGGGAATCATCATTCCAGGGTTTCTTAGGTGGTGCGAAATGAGTTTGTCCATCCGCAGTATTGTTGGACTCTCTTTAGTGTGACCCCCCCCCGGGGCTCTCTTTAGTGAGATCCTGCGGGTCCGGGAGGGGCAGTACTTACTTTAGTATTGCCAATTCTACTTTAGTATTGCCAAAGCTCCCTCTCAGATCCCCAGTACTTACTTTAGTATTGCCAATTCTACTTTAGCATTGCCAAGGCTGACTCTCAGATCCCCAGTACTTACTTTAGTATTGCCAATTCTACTTTAGTATTGCCAAGGCTGACTCTCAGATCCCCAGTACTTACTTTAGTATTGCCAATTCTACTTTAGTATTGCCAAGGCTGACTCTCAGATCCCCAGTACTTACTTAAGTGTTGCCAATTCTACTTTAGTATTGCCAAGGGTCGTTTTTTTCAGCAACCCCCAAAACCAGTTGGACACTAAAGAGGACCCCAAAACAGTCGCATTAAAGAGGATCTGGGCCTCTTGTGGGCACCCCCCTTTGTGTGACTGTTTGCCCGCACTTTTGTGTAAAGAAGTTATCTTAAATTTGATGTTTTGGGAACAACTTGCAACATCCATTTCCTAGATCTCAGGCCTTTAACCTTTGAGCTGGGGAGAGCTTAGGATGAGTCCCCTTCTTTAAAAGTAAAAGGCTGAGGCTTTGGTTTTCAGTTTTCAACAACCCCGAAACCAGCTGGACACTAAAGCGGACCTCAAAACAATCGCATTCAAGAGGATCTGGGCCTCTTGTGGGCACCCCCCTTTGTGTGACTGTTTGCCCGCACTTTTTTGTAAAGAAGTTATCTTAAATTTGATGGTTTGGGGACCACTTCAAGAAAACAATTTCCCAATGTTGGCCAGGATTTGGTTGCCTGTTTTATTGTCCGACTTGTTTGCCTGTTTTGCCAAGCTTTTTTGCAGTTCATATTATTTTTCCAGCGTGTGTTTCCGGCAAAAAACTTGCCACAATAGAGAACCCCTAAAACAGTCACAGGATTCTGAATGAGGAAAATAATTATACAATAGCGAGTACTATTAATAAAGGAGGTCCAACATTATGGGGCATCTTTCTTTAAAACCAGTCTTGAAGACAGCCTCAACCACCACGCCTACCTTTGGCATCCCATCCCCCCCCCGTTTCCTCATCCCAACTGTCCGTTTCCCAGGTGGCTGGCCGACCGCGCGGAGAGTGGGGCGGAGCTCCGTGAAAGGTGGGGTGTGAGGG